>VZRL01000359.1:4756-29811 GCA_013397895.1 Origma solitaria | reverse complement strand
CCGCCATAAAGTGAATGGCCAGGGTGAATGGGAGGCAGTCGGCCGGCGCCCTCCGCCTCCGCCCTCCCCGTGAGCCGCGGGCCGGCAGCGACGCGCAGAGTGGCTGGGGAGCCGGGGGGATTTACTTTCTGACAGCGGCAGAGCAGCCCGGGCCGCGGGGTGGGGGTCAGCTTCGCCCCTCTCGCAGGATTAAGTCTGCCCAGCCGAACCCGCATCTGGAGCCGCTGTAAGTGCCTTTCCGTCCCCGGCCTTCCGGGCGAGCTTCTCCCGTCCTTTCTCCCTTCATACGAGCCCGGCCGGCCGTAACCTTTTCGACGCTGGGACAGGGTAAGAGCATCCCCGGCGGGGTGGCTTGGTGTGCCCTGCTCGGCAGCACGGGGTCAGCCCCAGTCCCGCGCGAGGCCAGCTTTCCGTCACCTCCCGTGGGTCAAGGGGCGGCAACCAGGTGAGAGCGGGTGGATCGAGCCCTGCCCTGCCATCCATTAGGGGTCCCGGGGCTGTACGCGGCCGAACTGTCTCCCATCGCTGCCCGGAGCGCCGCCTGCCCGGCGGCGGGGCGCGGCGCTTCCACTGCTCAGCCCTTGTAGGGCCCGGCGACTTCTTACTCGCCGCCGCCGGGGTGCCGCAGCCCCGACCGTCCCCTCGAGGCCGACGCGGGCCCCTTCCCGACAAGCGCTGCTGGAGTCTCCCGCCCTTGCTAAACTTAGTCATTTTCCACTCGGGCGAGCGGGACAGGGGCTGTTTAAATTAGCCGGGATTCGCTGTAAATAACGGCGCTGCGGGATGCGGCTCCGTTGTCTGCAGGGTCCGGGGCAGAAGGGCGCGGGGAGCAGAGGCGGGGAGATGTCGCCGGGGAATAGGAAGGCAGCCCGACGGCTTTTGGACAGTTGGATAAATGATATTTATGTAATGGGCTGGCTCCTGTTTACAGCAGAGCCGACCTCCCTGTAGCGCCGGGGAGAAGCGAGCCGGCCCCCGCGGCTGGAGCGAATCTGCCCCGGGACGCCGCTGGCTGCGGCGCGCCGGCGGACGGGGCTCCAGGGACCCGACCGGGAATAACAGACCTGGTCGGGCCGCGGCAGGTGAGCGCCGACCCCCGCGGCAGCTCTGCCGGGAGCATCGAGCCGCCCCGGCGGAGCGCGGCCGCCCGGCGCTGCGAGGCTGCGGGCAGAAACCGACTGTCGGGCCTCCGGGCTCATGTATGGGCTCTCCCGCCTCCCCGGCGCCGGGGACACGGTGCAGAGCGGCGTCTCTCCGTCCCGCTGAGTGCCCGGGAAGCCCAGCCACGTGCAGCGGGCTCCCGACGGAGCCCGCTACCGTCCGCTCCCCCGTCTATTCCCCGCTCAACGAGTGCAGCTCCGGGGGAAGAGCCAGCCCGCCATCACGACACCCCCTTGTCCTTCTCCCCGACCTCCTCCTCGGAGCGGGAGTAAGGAACGTGTGCGTCCCGACTGGCCGCGGCTCCAGCGGGGGAGGGCGACCGAGGCGGAAGCCGATGCCCGCGCTTCGCCGCAGCTGCCGGAGCGGCCTCAGGGAGGGGGGCGGCGGGCCCGGTGCCGCCGAGCGGGGCACACCTGTCGGCCGCTCACCCGGCGCCCCCGCGGCTGGACAGCTGAGGGGACGAGCGGGGAGGGGGCTGGATTCCCCTCCAGCAGCTCCAGGGCCCTGCAGAGGCGCTGTAGGGGGTTGCCGCAGCCCCCCCTCCCCGCTGGGGTTAGGCAGCTCGGGGCAGCAGTCCCTTGGCCGGAGCTCCCGGGGCGCCGCGCCCCTTCCCTGCCCGGCCTGGCGGGTTACCAGGTGAAGAGCTCGGCTCCGCACAGGCAGCCGCAGAGGAGCACGGTGCTGCAGGATGCCGGTGCCCGGCAGAGCCTGGGGGTGAGCCCCCGGCCGCCGCACCCGGCTGATGCTTCGAGCGTGGCGGTGCAGAAATCAAAACTAATTCCTCATCTCCTCCCCGTTCCTTCACCTGGGAGGGAAGCAGCCTTCCGGCTGATGGGCCCATGATCCGTCCACTTTCTAGGTAGAGTCTAGTGCTGAAAGCTAGGAGAGGAATTTGGCTTCCCCCAGCCAAACTTGCAGGTCTTCTACACAAGGCCCATGGCCTCGACGGCAGGATGCTAGGGATGAAATGGCTCTCTCCCATCTGCCATTTCGGGAGATGCTAAAAGCAACTCTTCAGGAAGGTGTCTTTCAGACACCTCACCTCTGTTCCTATCCCATAATCCAAAGAGAGGGGAAAAGACCACCTTTTTGGCAATGGGATCAGGGTCTTCCTAGCTCCGGGCACCATATCCAAGCCCCTCAGCCTGCCGGTGAGCTGACGGGGATGGGTGTTTGTGCAGGCTTTGATGGTGCCTTGCTGTGAGGGACAAAGGGCTGGCTGCTGGCTCCTGAGGGACTATCAGATCATGATAGCTGCTTTCAGTTTTTACAAATGTCTGCTGAAGCAGAGCAGAGTTTGATTTTCATTTTTTTATTATTATTTTTCATTAGCAAATTGTCACACCATGCCCAGTACTCCTCACAAGGAACCTCACAGAGAGATGTCTTTCCCTGCCAGCCTGGAGAAGGGTCTGGGCAAGGGCGGTGGTTTTCCTGCTGTTACTGTAGTTCCTGGGTTTGCCTGACCTGCAGTCCAGATTCTGCCCATGAAAACCCACCTATATTCCTGCCCAAGGCACTGGTTTAAAAACCAATACGAATCTTTGCCAGAGAAACTGTTGCGAGCCTCAATATTTATTACATTTCTATAAGGGCTTAATTCAGGCAATTAATAGATCTGCAAATTGTGACTGGATTGCAAAAGTATTGGTTAATGTACCCTCCAGAGAGCTGTCAAAAAAGAATGGTATCTTCTCTCTGTCAGATGCTACTCAAAACCTTGAGATTGAGAGGTGAGGCTGACTTTGGAGACTGCCAAAAAGAAAAAGCCAGAAACCTGATCTAGGAGACCGCTCCAAAAGGAAGATGAGATGAGCTGGGGACATGAGGTCTGTCTCGTGACCTGGCACATGTGCCCTGGCCTTGGGGACAGGGGAGGTACCTGGGTCTGGGAACAAAGTCCCAGATGGAGAGAACTGCTGGTTTCAAGCTGTGTGCTCTGCATGAGGAACACAACGGGATGAGAATGTGGGGCCAGGGAGGGAGGAGGGTCAGAAACAGGAGGCTGTGGCATCTCTGAGCAGGCTCAGCTATTTATCTGGCTGTTTAAAAATGGGAGATTGCTATTTACTTAGGGCCTGATGGCAGAGGGGGCAAAGCTCCCCCTCTTGCTGTGGGCCACTGGGGCTGAGGGCATTAGGCTGTGCCAAGACTGGGCATTTGCTGTTGGCTGGGGAACAGTCTCTACCAGCTGGTATCAAAGTTAGTGCTGAGGCTGTAGGAAAAATGCTCTATTGTCAACATCCAGCTGAAATAGGCTGGGGTTTCGGACGGCTGGAGAAAGAAGATTTCTGAGGCCAGTCCGCCACACTTCCCTTCCTCCTCTTTGTGTGCTGCTCCCCCTCGCTAGCACCCCTGCCCTCCTCCCACCTCACCTCTGAATATTAATGCCTCTGGCAGATTGGATAATAATGTGACTGGGAATTGAATGAAGCTGGTTATTAGCTCTGGGCTTCCTTGGGGCATTTAAGGGAGTCCACAGGCTGATCCTGGAAGCTTGGCAGCACAAGGGACCAGGGCCAGACTCTGCACAGAGGGGGTCACTTCTGTGGGAAAGGATTTGCTTGAATCCTCATCTCCCTCTGACCCCGGAGGAGGACAAGTATGGCAGTCTGTCCAGAGCAATTCCTGTGGGATGGTTAGCAATAGATCTGTTGGGTTTCGGCAAAAAAAATTAATATTAAAAGTTTTTTTCAAGAAAGAACTAGGAGATCTATCTGGGTAGAAGCTGAGAGACATTTCTGTTATTAGGATTTAAAAAGAGGTAGGGAGTGAGCAAGGAAGGTCACTCTCTTCCCTTCCCATCAGTGTCAGAGTATTACCAAGCAGATTCAGGAAGAGAGCCAATCCTCTACACATGAACAGGAAATTTCCTACTGATTTGCAGGGTATAGATTCAACTTTGGAGCACTCATTTCTGAAGAGCTGAACCTTATGATCTCCCTCCTCAGGAGCGATTATGTACATGGATCTCTGGATGCTTTAGCACTAAGGGAAATAAATTCTGTTGAGCAGAGGAGAAACTGAGCTCTGGCAGAATTACATTATCTGAGTCAGAAATACAGCGTCTGTCCCTTGACCCTCAATCTGATGTCTTCGCTATCTCCTAAACTGCAGCTCCACCAAAAAAGCAACATTTACACCCTTTTGAATATTTCAAAAGAGGAGGGAAACCAGAGCTGGATTTGCAAAAACTGATATTAATTTTGTCCCTCTGATTTTTCAACTATTCAAAATGTTCTAAGGTACATTAATGGTGGTGTAGTTAGTGGGGATCTCAGGTAATCCCTAGCTTGGGGTAGCTGAGTCCTGCCTACACTAAATTAACCCCTCAAAATCATGGTCAGAGCTACTGTGATTGAGACATCTGTTTGTAAACCCATACCAAAAAGTTCACAATCCCAAATTTGAGAGCCTAAGAAATACTTCTGTTCAGAGGATATAACACATATGCCACTCTGAATCACATAGCACTGATCCTAGTCTATTCTTTTTAAATAAATACATTCAATTGCTACTTGGGGAGCTTCAATGGTGTAGCACAGGCTGGAAGGCTCAGCACCCACTGAGCTCTCTGCAAAAACTTAAAAAGTACAAAGATGGAATAAAACAAATGACTAGAGGTTCACATTAACTTCCACCTCTCTCTCTGTCTCTCTATTTCTTCTTCCCCTCAACCTCATTTAAAACAAGCAGTTTTTCCAACCACCCATTACCTTTTCTTCCCTTTCCAATGCTGCCATTTATGCGAGTCTAATTTTTTTTAAAAGCTGATTATAAATGACCATTGTGAAACATGAGCATTTAATGGTAACTCAAGTTGACCTGTCTGCGTGTGGATATTTTTATTTACTCCTTTTTTTGAAAAGCAAATAAACATAGAATCCCTCCCTCATAAAGCAGCTCCCCACTTAGATTTGAACACAGTTTAAAAGAAATCTCTTTTGTTTTAGCGATTTTTATTTCCTGTTTGTTTCTGAGCTTAGACTTGACAATGAAAACCACATGAAATTCCCTTTTTGTTCCATCAGTTTTATTTTTGGTGCCACAATATCCCAACTTCCAGTTCTATGAATTGGGTTTGGGGTTTTTTTGTTTGCATTTATTTCAAGGCTGTTTTAAAAAAAATAAATGCATGGAGGTTTTCTTCCAAAATAAAGTAAATAAGACTTTTTAGTGGACTAGATGTACCAGGATAATTTTTAAAAATTATATCTTTATGGTAAATGAATGGAGCTATAAAGGTCGGCCTCTGTACAGATCCATACCTAAGCAGGGAGAAATACCAAAGTGATGAAAAAATATGCACATTCGTGTTCCATTTAAAAGGGTTCACAGCTTACTTTGTGTTGGGTGGGTTTTCATAATGGTGCCCCAGTGTCTGAGCTCAGATATGCCCGAGTTGCAGGCCGGGGTTGGAGGCTCGAAAGCCATTCCCTGGCCCAGGAGCTGCAGGAGAGGTTGCTCTCAGGCTGACAGGGTCTGGGCGGGTCGAAGCATTTTTGGCTGTATAGCCCCGTTCCCGGAGCAGGCTGGCCCGTGGACGGGACGTGGTGTGACCCAAGCAGCAGCGTTGTGAGACGGCTCACATCCTTTTGCCCCATCCCTTTTCTCTCCGAGCCGCTTTGATGGGATCGCCCGAGGGCCAGACTGGCTGAGTAATTAGGGCTCTGTAGCTTCCTCTCCTACCCACCCAAACTGCNGGGGGCGGAGTAGGGGTGGAAGGGAAAAAGAAAAAAAAAGAGGCAGACTGTACACAGTCCTTAGGCAGCACGCTGCATTTCAAGATCCCCAAAGTCAAACCTCTTGGTTTTGCTTTTGCAATGATTGTTGGGCCCGTGGATTTAGGGACGTGATGAGACATTTTGCCACGGCCTCGAGTGAGGGCCCCTGGGCGAGAGGCTGTGGGAGAGGGGCTGCTAGCCCTCCCTGCTTGCCCACCCGCCCTTCCTCCTCCTCGCCCCCGATACGCACATGTGCGGCCGGTGCACGGCAGGAAAACCGGGCGATCTGCGGGCCCGATCCTGCCGGCACAGGCGCCGTGCGAAGCGCTGCGGGATCGGTCCCGGCAATGTTTGCTAATTGCCTCCCTCGGCCCCTTCAAACAGTGTCTGGGTAAACAGGCTGACCTTCAGAGCATGTTGCAAGGTCCATAAAGACGGAGTGTGGAGAAGGGAGCAAGCTCCAGCATCCCTCCTGGAGCCACCCCCCTTCTGCCCCAGCCCTACCAGCTGCAGTATTGCAAGGAATAGGGGAGGGATACTGTGAGCTGAGATCATCCATTTGTTTTATTCACAGCAGCCTTCATCCTGCTAGGATCTTACTGCCAAAAAGCTTTAAAAAAAATTAAATATAAATTGCTTGGGAAAAAAAAAAAAAGAAGACAAATCATCAGGAAACTTTACAGTCAAGCGCAACAGATATCGGCTCCCTCCGATGCTGCGGGTTTGCACTGAGACAACACATCCTTTGGAGCAAGCCCACAGTTTTTGGGCTTGTTTCCTTAACCAACAGAGGTGCTTGTTGGCCGTGGTGGTTGGTGGGGTCATCACAGAACTCCTGGCATTACCCCTTTTCCCTTTATAGCTCTGCAACTCACTGGGCTCTGACAGGTTGTTTTGAAACAGTGATCTAGCACCACCCCTCCCCCCAAAAAGGCTTCTTTCTAGCTGCTGGTTCTGCTGAGTTCTGTCATAGAACAAATGTTTATGATCAAGTCGAAGTTCTCCAGAAAGAATTTCCAGCAGAAGTGCTGATGGATGGCAGACACTGGCAGCTCTACAGTGCAGGGAGGTCAGACAGCCGTAACGGTGTGACATGCTGGTGGCAGGGGATCCTTCCCGACCTTCAACCTCCTGCATCACACGCTTGATTAGGGGCTTTCTTGAGCATGTTTACTAATTGTGAGAATCATTTACATCTTCGATAACATCTGAGTCATCCACTGCCCTCCATCTGCATACAAATCTCCTGACAGCAGCTGGAGTCACAGAGCTATCTGGGCCTCCCTAAAATGAGCCAACTTTACAGCACAGAGATACAGAAATGACCCTGCCCAGCTTCTGCAAGCACAGCCCCCATAGGATCAGGCCAGTTTCCTTTGACTGCCAGAATAATTAGTCAAATTCATACAATCACCCAACTAAATACAGCAACACATACCGATCTGCTGATGCCAGGCCCTGATGGCCTTTGCTGCAGCATGAGCAGCGCGTGTCCGGCCCTGAGCTGCAGACAGGCTGCCTGCACCTCTCATTCCTGCCCGGGATCCTGGCTCGCAACTGTCTCGTCTTGCTCCTGGGCTCTGCAGAGGAGATCACAATCCCATGTACACTGTGGCTGTGCTGCTATTTCTCTCATGCAGATGCAGGCAAATCCCTCAGCAGTGGCACGGGTCACTTTGGAGCCAGCTTGACAGGGCTGCAGGAGTGGGCAAGGGCAGGTGGGGGATGAACAGAGTCCATATGTTCCGGCCAGGCCAGTGCTGGCACTCCACTTTAGCAGATCCTTTGTTTCAATTGCAAGATTTTCCCAGGCAGAATTTCTTACTGAAATCAGTCTTTCTTGTCCCTTCCCCAAAACAAAGGCATTCATTTCCCTAAATGACTTTCTTTCTCCCATAACTGCAGATCATGCTCTCACTCCCAGCACTCCTGCATGGTGGAGCCACACCATGGCAGCAATTCTGTGTGATCGAAAGTTGTTTGGGCAAAACAGAGTTTTTGCTGATTTATTTTTTTCCAGATGCCTAACAAACAAAATAAGCCATAACAAAGCATAGCCTTATTAATATAACTGTACAGTCTGTCAGAATGAAAATCTGAGTCTTGGTTGATGGATCCAAGGTGCCAAACGCCCCACGGAGGCAGAGCATGCGAGGGATACTGGAAACCCAGCTGAACACAGTGAAACCTGAAGTACAATGCTTACAGGAATGCAAGAACTATGAATGTTTACTTTAGGGAAAAAACCAATTTTGCAGAAAGTCTGGCACGACTTTTCTTCTGTGCTAGGATTAGCAATTTGTTTTCAAATTTTGTGCGCCATTTCAGAAACTATCCAGGTAGGCTAAGGGCAGCACTGAGGCCCAACAATACTATTGGAATGGACTTGCTTTAAGCCAAGCCCAGGCACATTGCCCTGCCTCTGCAGAATCCAGTGCTTCAGCTTGGCAGGGTCTGCACCAGTCCAGGGGGCTGCAGACACACCTGTTGCGGGAAACGATGCACTGTGCACGGGGCATGGTGACATCAGGGCGCTTCCACAGCACAGGGGCACAGTGCAGCCCATCAAATAAGCGAACGGGACACATTCCATTGTGGGCTTTTTTTGCTGTGGACATGGGTATGGAGCTGTCAATCCTTGGGACATTTCCATTGTGATAATCCTCTGGAATACAGGCAGTTTATTAACCCTCTGCTGCCTAGAGCAGAGGTTTCAACCACCACCGTCCTCTGCAGCTGGAGGTTCATGTCAAAGTGAAGGAAGTGAGTGGTTTGATCCCATGTTGCAGGCTGTCTCCAGCCCTCAGGAAATGCGTTAGGCAGTGTCCAGAATGGTTGGGCATTTCCCTAGCATCTCTTATCTGAGGATCTGAAAGCACTTAAAGGAATTTTGCTGCATTACCTCCATCAGCTTAGATATGCTCATTAACATGACTTCTGAGATGAAGGATAGAGTCCCAGAACAGTCATATAGTTTTACTTACATAATAAGCCAAGTCAGCAGCAACACCTTACCCCCTTACCCTCTTCCCACCTCACATTCTTGGAAACTTCTCCTTAGAGCTGTGCACAAAAAGAGAAACAACCTGGTCCCCCCCATCAGAGAGTTGCCAGCTCTCAGGTCCTTGCTGCCGGCTGTGGCCAGGAAGCCTGGCAGCAGGAGCCTGGGTTACTGCAGTTCCACGGCACCATGCACTCCTGGCAGTGCTCTGCAGCCCAATCCGTGTGTGGGGCAGTGCCAGACAATTTGCTCTGACAACAAAGCCACTAAGTGCCTCAGGGAGCTTTGGCAATTCCTCCTGATGAGAGGAATAAACCCCCTAAATCATGTTCCAGGCTTCAAAGCAGCACACACCGCTAGAAAACCACACTCAGGAGCTCAGGGGTTAGTGCCCAGCTGTAGGGACTAAATCGAGAAATAAAGTTTATTATAACCTGTGACTCAGCCCTTGCTGGAGGTCGATGATCCACTTCTGAGTGTGCACCCGAAACCACTGCTCAGCCAGCCTGAGGCTGTGCAGAGCCTGATGTTTTTGGAGGCAGGCAGCTTGCTCTCCTGTCCCATAATGGCCCTGCACTCCGGGTCACCAGTTGGCTGCTGCTGTTTATCTTCCAGTGATTAATGGTCGCTCTTGGTTCCTGCTGCAATTCCATTAAGATTAGAGATTTAAAGCTACACTGAGATTTTTAGCAGTGAGTGACCTTGGTCTCCTCATAGTTATATTTCTATAGTCTTGAGGAAACAAATATTCACTCATTTTGCATCCCACCCTTCTTGCTTTCTAGCAGCAGAGAAAGAGCCCCTCACAGGCAGCACTTGTGTTGGCCAGCAAAGACAGTCTGACTCTTGGTTGCTGTGCGATTCATGTGCTGTGCTGTTGTGGCACTTGAAATTCCAGCCCACAGGTACTCTGATGGCACCGTCCCCTGAACAGGCACATATATCCAGAGAGCAAAATGCTCTTCCGTGAGGAAACAGCCACAGTCTCAATCACTTGCTCTTTGACAAGGAACAGGGGAAGAGGCAGGAGCTGTTCCACCATATCTCTGCTCTGCATGGGAACCAAAGTACAGAGGCAGATCATCTTCCTGAAAATATACAGTTAAATAGAATCCCTAATGTTTGTCTCTGCTAACAGTAAGCCAGCATGCAGGGAACATAAGCATGGGAGGAGTGAAGCAATCATCAAGACTCCATCAGGAATTGCAGGTTCCTCCCAGTAGTTTGACTCCTGCGATTGATGGAGCAGGAAGAGACAGCTTTGACCCTAACCATCTAGTGTAACATCATACCTTCACCTCAGGGGATGGAAGAAAGAAAGGACACTTCCCCCAAAATGATTGTGGAGCACCTTTCAGCCTGAGGGATAACCCGGAACTCTTTGTTGAGATCAGCAATTCCAAGCAGAAGATTCAGCTACCATGGCCCTGGCCGGAGGCAGGAAACTCACAGATCCACAGGGCTGTACTGATTCCCTGGAGAGAGACCAGCTTAGGGCTTCCCTGCTATCCTTGGGTCATCAGTGGTCATTGTTGGGACCTGAAGCATCAGGTCCTTGCTGAAGCACTCCTGTATGCCCATGGGAAGTCAAATAACATCAAAACAATGCAAGAGACAGCTTTACACTTCCAGACCAACCTGCCAAAGCAGGTTCAGCAGCAAACCTGCTCCCTAATGGTAGTGCAGAGAGTTGAGCAGCACACACTTGTCAGTTTCTAGGCAGTTTCTAGGCAAGATCCACATCACAAAAGCCACCCCTGTAATTAGCCTTACTTGGCTAATAATGTTTCCTTCCTGCCCCTTCAAAGAAGAAAAAAACCCCAAGCAAAGGCCTCTTTGCTCCAAGGTGGAACAGTGTGTTACTGAGAACCAGGAGAGGGGTCACAGGGACCCTTGTTTCTTTTTCAGGTAAACAAGGTTCCCCTCTCCTCATGAAGGAGTGTCCTCCTATTGCCCCAAAGACCCTGGCTTGGGCAGACAGGAACTGACACAGAAATAGAACGGGGGTGAATTTGAAAGGAGAGAAGGCCTAGAGCCAGAACTGCTCTCCCCCTGCCCTCCACCATGCCCATGGAGCAGGGATGGTAACTCCTTGTCTGTCTGGAGGGTCTTGACAGGTGGCAGCAGCACCTTCATATGGGCATCAAGGAGAGGACACACAGAGGCAGAGACTGGAAGAAGAGGTGTGTGTGTGTTACAGGTTTGGGAATCTTTATCTCAGGAGCAATAACATACGTCAATGAAAGGAGTTACAGGTGCTGGAGCAGACTGGGAGCCATGGCTAGTTTTACAAAACTGAAATCGCTGAGCAAACCTGGCTGCCTGTTGCTTGTACAGGAGCTGTCCCTAAAGAAACTGTTCTTTTATGTTAAAAGAAAGTGAGTTGAAGAGTCAGATGGAGATGGTAAATTTGATTTTATCTAAAGATGTTTTTGAGGTGCCAATTTCATTAAGTCCTTGAGACTGGGCAAACAACTTAGTAGAAAGGCCAGGAAGGTTTAGCATTGACTTTCTTAATGTCTCTGCCTACAGCAAGATCTAGCCAATGTGGATGAAAGCTCCTTTATTTAAATCCAAAAGGGCTGTATAATCTAGAATAATACCTACTGCCTTTTATGTCAGTAGCATAGGGTTGACTTTGGGTAAATGCATGGGTACAGAGCTCACGTGCTGTCCCCATCACAGACTTTTCCTGCTTTTATAACCATGCTGAGTAAATCCTTCTATCCCCTTGCTTTTGCTTCTCCATGACCTGCTCACAGCAAATTGAGAAGGCATTTCTTGATGTCATCACATATGGTACCTACAATAGGTTATGCAATTACATACAGATGTAAAACATCTCCTCTCTGAAATCCTCCTGGTGTTAAATTCAGTTCACAAATCAAACTTATGCTCAGCCACAAGTCCCAGTTTAAACTTGAATACTGGCCACACTTTAAAGCCAGTTTAAATCTAAGTGCCCACTATATTTCTATGTTTTTCATATTTCACTGTGTTTTCATGGCCAAACATGCTGTGTTGTGTCCAGCAGCTTGGATCAACTTTGCAACCACTGCACTGGTGCAGCCCAGGATGGGGCATGAATTTTCAATACCAGAACTAGGTTCTTCTGAGCCCTGTACCTTGTGTTGTCATTTACGCCTATAAAACCTTACCTATGTAAGATACTCCCCCCTGGTTTTCCTGTCTTCACTCTAATTTGCACATATGAAAGCAATGCAAGATGTGGGAAAAAGAGCAAACAGGACCCTGCACAGGAGGACACTGTCCTTGAGTTACAGCAAGGGAGGAATCTGAATTCCTCCTTAAATCTGGTCCAGTACAGAGTCAAGCCCTAGAAGAGAGGAAATTGTGCTTGACAGATGCAATCATATGCAAATGGCTGTAGAAGAGGGGAAATTATCATCTACAAACATTGGGCAGAAATTCCATCTGCTGCAGACTCAAGAAGGGCTCTTAATAAATTCTGAGACAGCAAAGTGACACACATCTTAATCAAGACTTAATCCATGGAATTAATTCACTGCGCGTTTCCGCATAATTCTGAGAGTAATGCTAAAAGCCATGGCAATATCAGCAGCAGATGGACTCCCCCTACTCCATGCAAAGGTATTAAAGAAAACACAGCCCCTGTCACATCACTTCATGTACGTACACATGGCAAAAAGCAACAGGGCTGTGCCCGGCTGCTGCCAGGAGCTTAACATGGCCAGCAGACATCAAAGGTCAGGCTCACCACGAAGTGGAAATGGAAATCAGCCTCATGGCAAAGACAGAGTCCTACCACTTCTCTCCCACAGGAGAGGAGAAGCCCAGAGCAAGGCAAAGGTCTGGGAAACTAGAACCAGGGTCCCCTTCATTAGGTGCTGCTTCCAGAGAGCACTGACTGAAGCTGGTGTTGAGATGGCCCCGCCAGTACCTGGGAGAGGCGGTGAATGACGGTCAAGCAAAGGGAAGAGCAAGGAAAACTGCAGGGTTTTTGTGAGTGAGATCTGCTGCAGAAGCCAGCCAGATAACCAACCATTAGAAATGGCTCCTTGCCCTCTCACCACAGCCTGGGAAGCACAGTGCAGGTATGGGGGTCAGCCTTGCCAAGGGCCCTGGTGGCAGCCTTGTGCAAATTGACCAGAGGCTTTGGACAGCTCTGAAAATACATTCTTAGTCACTGTCATCCACCTCCAAAGGAGGTGCAACAGCTATGTGATTAATCTCTTGTTTACATGTCTGAAAACTAGCACAGTCCAGGCTGCCTTCAGTACGTTCCCTTCCTGACACACATGGACTTGAGAGACTGGGCAATCCTTCACCACCTAGAATCCAGCCTTCACCACACCACTGACCTCCACCTAAAGTTTGGAAGTCCCAAACACCTGGTCCAAACTCCCTAAGCCCAGGGGCCCCAGATCCTGGCACAGTGCATCAGATGTTCTTATGTTTTGGAGGAAAGGGATCCCTAACTGGAAAGGTGAGGTATCAGCTGGGGGTGGCTGAAGTTTCAGAAGATACTGTGATCCTCTCAAAGTGATCCAGCCTTCATATACTGTGCACTGGTGGCAGTGCAACATTCTGCATTTTGCAGGGTTATGATCCAAAATTCAGACTAAGGGCTAACACAGGGCCAGCTCACCTTTCCAAGGGAATGTGGCCAGGCTTGGAACACTTACTGCTTCATGCCTTCTTCTTCATGAGCATCCAGTGTGGTCCAGAAGAAAGTGGTGCTCTCAGCTGAGCTCCTTTAGGCAGTACAGGTGGAGGGTGCAGGGTCCATGAGGAAGCAAATGGTGAAAGTCATTGATCCTGGGACAGCAAGGTGTGGGAAGAAGTGGCAGAGGAGTCACAGTAGTTTCTGCAGTCATGAGGAGCAGCACTGACAACTTCCCAGTTGGGATCGTTTCAGCCAGGGAAGATGGCTCACCAGCAAAGGCCAGTCTCTTGAGGGGACATGGGGAGCCTTCAGTCAGGATGACCTAAGGCTGGAAGAAAGCTGCTGTAGCCAGGATCACTCATTCACAGGCACCTAAGGGTGTGAAATGTGATTCCCATGTTAATTCAGGTTCCAGAGGTCCTTGTGTGCCCCAAAGGAGTCCACTTGCACTGCCTGGGTCTCTGCTTGTAGCAGTGGCTGTGCAGGCAGATGTGCCTTCCAATCAGTGCCAGGCACAGGAGTGCTTTTCTTTTGGGATGCGTGCATGTAGTGCTCTCTGGACAGCTTCACTTAGGCTTGGCCAGGTTGTGGAGAAACAAGGGAGAAAGAGGAGGGAAGCGGGGCAGGGAGGATGGGAGAGGTGGGATGACTGGGGAAGGTGCTAACAGCCCTTGGCTGGCCCAGAACCACTTCCTCAGATCTCCATTACACAGCATGCTCCCGGCGTTGCTATTTCAGTCTGAATGTCACCTATAAATTGGAGGCTCTTTCTCTGAAGGCTGCAAATAGAAGTGTCACTAGATGATCTTTGATTTATAGGGAAGCTCAGCAGAAAGCCCAGTATGTCCATTTTCCAGCCAAGAAACTCAAAGGTGTCCAAGGATCACATGGGGATCCTTTGCTTTTCCTAGACCTTTCCTCAAGGGTTGGCAAGTCCCTGCTGAAGGTGGTGAGGAGAGGTCACACACACAGATTGATCTCCCTGATCACCCTGTGACTGCTGTTTTTCAGATTCCTTCTCCTCCACCACCCATCGCTGCCCCATGGATTTCAACCTGCTGGCAGATGCAGAGGCTCGTAGCCCAGCCTTGTCTCTCTCGGACTCTGGAACTCCTCAACACGAACACAGCTGCAAAGGGCAGGACCACAGCGGTGAGTGCAAAGCTCAAAATGCAAGAAAGACCCTGAGCCATCCTTGTGGGTGAACCTGGGTGGCCAGTGGCTTGCAGGAGCTGGCTGCAGTGCTCCCAGAGGGACACTGTTTCCTGTTGCACCGGGAGCTGGCACAATGCCATAGCAGCATGGCTGTCCCAGCAAGCAGGGGGAAGGCATAATGGTGTATATTGCAATGACAGCTATTGGGAGGGTAAGAATGCTGCCCCAGTGGTGGGGTTGTCTGGCCCTAGCTGCAGGAAGCCACTGCTCACAGAGGGCACAGCCCATGGCAGGCAAGAAGGAGCCAGGCAAGTCAGGTCACAACCCAATCAAGATTTTATTGTATTTGCCTAAACTGGATCCCCAGAGGAGGAGAGCTCTCCCCACAATACAGGAAATATCATCCAAGGCACAGAAAGCAATACCTAATTTTAAACTGCCCTTTTATATTTTTTTACCTCTGTTTAAATTGTTTAGGTTTAAATTTTCCATGGTAAGGTAAACCTTGAGCTGAAGTTTCCAGGTTCAGGCAATAAGTAGAAAGGGAAGCACTGTCTTACTCCTGCTTTAACTGAAAAAGCCTGCTCACCTGTGCCTTGGTGCATGGCTCTGTAGTGGGCAGCTGCTCTCCCACAAAGGTGCCTCTGACCATTCCCAAAGGCTGAACAAATCCCAAGCCTGCTGCATTCTTTATCAGCCTCTGAATAAGAAACATCGCCATTCACACCTGTTCAGAAATCAGCTGCCAAATGCTGTTGCTTCCTCTGGATTTTGCATCTGTCTGGTGACTGCTCCATCCCTTGTTATTCTGGATGTGTCAGGACAATGGAAAGCTGCTTCTGCCAGTGCCAGCATGAGGGAACGAGGGCTGGGGACAGCCTGCTGCTCTCCGTGTAAAGCCTCCAGGCTCACCCGTGTACCAAAGCTAATAAGTATAATGATGCAGATTAAAATTCCCCAGAGAAAGTATCATGAAGGGAGTTACACTGGGATAACTAGAGTGAGAGAATCCACCCGACAAATTCCCCACCGCACGTGTACCTTAGTTGGGCACATCCCCAAGCTCAGTGACTCCTCGTCAGCTGCTTTGGATGCATGGCAGTGTCTCCATTCAAATGGCCTTCCCTACTGGGGCCACCCTGGCATGCTGTAGAACTGCCAATTTAGGCACTGACTTTTTTTTCCATTAGGCATGAGCAGCTAATTCCAGCTATGACCACAGTCGTTTCATTGAGTGGGCGAACGTGCACAAGATATATTCCACAACCTATTTTGGGGTGATAATAAACGTTGGATGCCTGGCTATATCACTCCCCACTGTCTTAAGCAGTCTAGAAAAAAAATGGCTCTGGGAGATGACTGCTCATCAGCACTACCTGTGGTCAGATGCCGGCAGCTTGTGCCTTTGCACCAGAGACTGATGGCAACCATGTATCAGCAGCATCAGGCAGAACAGAGCTAGCTACCAAGGGCTGCCTGGGACGGGGCAGGGCTGTACTTCTGGCACTTCTTGACTCTTCTCAAGAGAGCAGCCTCCCTACTTCTCCTTGGCCCTGCTTCATTCATCCACACAGTAAGAGATCCTGAGGAAGTGAACACAAACCTTGCTTATCTGGCCTCAGCACTCAGGGATCTCAAGTGTCCTCTGATAGTATGACATGGTTTGTGACACCCCCTTCTGTTATGTTTCATCAGGCAGCACAGGTCAGGGAAGAGGAAGGATGAGGAGTGAGGCAGGTAAAGAACTGCGCCGCCACATCTCCCCATACTGTCCTCCTCAGCATGGAATCAGGGCGCCCACATTCTTTCTATGGTCTCCTTTCTTTCTCTGTATTGCCATGGTTTTGATCCCCACTGCAATCAGTCAAAACTCTGTACCATTTATAGAGAATATTTCTTCCCTGCTCAGAGAAGAAGCAGAAAACAGATGACACTCAGAGGCTCAGGTAGCAGGTGTGGAAACAAAGAGGACACCAAGATGAACTGCAGGGATTTTTCCAGGCTCAGAGTTGGGATTCCCACTTTTCCTTATACTTAAGAAGATTTATGAAAAGTAGGTATACCAGAGGGTACTGAGAAGACAAATACCAAAGCAAGATACACTGTGATCTCTTCCACCCAGCCCATAAGCCAGTAGTACATTCAAACCATTTTCCTTCCCTTTTGGTATAGTTTCTCGCTGAGTAAAGAAGGGCAGTCCTGGGCAGGAGCTCCCTATTAGGGCACAGCCTCCTGCTTCACAGCAACCCCTTTGGAAATGAATATTTGTCAGGGACTTTGGTGAGAACACATCCCCTGTATGCATCAGGCTCCTAATTAACCCAGGCTCAGCAGATGAACAAACAAACCAAGTGTTGTCCGTTCATCTGTACTGAGCCGTTCCAAATAACTAGCTCAGATGGGTGGCATCACTCTCCTTTTAATCTGTTTTGGAGATGGATAGTGCAGGAATCTCCTGCATCCAATACTGCTTTAGAGCACTGAGCTAGAGAAATCAGATTAATCTCCTTGGCACTATAAAAAATACATATTAAGAGCATGCTTCCAAGAGTTCTGCTGAATATAGGATTCTTACACAAAGATGCTCATGGAAATGAGAAGACTACCACAAGACCACAGCCAGCTCTTTCATTCCACTTTTAAATTCCTATGGCTTTGTTTCAAGAGTGCACTGGGAAAGTTGTTGTACAGGTACACCCTGGATGGAAACATAGGCTGGTCCTGGTGCTGGGAACAGGACATGGCACCTTCCTGCTCAGAAGAACCAGCTGATATCCTGCTGCTGTGAGCAATGGCCATCTCACTCTCCTTGCATTCACATTCCTGCTGGTGGATAGCATCAGACATGCTACAGAAGCAGAGGTGGCTGGTGGGGAGCAAATCTCTGACCACACCCAAGCTTTCCCCCATGGAGACCGAGCACCTCTCCTGCAAATGCTCTCTGCAACTCCAGCTCTGCTCCCTTTGGAGAAAGGCAAGTACAAGGAGGGTTTTCCAGGAACAGCAGGAAAAAGATTCCTGAATTAACAGGCTGTCATAGGAACAGGGTAGTGGCACCAGGTTCCTGAGACAGAAGCATCTTCCAGGGCTGGGGTCCGCTAAAGTATCTGCTGTTGGCACAGCACTGTCTTGCAGCAGAGTCCCTTCTCTGTCAAGTGTCAGATGTTTTTAAGCCTTTCTCTTATGCCCCATAAAAGCTAAATGGAAGAAACAGAGCCTATTATTCCAGAGCACATCCATTTGTCTTGAGGAACCCCTTTTTTTCACTGACTCAGCTGTATTCCAGGCTTCTGTTTTCTTCCCTCCCTGCTTATTAAGGGGCTGTACTAGACACCTTCATGTTGAGATTTTTCTGGACTTTGAAGCCTTTTAAGCTAGCTTCCACTCAGCTGTAACCAAACAAAAATCTAAATTTCAGCAGAGTGATCCTAGGATTTTTTTGAAACATTCTTCTTCCAAGTGGAACAGTTTGGGAGCTCTTTTCAAAAATTTCTATTTAGTTTAACTATTTCACATTGTAAAACAACACTTCTCCCTGCTGAAGACCTGATTTTCATTTGGAAATGCTTCACCTGGCTTCTAGTTCAGAGGAAGGAGTTGAACATCAGAAATTATTTATTTTCACCAGAATAATTTTCTTCTATGGTGACTTGTCTTGATTCCCAGCAGAATTAAACACAAGCTGTAGCTTTCATCCATCATGAAAGAAAATGTCACATTTGAGCAGTTGGGCACTCTATGGAGGACAACTAAAGGGAAGAGATTTGAATTTGCATTCTGCCCCTATTGGCATTTTGCCCACATATATTTGCACAGCCCCCAAAAGGGGCTGTGGCACAGGTAAGCACCTGGCTACCCACCTCCAGCCACAACAGTGAAAAGCTCAGCGTGGAGACATGGACCTGATGCCCAGGAAGAGGCTGAGTTGTACATTTCAGTTAGATACCAGTGTGAACATTGGAGGGTTTTGAGATCTTCATTTAATGGGCAACAAAGTGAAAGACACTGCCTC
Organism: Origma solitaria; assembly: GCA_013397895.1. Lineage (NCBI taxonomy): Eukaryota > Metazoa > Chordata > Aves > Passeriformes > Acanthizidae > Origma > Origma solitaria. The sequence goes on along the minus strand of VZRL01000359.1, from coordinate 11,110 downwards.
TAGGAGAGGGATCTCTGAGTGAGGAGAAGGGCAGAGGCAGAAAGACAGGTAGATGCTGGAGTGCTTCATGGTCAGGTCTAAGAGATGCCTTTCCCTAGGTTTTGAAAATCAAAATATGTGCATCTAAGTAAGAAGGTAAAAGAGCAAGAAGGGAAGAGGAGTGAAAATTTGTGCTCCTCAGGTTTAATTAATTGAAGAGCCTCAGCTTGCTATCATTGGCAATTTGCCTTTTCCCATCACTTGTCCACAGAAACACTGCTGGATCTTTTGCTGTGTCATAAGTGTCAATTTCTGCTCAGTTTTTCTAAAGGACACCTTAGGCAGAGTTTTAAGCAGAGTAAGAACCTCCTGGTCTCGGTAAGTTCTGCCACTATCCCCCATGTGAACTGCAACAAATGAAACCCAAATATTGGAAGTTTGGAAAATCTAAATCCAGTCACTTGGAAGCTAACATCTATTATGGCAGTTAAAAAAGGGCAAGCTGTGCTGCCTTAAGGGGCCATTGGTTTTGGTGCAGGGTGGATGCCTGCTCACAGGGACCAGGGAGGGAGATGGGACCACTCCTCGTAGCTGCAGTGGAGGAGGACCTCACTAAGCATGCACTGGTTGCCCCAAGGATAGGCTCCCCAAGTGCATCCAAGCCCTCGAGTTAACTCAGGGGATCTCTCCCATCTTTCTGTTTCTCACACAGACACCGAGAAGTCCCAGCAAAACCAGACAGACGACTCCAACCCTGAAGACAGCTCACTCAAAAAGAAACAGCGGAGGCAGAGGACACACTTCACCAGCCAGCAGCTTCAAGAGCTGGAGGCCACTTTCCAGAGAAACCGTTATCCAGACATGAGCACCAGGGAGGAGATTGCAGTCTGGACCAACTTGACAGAGGCACGAGTCCGGGTAGGACTGCAGCCCTGCCACTTTCCTGGGCCTGAGCTTGTGGGCAAGAAGCCTGCTGTGATACACAACCAAGCTGTCCCCAAACCAAGGTGGAATTAGGAGCACTAGAAAATTTCCCTGTCTTGGAAACACCTCACCAGGGTCTGCACTTGAGATTTGACACATCCAGCCACACACATACCCCATGCTAGTGTTGCCTTCCCCATCCAGGGCCACTTTGCAATTACACAGGGAGATACAAAGCCCAGGCTCTGCCCCACAGAGCCCCACCAGCTGGCTGCCTCAACCCAGCAGACCCCTTCCTTGCAGAACCATCATTCCCCAGCCCCACCCTTGCTGGAGGATACTCTTTTGGGTTCCCAAACCACTGTGCAGTCACAGGCATGGTGTGGCAGGGCTCCAGCTGGAGTGAGAGCTTCTCTCTGCTACTAGAAATATGAGTTAGCAGCACCATGAATAGCCTTCCAGCAGCTTCCATGCTCTAGGAAGTTATATTGTTTGAGCCCCTCCAACACTAACAGATTTTCCTGTTAGAAGACAGACTTACAACACCCCACCCCAAGCCAGTCGTGAGGTAAAGTCAAAACAAGAGAGGTTCTTTCCTTCATTCAGCAGCTCTCAAGCCACATCCCCCAAATACGTTGCTCCCAAGCCACACAACCCCAACCCCTCCTCCTGGCTGTAGTCACTTGGAAATTCAGCATTTTCCTCTCTTTTCCCTGCATAAATGGCATCTGTTTGTTGAGTGAGGTGGGTTATTTTCTGGTGTTGTGAAATGGCAGTGGTTTGGGTTTTTGTTTGTTGGCTGAGGACCACCTGAAGGTGGTGATTCTTGCTGGGAGATGACCCTACAGCCCAGATGTCTTGCTGTAGCTCTTTCCTGATGGTCAGCCTCCCATTTCCCTGGCACCATCCCCAGCCCTTTAACAGCTGCTGGATTGCTGGGCAAAGAAACCAGGGCAAGGCCCCTTGAGGGACAGCCCAGAGAGATTCCCATGCCCTCCCTCTCTCTCTCTCTCTTGCAGGTCTGGTTCAAAAACCGCAGAGCTAAGTGGAGGAAACGAGAGAGGAACCAACAGGCTGAACTGTGCAAGAACAGCTTCGGAGCCCAGTTCAATGGACTGATGCAACCTTATGATGACATGTATTCCAGCTATTCCTACAACAACTGGGCCACCAAGGGGCTCGCCACCAGTCCACTCTCAGCCAAGAGCTTCCCATTCTTCAACTCCATGAATGTCAGTCCCCTTTCCTCCCAGCCCATGTTCTCCCCACCCAGCTCCATCACCTCAATGACCATGCCTTCATCCATGGTCCCTTCTGCGGTGACCGGAGTACCAGCCTCTAGCCTCAACAACCTGGGAAACATCAATAATCTGAACAGCCCAAGCCTCAACTCTGCTGTGTCATCCAGTGCCTGTCCTTACGCCTCAACAGCCAGCCCCTACATGTACAGGGACACGTGCAACTCCAGTCTGGCCAGCCTGCGGCTGAAGGCCAAGCAGCATGCCAACTTCACCTACCCAGCAGTGCAGACGGCAGCTTCCAACCTGAGCCCTTGCCAGTACGCTGTGGACAGGCCCGTATGAAGGGCTGCCCTCTGCCAACCAGGGACTTGACCTTAGCCTGACAAAAGGAGACCTTTAGCTCTACAACAGCGTACGTCCTGCAGAGAATGAGAGTGAACAAGAGAGCCTAAGAGGGAGAGAGAGAAAAAAGAATGAGCAGGCAGACGAACCTTTATGAAGATTTGTCTATTGTATGGTGAATTTTGACTGTCTTTTCCCTTCAAAACCCTTTCCCCTCTTGCCCACCAAACCTCCTCCTCCATGGTAAAATAAACCAAAACACTCTACTGGAAGCCCCATGGGGAAATAGGAGCCCCAACATGCAAGGTGCCTGACCCTTTGGCAGCACAACCATGTTTCAATCTACCCCTCCAAGCCCCACAGGGGTGAGCCCCCCAAATTTCCAGGACAGTATGGGCAGCCACACACCAGCCCTGCAGGAAATAGCCAGAGACAGGACAACTTGGGGGGTGCCATTTGGTGCTTGGCTGACCCATTTTCTCAGCACATGTCCAAGATTTTGATGAAAGATATCTTGCCCATCTATTTATTTAAGCCAGTAAGGAAGCCTTGACTCAGTCAATTAGCATCTCTCTTTATAGTGCATATATAAAAATGGCCCATCAGACTTGAAATCTTTCGGAGCTGGGGGTTGTAAGAGTATAAAATATGTGTGTGTGTGTGTATATATATCTATCTTGTATATACACAAATGCATATAGAGACATTAAAATATGCCTTCTTGTTTTGTATGTGAAAAAACCTACAAAGTAGACCTTAAAACCAAAAACCCTGTAAAGGAAGCACATCCACCAAGGCAGTGTCCTTCCTGCCTGTTACGCTTTACTGCTTCAGTCATTTCAGTCAGACACACTACTGCCAGCATATACACAAAACATCCCCTTTTGCAACAATCAGCTCCTCCTTGCACATCTCCTCTTCCCTTCTCCAAATCCCATTTCCAAAAAAGATAATAAAATAAAAGTTGGCACAAACCCTTAAACTACTGCGTGTGTGGTTATTGAGAACACAAACCTGCATCTGAATCTGAAGATTCTGAAATCAAGTGCCAGCAACCCATACAAGGGTGAGCATCCTTAGGAGCACCAGAATGAGGCAGTCTGAGTTGGAACAGGAGGTGAGGTTTGTAAGACCAGTCCGTGTTCCTCACTTACAAACCAAATATCTGGCTCCTCAAAACAACAAAAGCCCCCAGACACAGCAGGAAGAGGAAAACAAGTCCCCTCCATGCTCCCTGTCAGCATACACCCACTGCAGCAGGAAGGTTGAGCGTCTTCTGGCTCAGGCTTCCTCACTGTGCTGGATGGCGCCAGTGCCTTTGGGCTCTCAAAACCCAGGACAGGGGAATCTCCCCACGCACTCCCACTCCAAGCAGTGGTCCCCAGGGGAGAGGCCAGATGCAGCAACCTGCCCTGCTCAGTTTCTGTTGGGAAAGCTGTAAAACAGAGTTGGCCCTCCTAAGATAAATGGGAAACCTGCTGCTTCAGCCAATGCAGAGGGAAGCAGCAGGTGCCTCCAAGGGCTCAAGGAAGCTCCATGCGCAGCAGGGGAGCAGGACGTCTCTACCCACTGCAATCACCTTTCCCTTCAGCAAGCACAAGCTCCAAGGGGAAAAAGCAAATATTTTACTTTCCTCTTTAGAAAGAAAGAAACAGCCCCAAGACACATTCACAACAAACTATCCTACCAGGAAGAACAGGACAGCCAAATCTGGCATAACCCATGTTCTGCAATATTGTCAGCATGCAGAGAGAAAGTAAGTTCTTTGCTAAGAATGGATCCTTACTAGGACAGTAAGAGGTCTCTCACAAACCAAGCATACAAACAGCTCAGTCTTTGCCAAAGTCTCTTGCACAGGGACCAGTTGCTACTGAATGTATTAGTGAGCAGATACTGAAAGCAGTCACAAGTGTCAGCCCACCCTCACTGTAACAAATTATTCTTTGCTCTGAGCTGGTCCAAAATGAGGGAGCCAATATACCCTATACTGGAACAGCTACCAGAGGAAGGGTTCAAAGATCAAATGTAAACATAAAAAACACAGACATAGTGCATCCCAGACAATACTTTTCATTGTAACCTGGGTCCTACCTTGCCACTGGGCACTAGTGCTGCTGAAGTAGATTCAGTGGTTAATCTCCATTCTGTACTGGAGCTGCCATCCAACAGCCTTTCCACCAAATACGCACTTTCCCTTGGTTCTACTGTGCTTAACTCCCTTCTCTGACATGACTCTTCCATCTAAGGGAAGAAAGAAGGGCCTGGGTTATCTCTAATATCCTCTCCTTCACTGTGCCTGACTTATAGCTGAGTCCACCTCCTCTCGCTGGTAACCCAAGACAGGTGGTCCCACAATCCTCTCCTACTGCCTTGATGAAGAGCTGAGCTCTTTACACACCTGGTCTTTCCCCTCCTCTTTTTCCACACACCCTGTCTCTTCACCCTGTGCTTTGGCGGCTCTCCATGCTACTCTGATGCTTGTGAAGATGCTCTACTTGTCCTACAATAAAGATGAGGTTTGGCTGGGGGATGGGGAGCAGTACAAGACTGGCTGCTGCTGAGTGTTGCAGGATTCAGTGGATGAAAGATATGCCCAACTATGCAGAGCAGAAGGCCAGCTCCAGCACATGGTTCTCATTATCTCCTTGGGAGCCAGTGGGGAGAAGTCAAGACCTAGTTTAGGTCCTGATTTTTCAGCCTGAGGTTTTCCATGCAGTCATTTCAATTTACATTATTCCAGACCACTCTGATTCCTGACCAGGACAGACTCAGTCAGTACCCACACAAGGTAACTGCTACATGCAAGTGTGTGGCCAGTGGCTCTGCAGGCTGGCTAGTTGGCTCAAGTTTTTCCTTCCCATGCTGCACAGAGAAGATGGTGGAGTCTGTTTCTGCAGCCAGAGACATCGCACCATGTAGGATCCAGACCAGAGGGCAAACCACACACCAGCTCTCAGCTGACAGCACATTGTACAATGGTACCTAATAACTGATATAACCACAGGAAAAACCTTAAAATCTGCAGAAAGCAGAGATGACCAACAGCAATTAACTAATTGAGCAAATTGGCAGCATAGCGCTCTGGGAGATGTCCCCTGTCTGACAAATGTCACCTGCCTTCCTGATGCAGCTGAGCCAATTCAGCCTCCCACATTCAGCTTCTTCCCCATGGAGTCAGGACATGGACATCATCCTCTCTGGTCCAGCATAAACACACCAGGTATCCTATAGACCTCACCCAGGACTTCGCTCTCTCACAAGCCCCCAGTACCTCCCCAGCTATATCTTGTTGGTACTGCAACCCCAAGCATGTGATTTTAGCAGGGTCCTGGTTATTCTGGAGACCTGTTAGGCAAATAACTTTGTCACTGAATACTTCCCAATCTGCAGATTTAGCAAGCGTACATTCTCCTCCATCTCCTCCATCAACAGACCCACAACAGATGTCCCTGAATTTCACCCAACACACCCCTTCCCTTTCAATGAATGCAGAACTCTCTGGGTATAATTATCCAGTAGGTTTTGTACCTACCCAACATCCCATCTAGAGAATCCTTAAAAGCCACTTGAGTGGCAGCCAAGGCACTTCTTAACAATGCCCCTAACCTATCATAGAGGAAAATCGGTTTATTTTGACCAGATTCTGTTCTTGACGTGTCCTACTCATCTCCACTGCTTACACCTAACGAGATTATTTCTTCCAGACTGTTGGTTGGGTTTTTTTTGGTTTTGTTTTTTATTTTGTTTTGGTTGGGGTTTTTCTGTTGTTGCTGGGTTTTTGTTTGGTTTTTTTTTTTTTTTTTGTTTTTTTTTGTTTTTTTTTTGGTTTTTTTTTTTTTTGGGGTTTTTTTTTAAAGGGGGAGGACGA
>VZRL01000350.1:514016-546213 GCA_013397895.1 Origma solitaria | reverse complement strand
AGCCATATCACACGCGGCTGCAATGCATGTCTCCCTACTTCATATGAAAGACAAGCAATTGCAGATGCAAGTTGTCATTTGAGTGCCTGAGCGTCCAGCTGTGCCTGCAAGTGTGAGGGAACAGGAATATGCATATTTTCATATATTCGTATGTCCATATACAGCTTGTTCATCTCCCAGTCAGAACAGCTGCTGCTGGGAAACCCCATCTTAAGAATATGGACGTGTGAATATCATAGCAGAATCCCTAAAAATTATTGGGGAAATTACTTGATAGAAGCATTCTTATATGCCAGATCCATCCCTGCTTAATTAACAAGGCATGCATAGGCCGGCTGTAGTAGAATCATTGGGAGAGACTTATTTTGGATATAATAAGTTCTATGCACCATAGTTTCTTAAGCATATTATAAATAGGAAGAAAATAGCATCTTGAAATGAAAGTCATGCAGGAATGCAAATAAAAAGTCGAGAAGGATAGAGCAGGGCCCAAGAACAAGGCAAAGGGGCAGTTGATGCAGCACCTTATTTCTCACAAGTTTGCACGTGGTATCTTGAAGGCTCCTTGCAGACAACCAAGTTCCGCAAGGGTGAAAAGCAGCTGAAAGTCAAGGCCACTATGACATATGTGAAGGAGAATAAATCCATGTTTTGGACTTCGTGTGGGTCCTAGCAGCAACAACAAAACCAAAGATGTTGTCCTGGGAAGAGTCTATAGGAATTTTGGTCTGAGGTGGACTGACGAATAGGCCCTGCATTGTTTGTTTTGTAAACTGCTTCAGAAGCTGAAATGATCAAAAAAATATATCATTGTTACGTGAAATTTAGAGGACCATTTTTTATTTTAGGCACTTACACTTGTATTTCAATTGCCTCATATGAAATTACAGATTCAACTGTTACCTTATTGCAATAAATTAGTATTTTTCCTTAGTCTACAAATCTGGACTTGTGTCATGCAAACATAGGATATTCTACTCCTGTGTGTTACAAACCCAGTGTAAATCCATCCCAGTGTAATTATTTGCAGAGCTCTTCATTGGTGGCTGAGAGCCCTGTCCTCTTTAGAGGAAGCAAAAGATGTTTGAAGATGGTACCTAGGTCAAAGAAGAAAGGATATTAATAATAGCATAGAATTAAAATATCTTTGGACATTAGTTATCCTAGGTGTGTGAAGATGGAGCCTGACTCAGCACAAATGAAGGAAAACTGATTTTGTTTCCTGAGATTCCCAAATGAAAACAAAGATCCTTTGAGGGCCAACTCTCAAAGTCAGTTTTTGTTGTCACTGACAAAATTGTAGGTAGGGAGTGCACAATGGGCATGTCTGAAATGAGAAGCTACCATTCAGCTGAGAACATTCAAACTTCAGAGTTCATGAATGTTTTTTTAATGTATTTTCACTGAAATGCTATTTGAAGCATTCCCACTGTAGAGTAGAAGAGAACCAGATTGTCCTTTTTGCAGGAGTTTTCAAAATGTTAGAATCTAACTAAAACTGTCAGTTTCCCACAAAAATAGATAAGAAATATTTGGAAATTTTCTTGTGTGTTTCAGTTTAGTGGTAACGCTAAAATGCTTCGAGTAACTTTTGCTTTGTAATACTGTGACATTGTACAACCAGATGTCATTTCAAGCTGAAAATTCAAACCTGGTGGTTTGAAAAGTATTGAAAGAACTTGATTGGCAGAATGTCCTGAGAGGACTGACTTTCTTTCTTTTTCTCTTTTTTGCAAAACGAAATTTCACTGCAAGTGGTATGTGCCTACATAAAGGTTCTGTTTTGTCAAAACATCTTTTTTTTCCATGTAAAAAACTTAGTAGAAAAATGTTTGACTGGTACTAGTCCTCAAGACTTGTTGATCAGCAAAACTTTAGGTGCTTACATATCATATAACCACTGCATAATGCATGATTTAAAGTAGATAAGATTTTACAATTTTTTAAGACTAACAGAATGAACTGCAGAGACAATGGGATTGGCTTGAAAATTCTAGTTCTATTAATATACCTTATGCCAGTAATGTCCTTCCTTTGCTATTTTAGATGCATATTCCAGCCAGACAGAAGGCAGAGCCTTATTGCTAAAATTTCTTAGCTTACAGTGCAGGTTAATATTTCAAAAATGAGCCTGTGCATCCTCATTTGTGCCCACATGAGTTTACATGGAAAGCTACATTTGGGGAATTCTTTTCTGCTTTAGCTGTGTGTTGACAGCTAAGTACCACAGGTTCCTCTGCAGCAGGATGTGCCCAGATCACTGCTGACAGTATGTGGGTATGGAACCCAGGGAAAGTTACTGGAAAACAGCAGGAATGGAAGAAAAGAAGGCACTTACACAAATGCCCATTTGAGGTGCAGTTCTCAAATACGTCCATTTCCTTGCCCACATATTGATCACTATTCCCTGGTTAGTTGCTGGTCTCGGGTGAAGCGCAGAGAGGGAAGAACAGAAAGGCTATTGCACAAACTGTGCTCCAGCTGGTGAGGGTCAAGAAGGGCATCAAGAAAGGGCTGCATGGATGCAGAGGGGAAGAGACAAGCAGAGCAGGTGGCATGGAGCAATTTAAAGCTCTCAGTTCCTCAGTGGGGCCCAGAGAGCCCCTGAAGAACATTGCACAGGTCATGAAGAAGGAGAAAAAGGAGGATCTAGTGAGTCACAGAATCACTTAAATCGGATTAGACCTCTAAGATCTTAGAGGTCCATTAACCTGGCACTGCCAAGTCCAGCACTAAACCATGTCCCGGAGCACCATATCTAAATAAAGCAAAAAGGCCCATACAGAGACTAATTTGGTGATATGTACCAGCTAATATGACTTAGTCAAAAACAATTAATGTTAAAACATCTATTTGCCTGATCAAGGGGAATTAAAAGGTGTGATATATCTTGACCTGAGCATGACTTTTGGCAGTGTCTTGCATAAGCAGGTTAGAGAATGATCTAGATGAAATAATGATGACTTTTGTGAATAATTGCATTACAATGGCTCCAGAAACTGTTAAGAATAATTCAATTTTGAATTAGCCGTGGGTTTTCAGTGGAGTACATGACATGTACTCCAGCCACACAAGACTGCAAAGGTCTGTCTGTTTTAGTCAGTATAGACATTAATGTCTCAGAGGACGGAATCTGACAAATGCTTATAATCTTCTTAAAATAAACAAATTTGATAAGAATTGAAAGTACTTTGATGGGACAGATTTTAATTTAAAATAATCTAGATATTTTGGAGAAGTGATCCAAAATCGACAAGAGGGAGTGCAACCAAGGCGAGAGCAAAGAACTGTGGTGAAGAAAGAAAAAAGTAAAAGGCAGCTATCAAATGAGAAATATCTGCCAGTGCAGCTGTACTGTGAAAAAGCATTTGAGAATTGGAGTGGAGTACAAGCTGGATCCTTTCTGGGAATGCATTACAAAAAGTGTAATGTGCAAAGCACATGGAAATAAATGTATGTCTCTTCACTGTGCTGGGGAGATTTCAGTTGGAGTACTGGTAGCAATCTGTAACGTAGAACAAGAATGCGTAGGAGACATACAGGAAATAGTAATGAGATTGATAAAAACTTTGGGTTGTATAAGAAAAGCCTGAACGAATTGTCCTTTTTCTAGAAAAGAAGATCAGTGAGCAGAAATTACAACCTCTTCCAGCATTTAAACTGATTGATATAACAGGAGTGGTGATAATTATTCTGTAACTGGATTGTAGGGTAGGAACTAAACAGCTTAACCAGCAAAAAAGATGTTGTGATGTGAATTGGAAAAGATCACTTTGGGAATTTGTTGGATCACTGTCTTTGGACAGTATTACAGATGGTTCAGGCCAGTGCCCATTAGAGAGGTTTTTCTGGCGTTACTCATAGCTATGAGGGATCAGAGGAAAGTGTTGAGTAAATTGACTCAGAGAGCATCACACAGCCCTGATTTTGCTAATTAACATTACCTCTTGGGGATATTCTCTTGAGAAGAAGATTTGCAAAAATGCGCTAACTGCCACAGACTGATGGACTGAGCAGGATGAGGTCCCTGCAGGTGAGGACCTTGGTACATAATGTCTCCCACAGCTGCTGCTTGGGTGCACTGACATCAGGGTGCACTGTTCTTGTCTGCCTGTCCCTAAATGGGCAGTCTCTATGAGAGCAATTGCTTTGACTGTGCAAATTCTACACTTTAACTGGGACAGAAAGTAATCTTTGCAAATATCCTCAGCTAAAGATAATCGGGAATGGAATAAAAATTGCCACCAGCAAACTGGCATTGTCAGTTGCTAGCTGGAGAAATACATTCTTTGTCTGGTATATTCTTACATCCTATGCTGAACTGCAACATCTTGTTCCTTTTGAAAATGTAGAACAATTTTAATATCCTTTGGCAATACATCTGGGGATGCCCCAGATACCTAAAAATCAGGTTTAAAAGGGAATAATTCAGAGGTAATAGAGGCAGACAGTTGGTTTCCAAGTTGTCAAAGCCTGAGGCTACTATTTGATGACAACAACTTACCTGAAGCTGCAGTCCTTCCTTGCATGAAGCCTGATGCAGTGGTCTTCTCTGCTGCCCGGGAGTAGGACAAACCCTCGACCAAAATGATGCCAGAAATCAGGCTCATTGACCTTGAGCCAAAGTTCAATACCCTGGGGTGTAACTGTCTACAGTTCAGAGGTACCTTGTGAATGTTGTGGCCAGGCAGCAGAGGAAATCAATTTTGAGGCTGAAGAATTGCAAGCTCATAAATCTAAGATGTCTTAATAACACAGTCTGCAAGTAGAAGTGAATAGAAGTGAGTTCCTTTTCTTTGAGGTTGTCTATGAATAGCCATAAAATCTCTTAGCATGTGTCTTTGATTTATGAACAGATGATATGAGCTTGTCCTGCCCCATATTTCATATTTCATATTTCATATTTCATATTTCATATTTCATATTTCATATTTCATTTGAGGGCAGGAAGAGATTTAGTCAGATAACTCAGTGGGTATCCCTTTTGATCCCTGTCATCATATGGGTCTTTCCATACCACAGTTGTAATCCTATGATCTGTTGCTGAAAAGTTTTGTGTCCTTTTCTGCTGTACAGGACCAGCAGCTGAATATTGACTTTGTACATTTTAATTAACAGGACAGTCCTAAAGAAAAAGTTTGTGTAAATTTTATTTGTGAAGATGCCTTAAAATAAAGTAACTTTCAGGGCTAGACTTCATATTGGCTATAAGTCTCTCTCCAGACCAATAAGCTAAGATCAGTTTAATGTTCAGTGGTTAAAGTAGAAATGCTCCCTTTGCCAATAGGGAGACTTTGAATTGGGTCCTTGACAGGGTGGTTTTTAAGTATAGAAAATTATCACTTGGTTATTTACACTCTACTGTATCGTAAATCAATTTGGTGGACAAGCTGCTGTGTGAATAGGTATTACAGAAATATTGAATACAAGTGAGGTCAGAGACTACAGAAAAACAGAGTAAGACCTGAAGGCATACTGGAAAAAAAGATTGCTTCTTACTTTAATGCAAAATTTTATGGGTTTCTGTTGAACAATGACAGTTATATGCTATTTCCGACTTTTAGAACAGGGAGAGAATCCATTTGTAACTGAACTTTGGTAAATTCTTTGTTTCCACTCTCAAAATTGCCAAGTAAAGAATCAGACAAAAATATTTTTCCAAGGAATAACTTAAAATTATCTATACTGTCTGTACTCCTTGATATTTTGATTGCAGAAAAATCTTTTTAGTGCAGAATTGCCTTCAGATGGTAAGGACATAGAAGTTCACAGAATGCAGGTTCTGCTGAATGGAAAATCCAGTGATCTCATAGGAAACCACATAATCTTTGCACCAGGCTCTGTGAGACTTGCACTTCTTGCTTGCACTTCCAGTAAAGGCAAAGACTATTTTTTTTTAAATTAAAAGACCCCACCCAAGAAAACTTCAGCATGTGCAGGAACACATCCCTACTCAGGAGAGCACTGTCATGTACTTTGAGTCAAGTAGATGTATTGGCAAATGAATTGGGATGAGGTTAAGCTTGATGTTAGGGAAGTGACATAAATACGTATGTTTTGACGGGGCTCTTATGGAATGACTTCAGGATTTGATTTCCTGTGAAGCCTGTTGTCGTGTGTTTGACCCTGGTTAAATGCCAGGCACCTACGACGATTGCTTTCTATGCTCTCTCCTGCTGCAGCTATGCAGAGGAGAGGAAAAACTAACACAAAACACTGGACTCATGAGTTGAGATAAGATCACTGATAAGGGCCGCACGAGATTCAGGGCAAGAGCAGGCGGGAAACTTAAAGTTGCAAAAAAAGTGATTTATTAATCTAACAGAGTCAGAGGATAAATTGGAGATAAAAATAAGCTCTTAAGACACCATTTCTTCACTCACCCCTCTTTTCCCTCTTAAGGCACCGCTTCTCAGCTCACCCTCTCCCTCCTTTCTAACTAACAACTCTCAGGCAGGGGCAGGGTGTGGGGTTTTTCTTAGGTCAGTCCATCGCAATTCTTCTACTGCAGACACTGTTTCTCTATTTGCCCTCTCTCTCTATTCAACCAACAGATCTGGGCTAGGGCAAGGCATGTGGGGTTTCTTAATCAGTCCAAGGCCACAATTCGTCTGCTACAATCACTGCTTCTCTACTCACCCCTCTCCCTATTAAGGCCATTTCTCAGCTCACCCCCTCCCTCCTTCCTTCTAACCAACAGCTCCGGGGTGGGGGCAGGGTGTGGGGGTTTCCTTTGGTCAGGGTCAGTCCATCAGGGGGAAGAATCCTCTACTTAGCCATGGGGGTCCCTCCCACGAGAGACAGTCCTGTGCGAACTTCTTTGGCGTGGGTCCAATCTCACGAGCAGCCCCGCCCGATTGCTGCTGTCCGAGATTCTCTCCAGGCTGCAGAATTCCAAGCCGAGGCCAGGCTGTTTCCATCCCGGGAGCAAGGCCTTTCTCTCTCCTGCAAGGCCTTTGCAACTCTCAGTCTCTGGGACTCCCACTGGATCACAGCTTCCTGCAGGCATCATCTGCTCCTCTGGCGTGGGCACCTCCCCACAGGCTGTGGGGGGTTCTCTGCATCCCCTGGACTCCATGGGCTGCAGGGGGACCACCTGCTTCCCCATGGTCTTCACCACGGCTGGCAGAGCGTTTTCAGCTCCGGCGCCTAGAGCACCTCCTCCCCCGCCTTTCCACTGACCTTGGTGCCTCCATGTTGTTCTCCCTCACATATTTTTACCTCCTCCTCCTCCTTCCCTGGCTAAAAAGAAGTGCGTGCTCACATTGTTTTGATTTCTTCTTAAATATGTTTTCACAGAGGCGTAACTAACATCTCTAATTGGCCCAGGTTTTACCAGCAGCATGTCCATCATTTTACAGCCATCAGAGACTGGCTCTGCTGGACATGGTGGAAAATTTCCAGAATCTTTACTCAGGACATGCAGGAGCCATCTTTGTACCCCACCCTGTTCACTGGCAAAAACTGGGCCAGGCAAAACTACCACACCTGTCATTTTGGGAGAGCTGAGAAGAGCCTCTCCTCTTTTTAAACATGTTTGCAAACACGGAAGCCCAGACCTGTCCCACTGAGCCTAACGTACCTTACAGAGGGATAATGCAGGAGAAGCTGCCCTCCCTGGTCTCCCTGGTGGCATCCATTCAAAGTTGACTCTGCCTTCAGAGGACCTAATTTTCACCAAGCTGGGTGGTGAAATCTCACCCTTTGTAGCTGAAGTCAAATGAAATCTAGTGAACTGGTCAACCACAGCACTGCTATAAAGGATGGAACAACACGGCTGTCTTCGTTTGATAGACAGGTGTCTGCTAAGGAAGGTGGGCCCCCTTCCCTCCGAATTATTATAACTTTAGAATCAAGGGCTCTCAGGCAAAGGTATGGGAAAAGGAATAAGAGTTTTTTACTAGTATCTATAATGAGGTAAACAATCAGTAATAAAAAAAGACAGTGAACAAGGTAAAAAACAGTAAACAAAACCAAAAACTCAGTGGCAAATGTCCCTGGGCTACCAGGCACTTTCCCGTTTGGTGCAGTCACGGTCACGGCCAGCAGGGGCGCTGTTGGGCTCCCAGCCCAGCAGGGCAGGTGCGATGACTCCCGGGGAGCTGCAGATGGCGCTGTGGCGCGAGGCTGGATCTGTGTCGCGCGTGATGGCTGACGGGCTGGAGCAGCGTGGAGCGCAGATGGATGGGGCGCAGCAGAGAGCCCAGAGCTGGGAGATGGAGTGGCCGGGTCAGCACACCTGGGCCAGCCAGCAGAGGAGGCGGCAGGAAACTCCACAGTTAGGGCAGGCAGAGTGCGGGGCGGCAGCAGGCAAGGCGCGAGGTGGTGGCAGGCAGGGCGCAGGGCGGCAGCAGCAGGCGGGGGTCCCGTTCCGCTGCAGCACAGCTGGGAGATGCACCCTCCCGGAGGGGAAGAGAGGATTGGAGTCCCGTGCCCCGAGAAACTCACTCACCAGGTAGAGAAAAGCTAGGGCAGAGCCGGGCTTCTCTTCCTGCAGTCGCAGCCAAAAAGCAGACAGCCGTTCTTTCCCACTCCTCTCTCCTCCAAACTCCAGCGAGGAGTGAGCTTATCGAGTTCCCAAATCTCTTGTTCCCCTCTCTGCCCAGCCAGAAAGTCTTTGTCTCCTTTGTGAGAGCAAATGCCCTGCTAAGTACCGATCGTTAGTTATCTGGCAACAGAATGGTAAAAATTCCACTTCCCCCCACCCCCTCAACCTCCAACAATGGCACATCCTCACAAATTTTCTCGATTTTAAATCTAGAAAATAAACCCCAGCCTTATAGCCCAACTGTGTTCTCTTGGGTCTGAAACTTGAAGAAGAAACAGCAAAAAAGTCCTGGGAGGAGGCTTGCAATCATGTAATGTGCTCAACAACAAAGCCTAGTAGTTAAAACCAGAGGTTCATTACAGTTTTTGAAAATCTCATGCTTCTCAAACCAAGCTCACAACTTCATAAGAAACGGCTCATCAATCTGACTTCCTCAAGGCTGGTAATTACTGGCTGATTGTTTTTCAGTGCCAGTGACCTAATTTCAAGCTTTTAGGACAGAAGATGGCCCTGAACACGATGAGCCTGCAATGCTTCTAGGCTGCGCTGTGTTTGCATGGTCCCTTGCCTGCACATGTTGCTTAGCCAACATGCCCTTAAGCCGTGGGCTGTATTGGTGCTAAGCTCAGTTTGAAAGTCACTGACATTCAGTAGGTCCCACTGGTCTCTTTGTGTCTGATAAAAGTAGCTGGGTGGCTTTGAGACAGCCTGGAGTGTAAGCAGCTGTGCTGGTTTCGGCTGGTGTAGAGATAATTTTCTTCGCAGTGGCTGTTATGAGGCTGTATTTTGGATTTGTGCTGAACACAGGGTTGATAATACAGAGATGTTTTTGTTATTGCTGAGCAGGGCTTGCACAGAGCCAAGGCCTTTTCTGCTTTTTGTGCTGCCACACTGGTGAGAGGGCTGAGGGTGCAGGGGAGGTTGGGCAAAGACATGGCCAGGACAGGTGACACAGACTGACCAAAGGGATATTCCAGACCATGTGACATCATGCTCAGTATACAAAGTGGAAGAAGAAGGAGGAAGGGGAGGACATTTGGAGTGATGCCATTTGTCTTCCCACGTACCCATTACACGTGATGGGGCCCTACTCTGCTGGAGATGGCTGAACACCTGCCTGCCCATGGAAGCAATGAATTAATTTTTGCTCTGCTTGTGCATGCAGCTTTTGCTTTCCCTATTAAACTGCCTTCATCCCAACCCAGGAGTTTTCCAGCTTTTACCCTGCTGATTCTCTCACTGATCCTGCTGGTGGGACGGTGAGTGGGTGGCTGTGTGGGGCTTGGTTGCTGGAAGGGGTTAAACCATGACAGCAGCATTTATCTGACTGTGGGCATAACCTACGAGACCATAACAACTGAGAAGTGCATAATGTTGGATCCTGCTGGTCTGTGCTAGGGCTGGACAAGTCAACTGCTGTACTTTTATGGTGTGAAGTGGAGTATGAAAGCTCCTTTTAATTCTCCTCCCACTATAAATCCACACCTGTGGACCTCTGCAAAATAATAGCTGGATTGTCACAAAGTCCTAAAGAGACTTAATGAGGATCTCTCAGCATCTGGGGTTTTTTTTAGGATAAAGCATTCTGTACTTCTGAAATATTTTGCATCATGCTAGAAACAGAAGTCTGGCATTTCTCACAGTATGAGAATATTGAGAACAAAGCATCTACAAAATTGTTAAGGAAATAAGGAAGGCATCAAGAGAAGAGGAAAGAAGAAACAACTCCATGGGAACTGACAGGAGTTTCTGACTCCTGCCAACTGTATAAACCCCCAGTCCCCATGAAAATTACTGGGCAGGTGACAAACAGATTTGTCCTGACAAGGAAAGTTGATGGTTGGTGTCTGAGCCCTGCTGGAACGAGTTGCTGAGTGGAAAGATTTAGCAGTCATTAGCAGGAATTGAACAGATTTAGATGAAACAAACAGGTGCTAGTAAACATTGCAACACTTTATTTTGGTTTGCATACTGATGTTTTGAAATGTCTACTACTGAGTCACAAATCAGAATAATTTTCCTAGCTAAACTTTCTCAGTTTTGTTGTTTAGGTTATTTTATTTGCAGGACAACAGATACTGATAGTGCTGTCTGAGCTGTCATGATTTGGGCACTAGGGAAAACGGGAAAAGCATTCTGTAAATGATTTTTTCTATTTTCCCCCATCTCAGTTAAAATATTAGTATTTCCCAATAACCTTTAGCAAATTCTGACTCAGCATCTGTCTCTTTGTATGGTTGTAAATGTCTACATTTCTGTTTGCAGTGTTTCAACTCTTCTTACCTCATCTTTGAAAAATCTGTTAAGGCAACTTTGAAATATATTCTTCAAAATATATTTGGAACGTCTTTAACTTCCAATTTTGCCTTCATTCTCCTTCCTATACTTCTAAAAAAATAGTAATTCCCCTACTCTTCCAGCTTGCTGATTGATTCGTTTTGTCTGAAGGTTGTATAATGAAGCTAAAACGAATTCAACTTCCATCATTCTCCCTTCCCTTTGGAATCTTACAGTTATTGTATTCACTTTTAAAGCATCTGAATCTAAGATGGAAAGATGTGTCCAAACAGTAATTCATCTAAATGTGTCTTAGTCCATAATTTCTTTGTGTGTGCTTGCCTCTGCCTCATACAGTTTACACAAGGGACAGCTGTGTAGTGTATCTGGAAGTAGAAGACAGATATTTCCTTCACAAAAATATACATTGTACTCTGTGCATTTTAAAATTTCTATAGTAACTAAATTATATTTAAATTATGCAGAAGCCAGTGAAATCTAGGAGTAACCCCCCCTGCACTTGGTAAAATAATGACAATGCAAGTTATTTCTTATTACTATTGAGGAGGTAAAAGTAATAATTATGGATTATTTTGCACTGTTTTTTGGATATACAGCATGTGTAAAGTTTTATAAATACTGTTATGCTGGTTTTTGGCATACAGATAACAAGTCATCGGTTTTTGTAGCATCCTTTTAATGTTAAAAAGCTATGTGTAGAAGATGATAAACATTCTGAAAAGCACACTGGGAAAGTTCACTTCCCCCCAATTTTTGACCATGAATTTATAGATCAAGGCAAAACGCTGAGTTTTTAAATGTAATGGAAAAGTATGAAAAGTATGAAGGTGAAAAATTCAACTTTTAGTGATGCACTCTTGCTGTGGAAAGAAAAGGAACTCTATCCCAAAACCAGGGCAACTCTTTTCTTTGTCTTTTAATTTCAGAAATAAATCTGGAAATCTGAAGACTTGCTGTGCAATGAGCAGTTCATCTACCCAATAAGTGACACAGTTTCCTAGCAGAGATTTTTGTTTTTCAGAAGAGGCTCTTCAGCTGCCACCAAATCTAGGCTGTCCTCTTTCTGCCAAGACTGAACTTTCAAGCCTGGTGTAGCTCCCAGTGGAAGGGAAAAGGACAGGATAAAGCTGTCAGGCCAGTCATAGCCTTTCAAGTAAAGACCTTTAATGTGATTTAGCTTATTACGCAGACAGCGGAGAATATGAAGTGCATCTTTAATTTATTACTTTGATATCATTTGCTGAGCAGGAGAGTATATCTATGTCATAAGTATTTCAACAAGATCTTTATCAAGCATCCACTGGAAGATTTCCAGTGTTTTAATCTGATAACAGTTTGCTTGATCCCTGCCTATTATTGATGCTCTGGTCTGTTGGAAGTGTCAGAGTTTATCCTGTGCTGTTCTGGGCAGTTTGGGAGCTTTAAAGAGAGCGGAATGATCACCCCATACACCATAATGTTTCCTCTTTTTAGGAAAGCAAAAGCATCTCTGCATGAGCTGGGGAGGATCTGGGTGTTTGTGGTTTGTTCACAAACTATTTGGGAGTTTCTTCTGTAACTTCTTCTTGTGGAAAGGGTGGAAGGTAGAAGAGGATGTTTTGGAAAAAAACAGAAGTAAAGTTGTGATATACATAAGGTGTACATTCTGTCAGAGAGTTCTCTTCAGTAAGGGGAAAATCCATCTGTTAGCAACTCTGACTATCATGACAGAACTTAAAGGAAGGCATGAACTGGAAGCAGCATAGCCAAAATAAGTGTTAACCTAAAGGTTGTGAGTGGTATATCCCCGCAGAAACATTTTTACATCATTTGCCATCTGAAGCAAAGATGTTTTTTTTGTTTTTGTTCTTGTTTTTCTAAAAGCCAGCTGCTATTTTGCAAAAGAGCATGGTCATGATGCAAATTCTTGTATCCATTTTAGGTCTATGCAGTGGCCAAAAGACTTTCTGCACTGAACCCTTTTTAATGTATTTCGTAGTAAAGAGGATGAAGAGGTTCCAAATTTGGACACTTGGTTCAGTCAGGTCTGAAGACTATTCAGCAGAATATCAGTAGCCATGGAAATGGACTAAAGGGAAGCTTGCAAGTCTTCTGGAAAAGCTTTCAGGGACCAGACTAGTAGGCAGGAAGTTTGCAGTCTTTCAAAGGACTAACAAAAGCCTATCCAAGCTTTTGTGCTTAGCGTGCTGATGATGTGCAGTAAGAAAGCACATCGGGGAATGTCAGAATATGACGTTCAAAGATGGTTTGTGTGCACTGGGATGTTTGGTGTGATTGCTAATGCCTAGAGACATGACAGGAGGAATAACCCACAGGAAAACGGGTGATAGTTGTACCCAAAGGCTTCTGTCCAAGCAGCTTATTGGAGAACACAAAGGGCAAGGCAAAGGGAAACTGTCTTTGGGCCTTTTGGGTTCAGGCAGCTGGATATTGACGGGGCTTTTTTGTCATCAGTATGTGGTGACTCACTGTGACATGCTCTTTGATCCTGACACCCTGTTGGAGCAGGCGGCCATACGTGACAGATCCAATTTTGAAGGGCCACTTAGACTGAAAAAAATGGAGTGAGCTGTGGTGGTGGGAGAGACAGCCTGGAGAAGTCACTACGAATATTCATCTTTGGATGGAGGAGGAGCTGGGAGTGATCCCAGCAGGGCAAGTAGTGGCCTCTGAAAGATGTAGGCATGGAAAGAGAAAGTAGCTAGCAGGTGGTAGAAAGATGGTTAACAGCAGGGTATCTTTCCTTAGTTTCATAATATCGATAAACTGCCAAAGTTGGGTCCCAGCAGAGTCCACAGCATGGTGCTGATAACGATTTGACATGAACAGATCTGCTGCACACTGGGAAGCCCCAGGACCTCTAGAAACTCCAATATTAGGACTCCATCTGTGAATTTCAAAACACAGACATAAAGGAAATAAACGGTAACAGCCTTATGACTGTAAACAAACTGCATCTCTGATTTGTCTGATCAGGTAGCTATGTCTGTGTTTCAAAGAACCAGTAAATCAACACCAAGGCAAGCCTGTAAATTCCAAGGCTTCTGATATTTTGTTTAAATTTATGCTCCTAACCTGTGTCAGACTTTCCAAAGCACAATCCTGACAGAAGAGTTCTGCTGGACCAGTGCTATGAAGAAAGTAAGGGAGAAAGTTGGGGTAGCTGCAAATATCATAGAATCATTGAATATTTTGGCTTGGAAGGAACTTTAAAGATCAACTTCTAACCCCCTGCCATGGGCAGGGACACCTTCCACTTGATCAGGTTGTTCAAAGCCCCATCAAGGTCATCACCCTGGCTTTGAACACTGCCAGGGATGGATCATCCACAACTTCTCTGGACAATCTATGCCATCCTCTGAGTAAAGAACTTCTTCCTAACATCCAGTATAAATCTCTCCTCTTTTAGTTTAAAACCATTCTCCCTTGCCCGTGCCTACATGCCCTTGTAGAAGGCTCCTCTCCAACTCTCTTTGCAGCCCCCTTTAGGTGCTGAAAACTTGTTGTAAGGTATCTCCAGCAATTTCTCTTCTCCAGGCTGAACAACCCAAACTCTCAGCCCTCTGATCGGCTTTGTGGCCCTGTGCTCGTCTGGCCATGGCTGGACACTGAGTGCCCACCAAAACCACTCTATCAGTCCCCGCCTCAGCTGGATGGGGGAGAGAAAACAGAAGGCTCGTGAGCTGAGGTAAGGACCAGGAGACATCAATCACCAATTACTGTCACGGACAAAATTTAGGGAAATTTCCCCCTGTGTTCAGCTTTGTGTGCTCTTGTTCAAGCTCAATCTATTTTCTCACACTATAATTAGCAGAAGGAGAAATAATTGGCAGAGAACAATTATTTTGTTATATTTTTGTCTTTCTTCTGCTTGAGAGTTGTCTTTGTGCAAATTATAATATTAATAGGTCTGCTCTTTGTAAATCTGGATGAACATGTGTGCAAATACATTTTATACTTCAGCTTCTTCTGGACTAACCATGACTACTAAACCAAAACTTTTCCATTAGGTTTGGGGGAAATTTGTCCAATGTGAAGTGACTATTGGCAAAAAGAATATGTTTATAATATATTCAATATGTTTTTATGTTTGAGTTTAGAAATAGCTCTTATATTTAAAAAAGACGATTTCTGAAGGAGAGCAGCAATTAATAAAAACTGTCTTGAAGACCACTCTTGTAGGTATGTGAATAACACCACAGCTATTACATTTTTTAGCAAACACACTTTCTTTGCTTTGAAGTGACTCCTTATCTCTTCTTGCTGCAAAATTCCAACACCTTACAACTAATATAGGCAGGTTTTTTTGCCAGAAATCAAACATTAGCCTTACAGTCATAGGAATGACAAAATAATAAAATACACATTTAAGAAACATGAAAGTTTATGGTAAAACAGATTTAGCAAAGCTACCTCACCCATCTTCTCTAAAAGACACATCTTCTCATTTTCACCCATTAAAATAAACTTATTGAGCAAATTGCTATTTTCCCTCTGAAAGGTGCCTTTCTTTTGATTCACTGAAGTGCCTGGTGTCAAGGAAAAATGTCTGTGGGCAAGCACCTCTGACAAAATGCACATTAACTGTGCCTCATTTTCATCCTCATCCTCATTTTCATTTTACAGAGTGAGCAGTCACTTCTGGAGGCTGAGATTGATCAGCTGAAATGGCAAATGTGGTGAAAGTACTCAGAAACATGCCTGGGATGAAAAAAGAAATGTAGTGGATGACTTAACTTGCTTGCTCTCTTTCTGCTAACAGAAGGGGAAATATCAAGATCATGAATATTGTAAGTCCTTTAAAAACAAAGTAAAACAGAGAGTATGTAGAGTGATTTGGACCAGAAATTTCCAAAACCAGCAATGGAAAAATAGCCACAGATTCAAAGCTTTTTTTTTTTTTCCCTCCCCTGAGATATGGCAAAAATTAAGAGCCTGAGGGAATCAGAATAACATCTGCATTGTGAAAGAGGCAGCGACAATGGTTCCAGGAGTGGAAAGACCAGCCCAGTGTGATGTGTTGCTTAGAGTCCCCTGAGAACTCTTACAACACCAGTGGTCAAGCAGAGTCAGACCCCAGGCACACCTAGCTCAGTATCACACCTCTGACAGCAGAAAAAAGCAGATACCTAGAGGAGACCCCATGGACAGTGCAGCATATGTGGCCTTCTCTGAGTGCGACCCCAACCTTCCACCATTTGTCACTCAAAATACAATCTTAAATATGCTCTGCTCTTCACGAAGCGGTCCTGTGAGCAGGACAAAAATATGGCTGGGTTGTGCAGGTCTGAAGACTGCCACCATAAATATTGAAAGATATGGGGGAAGAAGTTCTGCATTTCTTCTTCCTCATGGCAAGATTTCCTGTTACTCTGCTAGGCTCAAAAATTCTCTATTGGCAGTCACTTACAAATGCCTATGAGAAAATAAGTGGGGATTTAGAATAAGTGATTGAAATTGATGAGACAGTGGTCTTGTTTAGGTTTTCTTTGCCTAATCCATAAGGGACTGAGTTCTCACCCCCTGGGATTGCAGTGTGATAGAGATCAGCATGAAATTTGCTTAAAAGTATATTCCTGTATCCAAATGCTAGAATAGATGCAGTGTGCTTTCACTTGTGTTCCATGTGAGTTCTATCAACTGCAATATTAGAAAAATTTCCTGGCATCCAGTAAAATGTTTTGCATATACAACCCATATTCAAAGAGTAAGCTATCGTAAGTAATACTGTCTTGCTTTGATATTTTGAATAATTCCTAGAATAGACAACTGCAGTTTTGTCTCTTCCCTTCTACTCTTCTTTTTTTGGGTCATTATGTTTCTTGAAAATTATAGACGCTAGATATTCTGAGGCAGAATATGCAAAATTCCTAACAGACATATCCAAGCTGAAGCTGAATAAATTACAGTTTTGACAATGACAGAGATGTATTTAGAAACATTGCCAAAATTCAGTGAAAATATTTTACTTAAGGAAATATTAATTCATCTGGCAAAAGAGGAGATCTGTGAAAATCTGCTGACTTCATCTGAAACAAAAAGATAATCCAGCTTTTTTCTCTTGTCTCTTAAAAGACTTTTAGGTAGAAACTCTTTTGCCTCATTCTTGATTTGGTTTCTTATATTGCTTTAAATTTCTTCCTTCTATCACTGCCCTGGCTTTTAGCATAGTGATTAAATAGTTACATATTATTCCATAGTTTATTTCAGGATAGAAAGATAAAGTCTGGGAATGAAATATAATTTGATGAGATGCAAGACAGGACTAAAAGTGCCAACTCAGCATTTGGGGATGTCTCCTAGCTCTTGACCATGGCTCTGAGGCAACACTGGAACTGTTGTGAAAGGTGATTTTATTGACTGTTCCAAGTGACCAGGCTATCAGGAGAGAATTATGGCTGTGCTTTTGTGTACATCCATTCTCACTTGACTCAGTTGTAAGCATCTCCCTGTTAAAAAGGAAATTCTAATTAAAAAAAAGTCAAGAACACAGCAAGAACATTAATCTACTGCTTCCAAACTGCTGCTGTGTATCTGCCAGCATTAAATTTTAACCATTAGGGAAACCCATTAATGTTATAAAAGACTGCTTAAGAAAAAATCAGCTATTCTGTGTGATACTGGATATGGTGGAAGGAGCAATGTTTGAGACAAGAGAGTGAACAGTTTTCTTCATCCTAATTCAGAACCTAATCCTCTTCCTCCTAGAGCAGCTTTAGATCTTTGCTGTTGACTTCAATGGAAAAGGGATCAGCCCTATTAGTTTTGTGTGGGGAGTGGCAATCAGATTAAACAAAGTCTACATTAGTGGTTTGATGGATTTATGTCATTGCAAGCATTTATTTATTCATTAAATGAATTTCTCTTTATAGTGGATTTCTCTTTATAGTAAGGGCAATATTCAAAAGACAAGTCAACATAATAATATTAAAAATATTGCTGGATACTAAAAAGAATTGGGATCTATGCTGTATTACAGTTTTCCTTCTCCCTTGCTCTACAACATCTTAGTATGTGGTGAATTCCTGGAATACGGATGTTCCTGTGAAGTCCTACCCTGGGTTGAAGGCATCAGGCACTACCTGCAAAAGAAACCTTGACCCACCTTTCTTGTTAGGCCACGTCTTACATGACATCTACTAAGAAGTCTTTTCTATTGAGATTTTTATAGGTATTACCACTTAGTATCTGAATGTCTTCCAACAGCACTTTATACAGTATGAGTAACATCTGTCATATGTTGTTTGCTCTCTCTTCCTTTCTGCACTTGGGGAATGGAAATGAATGCAGTGACATTTCTTGTTCCAGAAGGGATTTTACAGAAAAATAAACATATATTCACAGGGGTCTTAAAGAAAAATAAACATATATTTCAATGTATTTGTGTATATAGAGATGACAGAGTCAAAACAACCTGCTTTGTCTGGAAGAACCCCGTGTCAGGTTTGCTGTGGTCACAACTATGGGGTACTTCACTTCATTACCTCACTCAACCCCCACAGACACTATTTGTTTTGGACAAACAAGCCGTACCCTTTTTCTAGACAGTTTCATTGTCCTCTTTAATATAATTGCCAGCTACAGCCTTCGTCCTGAGAAGTTCTGAACACATTTTTTTCAGACCACTGAAGCCTCAGGAAAGAAATCAAAAGCATTGCTCTGAGTGGACAGAAATTGATTTGCTCATCAGTGTTGCTGAAGTGCAATGTGCATTTGGCCTTAATGTGTTATCACCTCAAGTCTCCCTTTTGGGGAATAAAAGAACACATTTTTACTTTAAGCAAGAAGATATAGGAGCCTCAAAGAATGGGGTGACATGATCTGCCATCTGATGTAGCATGTCCTCTGTGTCTCAGCCAGCCAAAACAGGATCTAGGAACACACGCAATTTGTGATAACACTGGACTGAATCTGTCAGGAAAGAAGGAAATTTTTTGCTTTTGTTTCATTTTTTCTTGTCTCAACAGATAGGATGAAAAGTTTGGCCCACTTTTGCCCAAACTTAATAGAGGAAGATGATGCTTGGAAAGATGTGGCTTAATATGGAAATTCAAGGGCTGTTTTGTTTATTTTAGTCCCACGTTGATTTAACACACTTTCTAGCTAGTCTGAAGGAAGCTGAATAAGGAAAATCTGGAGGGATCTGCTGGGCCTTCTGTAGATTTCCACACAAAGCTGGAACGGCTTAGCATCAATGAACTCTGGAAAGCAGCATCCAGGTGGGATCCCCAAGGATATCTCAAGCAGTCCTATATCCTTAAATGTGGGGAACTGGTCTAAACTTGCAGAACAGCTTACAGGACACTTTAGCTTGATCTGGAATGATACATGTGTGGTCATTGGCTCACCAAACTCCACTGACTGAATTGCCCTTGCATGACAAGGTCGGTACAGATGTTAAACTGTACTCCATCCATGGCTTTTCCCACTTCTACAGAAAATGCTTGCGGGTGCTGGCACTGGAAAGATTAAGGAGTTCCTGAATAAAATAAAAAGTGCACTCTGGAAAAGTGCTGCACTCCATGAACTGAAGGAAGTTTAGTCCTCTTCCTCACCCAACAGAGGGTCCTACATCTTAGAGACACAGATGCAGATGGACGTCTGAGGCTGTTCTGCAGTGTGTGTGAGGGTTATGCTTCACAGGTTAGGAATTACACTGAAGAAAGCAAGACACCCAAAGTATCCAAAAGGAAGCCAAGCAAGCTCTTTCTTTTCAGTAATTCCTTGAGCTACTGTCTGATTGAATAGCAGCACATATATCTAAACAACTGCCCAGAGATGAAGATGTCTTCCATTCCTTGCCTTTTCCCATGGGTTTCTCTTCTTGCCAACACATAAAGTCAGGAAGGGCTTGAGTGCCTCACCAACTGGCCTATTGAGCAGAAATTACTTTTGACCTTACATTTGGGTCAAAATGATAATACCGAATTAGCTCAAAGGCCTCTGAGTTGAGAGTTTGATTTTTCTGGAAAGATATAAAGACCTTCTTTTGTTAGGACAAATGACTATGGTCTTTCCTTTTCTTTTGCCTTGAAAGTTGGCCTATGATCCTTGGAGAGCTTTCTACAATTTTTAGGAAAAATTAATGTGGCCTATTTTTAGATTCAAAGCTTATATCTACTCCATTTAAGAATTACACAGATATTGTCTCAATCTGTGTTTCTACCACAAAGAGAGTGCAACATTAAGTGCAATTTCTGTGAAAAGCTTTTCCCATTAGTACATGACAATGCCACTCACAGTATTAAATGTTTTGCTTTATTTACCTGATCTTTCCTTCAATTTGCAACATGGATTTCCAAGGTGTGTAATGCACAGTGACTCGGTGTCATGTAGGGGACAGACAATGGCAAACGGATCTCCAATTAAATGCAATTGCTCTTCAAGGGTTGTTGCCCTTGTTAGAACAGGGCACGTGGGTGAGGGTTTAAAGTACTACAAAGGCATGTTTTTAGAACTGTGATTAAACTCAGTTAAAAGTTTTGACTTCTCTCCTCCACCTCTCTTTCCTATCATATCTCGTTGTGCTGCAGAGCAATGTGGTTGTGGCTGGCTTGGAGCTGCTGATGGTGAGTGAAACAGAGAGTGCAGAGCCCCTGATGACAGCAGCAAAGTTCAGCATGGCAGTGGTCTGGGGGGAAGCTGAACCCTGTGTCAGAACTGTTTCCGAGGGCCAGAACTCATTAGTGGAGAATCAGTGGAGCTCTGGGAGGTGTGAAAGAAAAAAAAAGGAAAGTGCTTTGGGCAGTGCAGCTGAGCCTCTTGATGTATTGCCTCCCTTACCTTGTAGTCATCTACTTCTTACATTGGCCCTCAGCCAGCTTGGTGTTTCTGGAGGGCTAGGACCTGTTCCTGGTTCATTTCACCCCAGAAAGGCTCATATTCTGGCATCCTTGCTCCTTCAGTCCCCTTGTCCCTCTGAGATGTGAGATGCCCTGTGCCCCACCCTGTGTGCACATTTGACTCAGCCAAGCTCCATCACACTCTGCTCGCCCCCTCTGCTCCCCCAGGGCTCGTGCTGGAAACCAAAGCTGGTTGGGAAGGACCTGCAATGCCTCAGCCCAGCTCCAGGACAAAACCAGGGAGAAGAGAACCAGGGTCTGGCACTGGTTTCTCACAGCACAAGGCAGCCGTGCCTTGGGCGGGACCTGTCTGTGTGTTTTGCAAACGGAGCGAGAGGGCCACACTTTCAGAAAAGCATCTTTTGTCTCACAGCTGATTGAACGAGATGGATACTTACCTTTCATGCATATGTTATGATAGATCTCACGTCCACAAATTCTGTTTCTAGGCTCTGGCAATGAATGCTCATATGGTTCATTGCAAAACATTAACTGGAGGGCCAGCTGTCTACACATTTCTATATTGCTGTGGCAGAAAAGAAAATCTCTAAAAATTGTCAACCCCTTTCAAAGCAGTGGAAAGAAATGACAAAGTTTTGCTGAATTTCTGCTGCCTAATGCAAGTACTATTAATTCTAAAAAAATAACCCAGGTCAAGAAAATCTGGCTTCATTAAAAAAATTATTATTCCAAACAGAAAAACTGATTGTGTGAAATAAGATATGATGAAAATGTACTTTACAAGGTGGGAGATCATTGTGGAGAACTCCAACAAATGTTTTTATTCTCAGACCTCCATATAATTGTAAAATAAAAGCCAATAAAGTGCAAAGAATGACAAACACTTGTGATGAGCCCTCTCTCAGCAACACCATTGAAGCATTCAACCCATAAAATATTTCACTGAAAGGCAAATGGTTTTTGTCAGATTAGGCTAATTATTCAAGAGAAATAACATTTTTTCCAGATCCAGAAGCAACAAGTTGGAGATCAAAGGAAATTCCTAATGAAGCAAAATGGCTGAAAAGTGACAAAATCGATTAAACATCTGAATGTTTTCTTAACTCTATGCTGTAGAAACTGCACATGGGAAGATATAATTTCTAGTTCTCAAGAGGTGACAACCTGAACACTGAACTGCAAAGATAAGGTTGGCAAACAACCTAGAGGGGCAAATATGTTCCATTATTCTGGCTGTAGAAAATACATTTGGACCAATCTTTATTGCATGAAATCTTGAGAAAATGCATTCCTTTCTCTTCAAAATCAAAATTTAGCACAACTCCTGAGTCCAGAAACATGAGCAAAAGCTTTGTGTCTGTTTAAGACAACTGTGAAGATTTCAGGAGGAATCCGGGTGGATTTAGCTCGTGTTTTTCTCCACACTGAATAGATACTGGGAAGATGTTCTAGTAGAGAGGCATGACTCCTCTATTTCGCATCACACAGCATGAATGGCATCTACTGGGATAATACTGTGGAGCTTATTTGCAAACTTCTGTGAGTAACCTCACTAAATATTGCCTAGTGATGTCAGGTATCAGTGGGAGGTCATGGAAAAACTCCTTTCCTGGGTTTTAACTTGTATCTTGCCTTCTGGTATTCCCCACCTCCTCGCTGTCTTATTTGGCTCACTTCATTTTATGTTATTACAAAGTTCCCAGAAAGTATGTCAAAATGTTTGTAAAAAGATAAAGAACTAGAAATCTCTGTTTACAAGATATCAATGAGATTGACAGCTTGTGAGGTCATAGGGAGAGGATAAAGAAAAATTTTGAGCTAAATGTTGCTTGCATTTTCCCACCTTATTTTCAGTAATATTCTTCCTTTATTATTTTAAGATAGTGGTATCATTCAGCTGGGAGAAGTGGGATATAAACATGAATTTGAAAGAATTTATCTGGCATTCATGTTGTTCATAACTCACAGAGATGAAGGGATGATATAGAGAGTATTTGCCTCCAGACTGCTCAGAGATTAGCTCCCGTTATCCAGAGCTGAGGATTTCTATCATCTCAGTGAATGCAGTTGGATTCAGCTCAGCAGCTGTGTAACCATGGACAGCCTTCCTGACTGGAGCCAGGACGTGCCTTGCCAGTGCCATAATTTCTGCAATTGTTTGAGTACAACCTGTTACGTCCTGAAAATTGTTTTTGTGCCCTATCCTCATTTTGGGTACATCTCATCATAAGTCGTTCAGCAATAAGGCCAGAGAAATAGTTTGGGATTGGTTTTTGTTTTCATGAAAACAGAATGAGATGGGCAATTACTTTCAGTGCATTTCCAGCACCTCTCATCTGTGTTATTTGGCTCTTTGTTAAATCCTTTCATGTGTAGGAGATGAAGCATGTTGCATACATAGAAAGCACTCCGTATTCTGCATTGATGGTGGCAGTTCTTCATCAGCTGTACTTTTTTTCATAATTTATTTCCAAGATGCATGCTCACTCCATTGAGTCTTTCATAACACACAATTTATTATGGGGGAGCACATCAGCTCTTTCATCTCACATTTCAGTAGGAAATCAGTCATAATTAGACACACTGAAACAGACTGTGCAGAGTGGCAGAGGAATGCTCGGTGTGAGGGAGGAGAAAGGTCATGAGTGTTGACAGCAGTTGTTTGACTTCATTGGTATGGCTCCTGTGAGACCTGCAGTGGAGGGAGAGACACGGAGCAAACTCTGCAGGTCTGCTGGAGAGGAGGGAGATTTTTTTGCAGGGCCTGCCTGAAGACAGGTAGCAGTGAGCTCCTTGCTCAGGGGCTCTGAATTGTCAAACATGTAGCGCCTAAAACTGGACAATGTGAGTACCTTGGCATGAGAGTAGGGAAGAGATGCCAGAGTGGTTCCACAGCACCTGCAAAGCCTCAGTGTGAAACCTGGCAGAGGCTGGGCTGGGGGATTGGCTGCAGGAGAAATGTGCCTCTAAACATTCCGGGAGTAACCCATGATTATATCATCTGTCTGTAGAAACATGGCCATTCTGACTTACAATATTTTAAGAAGCACTCATGCAGTAATTAGCTTCTTTCATGACGTGTTTCTTCATGAATCACACAAGACCCCAAGTTCGAAGGGACCTAGGAAAATTATCTGGTTCAGCCTTCCATTAGATCTTGAAAACCTCCATTGATGGGAACTCTACCACATCCCTGGGGAGGTTCTTCCAGTGATTGGTTGTTATCAGTGTAAAAAGTATCTTTTTTACACCAAGATGAAACCTGGCCTTGTTGCCACTAATCTTCTCCCTGTGGGTCCTTGTGAAGAGAGATCCTCCCTCCTCTTCCTAGCCACCTGCAAGTGCTGGAGAGCTGTGATGAGGTTGAGCCTTCTGTTCTCCAGGGAGAGAAGACTTGGCTCCTTCAGTCTTTCTTCGTAGGCCAGATTCCCCAGCCCTCTGATCATGTTCATGGCCTTCCTTTGGACTTTCTCCAGTGTGTCTCCATCTTCCTTGAGTTATGGGGATCACAACTGGACACAGTTCTTCAGCTGAGGCCTGACAAGTGCCAAGTAGAGTGGGATGATCAGATTTCCGTGTTTGCAATTAAAGCCCCTTAATTCCTTTTTTCTTCCTGAGTGGAAGTTTACTTTTTAGAGTGAATATCCCAGGTAGATATGAAGCATCAGGGGAAATTGCAAAAATTGGTGGAAGAATCGCCCAGCCTTGTGTTTTAACTTTTCACATTACTTTTAATGTCATGTCTCTGACGGGTCTCAGTAATTTATTTTAATGAATGCATAATTTCCTAGTGAGATTTCTTTTTTCTTTTTAGGTTATTCTAAACTAACTTGAAAATTTAATTTGCTGAATCTAAATCTCAGTGCTGAACTGGATTTTTGGAATCGATAATCAGACAGTAGCTGAATAATGAGGATAATGGATAATTTGAAGAAGCATATGGCTTCCTGCAGCTTCATTATTCATGCCAAAAAATCACTGGGCAAAGACTCTTAGTCCAATATATTCCCTGAATGCTGAGTAAGTGAAACACAGCTAAATCCTGTACAGTGCTCAGGCTGAATAAATTATGCAAGTGGTAAAGAAACCCCCCCCAAATGGCATTAATTTTGCATCTTAGAAAATAACAGTGAATCTTTATTTTCTACTGCGCCCACTCTCCAGAAAACCCAAGATCTGGTGAGCAATGCAAAACTCTACATCATGATATTAATTCCTTCTATCCTGAATGTGTGTTGAACTTCTCTCTGCAAGAGAGGGCATCTCAGGTGGACCAAGACTTGGTCTTAAAGCAACTAAAACAGAAAGAGCTAATGGAACAACAAGCAGTTTCTCAGTAGATCTGAAATCTTTTTTGCTTCAACATGTCAATATGTCACAAGGTTTGGAAATGCAAATTCTGCTCTCCTATGAGGCAGTGGGGGATAACATCTCTATGCTACCTTATTTATCCTATTTAAGTCCTTATAAGGATTAAATGTGAAAGGAGTGCTAAAATCATGCTTAGTAATAAGATGCAGGGCCCTGGGCTTGTCCTTTACAGCTCTTGGTCCTCTTATCTCACCAGGTGACATGCTAGTGCTGCACTGCTAGGCTGATGTGTAACAGCTCTATTCAGTCTTGCTAGCATGACCTGATTTTAGAAATGTTTATCAGTAGGGTCCTCCTTTCTCCGCTGTTATTCATTTGTGTACTCACCATTTCCTCTTAAGCGTTTTGTTTACTGTATCTCTCAGTCAGTGTGATAGTAATTGAGAGGGAATCTGAGAACTTACTGCCAACGTTTGCTATTTTGTGGTCCTCCTTTCTTTTTGTGATGTTTGGTGTCAGTCTCTGATCACCTACAACAGGCAGCTGATTGCATTGGACTTTTCAGACACACATTGATTGCTGCAAATTTTGACCTCCAGGGCATCTTTTGGACAAGAGACTACAAAAGAACATATCAATGCCATTCCCGTGTTATTTCTAATGGGAGTCAGCTGCCTGTTTTAATGAAGATGTACTGAGACACAGGCTACATCACAAATAATTTCAGTGTGAATAACTCTCCAAAGTGAATTAGCATTTAGCTCCTGAGACTTGTTAGCAAAGTATTTTCCAAGACTGGTTCCCCATCATGTGTTCTCCTCAACCTGTGCAGAAGGTTTGGTAATACTTAACAGCTGTCTTTTATTGTCAATGAATGTAGCAATTTGTGATGTTTGCGGTCCAGATCTCTGCAAAGAAACAAAGAGCTGACCCAAGCAGTGCATAAAAAATAAGGTTTAATAACATCTGCATTTTCCATTTCCCTTTAATTTTTTTAATAGGATGATCGAGTATGAAGGACACACAGCACTTTTCCAGTCACACAAATATACTGTAACAAAAACTTTTCTCTCTGATCTCACAAGATTTGTAACAAAATAAAATTAAAACTGAGTGATTAATTTCTATTTGGAATAAATACTTTAGGTGCCACGATGAAGAGCCATTGTGGAAAACAAATGCCAATAACTGAGATCTAGTCACATAGGTAGCATCCAACTATATTTAATCGGTCCTGGAAAACAATTTTAAAAAATGACACTTCTAGATGAGTTCAAATTGCTGTGGTGGAAAGGGCACAAGGAAATCTAGCTTATCTGTGCACTGTATATCCATTTCTGTCCAAACAAAGCATCAAAATATATATAGAAATGACAGAGTAAGGCCTCTCCAACTTAGTGGAAAACCTCTTTTTTTTTTGCTATTTTTACCATTTTTGTCTTCCTTTTCTGTATTTAAAAAAAAAACAACCCAAAACCCAGTAATCTGGTGGTTTTTAAGAGCATCTGTTATATAAGAAAAATGAAAAATTGAAAAGAAATCACAGAAATCACATATTAAAAAAGAAAAAAGGAAGAAATAGCTTATGAATGCATGAACTAAGTGCGTTAAATAGTACGTGCTGCTAAGCAATTTGAAAAAAAAGTTAATCAACATCCTTTGAGCATAAGCTCAACACAGTTCACAGCCCACAGCTGTGACTCAGAAGAAAAGTTCACTATTAAAATGTCAACCTTGTCATTTACTCCTCTTGCCATTTACTTAATTCTTGGAGGAAAACTTTGTCCATTAGTGCTGGGTTTTCTCCTTAGCAGCTGTTGTGCTCCAGTGAACACTTCTATTTGCATTCAGTCCTGAAATTTAGACTCTCTTATGAGAAGTTTACATGTGATCCTGTGCTGCGTTTAGTGTTTGACTCTCTGCAGCTTTCTGTGTGTAAATAGCCACAGCGCTGCACAGGAAACAATTAAGTTAAAAACAAATACCCAGGAGAGCTCTCACCACAGTCAGAAAGAGGAAGAGAGCAGAAGACAGTAAAATGAGCTTGGAACATAATTTCCTTCTAAGAGAGTCTTCAGGAACACATACATCTAGGACTCAAACACTAAATATATGACAAGTCTGGAGAGGATCATATATTAAAGGCTGCAGTACACACTATTTTCCAATCAACCAGAGAACTGGCAATGATGCAAGAAAAAGCCAGGGAGAGAAAACTATCAAAAATTGCCTTTTCTTCTCTCCAAGAGGAGCCTCTGATTGCACTGAAAAGCTGTAGAGGGACTGTTGAATACTTACTATGGATATTCACATCAGAGGGGGGTCCCTCAGAAAATTTTGTCATCTTCTCTGACAGCCAGAGTGGAAGTTGGAGGTCCTGCAGAATGTACACATCCCTCAAGATCCATAGAGATCAGGGGAGTAAATTTAAACCGTTCCCTGGAGTAGCAAATTGTGGTAGAGGGATGTGGGGATTCTCGCAGTATTATTTATCTCAAACTTTGTTGCAAAGAAATTTCCATGGGCCTGGGTGGTAAGAGTTACTTTACTTGCACATGTTTTGTTCCTAAAAAATTTCAAGGGTATGCTTCCTGGGAGGAATGAACCCTGTGATTATGCTTCTGTTATCTGAATTGGACAAGAAATGTCATGCTCAAAGGAGCAGTGCATGTTTTGTATAAGCCTGATTGTGAGTGACACCCGTTACTCACCTCTCAGATGAGCAGATAATTGGAAATGTGCTCTTCTGTCATGTCTGACTGGGCCTCTGAGGACATCTCTATTATCTCTCTATTATGTCCTTTAAGGAGCATGGAGCTGCTTCTGTAATATGCCCTCTCCAGCTTTCACTCACCGTGATGAGCCTCTTAGTCATGTTGCTCTCTTGTATGGGTGATCTGTTCTTCAGCGCTTGAGCTGCCCTCAGAGCCCCCTGCAGAATGAAAGGCTGCTCACAGCACATCCCAAAACATTGTCCTGGGACACCCAACAGCTCCTGTAAGCCAGTATCACTCCACTGGCTCCACTGTACAATGGACCTGCAATGGTTGGCTTCAGTCTGTCCTACCCTTTGCTGTACTGCTCCAGGGGCCTCTGTATCTCCTGTCTTCCACAACACGTTCACTCCTGGTTTGCTGTTATTTTCTTTCCCAGTGCTTGCCATCCTCTCTTCTCCATCCTGGACCACTGCATTTCATCTGCACCCTGACCAGCTCTTAGCTTTATGGAAACCTGTGGAAAGCCCTTGGTAATTGCCATAGCCCAACTTAAATGGCTGTGCTGAGACATTGCAG
The DNA here is from genome assembly GCA_013397895.1 of Origma solitaria. Lineage (NCBI taxonomy): Eukaryota > Metazoa > Chordata > Aves > Passeriformes > Acanthizidae > Origma > Origma solitaria. The sequence goes on along the minus strand of VZRL01000350.1, from coordinate 517,960 downwards.
ATTTTATCAGCTTGAGCCTCACTTCTGGTCTCATCTATGCATGAAAACTATCAGGGGTTGGGAGCTGGGAGCTCATGGCTCCTGGGAAGTTGTTCAGAGCAGGCTTCTAGGAGGGCAGGCAAGAGAACTCTCTGTTCCTGTGAGTTTTCCACCTCTGTCACCTGAGAGGGGTGGCTGCAAGCTTCCTTCCTGCAGAGAGACCCACTCCTGGGATACCTCACTTGCCCTGCTTTGGTTCTGGTTTACACCAAGTTGAAGGCAATCCTGTGCATGTGAAAATGAGACAGATGCTTTAAAACGAGGGCTGAATGACTTACACAGAACAGAGGCAAAATTTTATTTATCTCATTTCTTATGGCCACCCTGTGTGCTGAGCTGGGTGCCTTTAATTTGCAATTAGAACTCACTGGTTTCACAAGGTGGTGCAAACTCTGCTGTGTCAGCACTTACTGACAGCGTTACAAGGTTACCCTCAATATTGGAAAAACTCTAGGGAACCAATAGTACTTCAAGTGTTTGTAGGATTTCAGTAAGTAGGACGTTTAGGACATTACTTTGCACCTCAGCAACAATTTATAATTTGAGGCAGGTACTTGCCTGTTTGTATGTGAAAAATATTCTCTCACTTGACTTCAAGAAATATCCCTGTGCTAATACCTTTATAATGGATGTATCTTACTCAGTTTTAGTGTTGTGGGGTTTTTTTTTAAACAAAAAGGGCTGATGAGAAGAAACATGGACTAACTTTCATCAAATGGGCTTCCAAAAATCTACCCCCACACTAATCTATATTTCATTAGATGAAGTACATAAGAGGCTGTATCCCTCTTGATTTACGAGCAAAAGTTTTATGAGAAATATGAACTGTATAATGCAGCTTATCCATCATTCAGAATAAATATTAATAATCCTAGCCAAAATCAGAATTCTTCTGGGCTGCTATCCAGTGATACATGAGATAATTTTCCAGAGGTCCCAGAACACTACAATGCAGCTAAACTGGCCTTCAGACCAAGTGCTACACCAGAATGTGTAATTCCTTGGAAAAGGATCATTAATCTCAATTTTGACCTGAATTAATATACTCCAAGGATGACAATCCTTTGGCTTGAGATTTGTGTACAGCAACAGAGAGGAAGAGAAGGACTTAAAAGGACCTGACTAAGGTTTTGCATTCTTGCATGCAGTAATTAGCCAATTTGATGGTGTCACTTCTTCCAGCCCCTTCAGTTATTTAGAACACTCTGTTACAGCCACACACTTGCTATTTTCAGAGCAATGTACAGACTGTAAGGAAGTCACCCCACTGCAGAGAGCTGAGTTAAGATCCTGTCTTCAGGCTGAGGCTGTGTGAGATTGTTTGTGCATCCCTGACGTGCAGGAAACAGTTCCATGGGGATTTTGTGTAGACAAGGCAATGCTGTGATTCCAGTAGCACTCCTGATTTCATTTTTTTTTTGTCTCACCCAATGTACAATTTTGCCCAAGGAAAATATTAATACAGAGTACACAGCTGGAGCAGGAGCCCCAGATATCCCCTCTGCACATGGGCCCTGAAATTGCTGGGCCACAGGGTGAGACTTGGACACTGTCTCATATTCCAGCACCAAAGACTTCATGTTTCTATAACACAGGCAAAATGAAGGAAGCCATCTTCCTTCCCTGCTCACTTTCAGCTCTGTGCCTAAAACACTGTCTTGGAAAGAGAGAAATTCAGGAATCTGCACTGTTTCGTGGTGGTACCATGACACATTTCTTCCCACACAAGGGAGAATTTATTCCCATCCTTTACGAAAACGGAAAAGCCCTCCAGGCTCTTCTAAAAGACTGAGGCAGTTATCAGCCTCTGCCCTAAAGGGATCCCTCTGTGTGGGTACCTGCTTTATGTACATTCCTGGTCTGAAGGAGGACACTGCCTTCCCTTTGGGGTTCCTTCTAAGTGACTTTGTACCCTCCCCCAAAACTTAATGTGCTGACTACTGTGAATTCTATTTCGAGGCACTGCATTCTCGCTCTCCCTGGGCATGGCTTTTAGATGCCAAAATCCCTTTTATGGGTTTGGTCCAAAGGTGACTGTCCACAGTCTCTCATGATGCAGGCAAGGAGGAGATGCACTGGTCCCAACACGTGGCCACTTTTCCAATTCCCAGACTGCAGGCTTCATCTTTTCATCCACTGTACCCTTTACTTGGCTTTGTCTGTTTTGTGTTTGCCACCCTTCTTATCCCTGTAGGGTCCTCCAGATCCCCTGGAAATCCTAGAGGACTGCTGCTCCTCTCCAGTGGCTCCAGGGCTGCAGCTATACTCAATCAACAAGACAACAGGGACTTCTTTCAGACTCTGTTGGTGCTGTGCTGAAGCCGATGTTGCAGAGCAGGTGAGCCTTAAGCAGATAGCTCAGAAATCCTAGGGTATCCTGAATGGAGCTGGGCATCCCAAATGGTGCTAAACACTCAGGTTTTTTGGGCTGCTTTCTCTGACTGGTGTCTGCCACCTATAGCTGAATGTCAGCTCTGAAACTAGATGACATACATCTCACCCAGCCCAAGAGCCACACGGCAGCTCTTCCATTTTCTATGTGTAGCACCATCTTTGTCTCCTCATAACTTTACAGTTCTCACATTATTAGTGAATTAGTCCACAGTGCTGACCACGGCTTTAATTTCTTTTCCTTATTTTTGATTTTCAGTCAGGAAAAGGAAAAACTGTGATCAATATCCTGGAAGAGAGACAATCCTGAATATCAGCCCTAGCTCTTACACTGGTTTCTCTTAGCAAGAGAACTTTGGTAGCATTAAGCAGACCACTTAATCTCTATATACATCAGATTGGTAGGAGCATTTGTAAAATGGTGATGGCAATGGTCTCAAGGGTTTTGACATGAAAAAGACTGTTTTAAGAAAGCTTGTAAGAGCACTTAAAAAATTTAAGCAGGATCTGACCAATAAATTGCTAATTAATGGTGATGCTCATTGCCCAGAGCTTCAAGAGCAAGGAGAAAAGGCAGAATATGCACAGATAGGATACACTGGCAAAATGGGGGAAAGGTGAACTTGTGACATTTGCATGGATTCATTGTAAAAATTAGGGACGACTAAGATGCTTTGAGTCATGAAGCATCTGTGAGAACTTGGGTTTACTCGGTTCAAAATCTCCTACCACAGCCAGATGGTCCAAATCTAATGAAATGAAAATACAACATTCTTCCAGCTTCTGATCTCTCTTGCACAGAGGACGTGGTTCTATCACACCATCTGTTATGAAATAATTTTAAAAAGTCCTTGGAATCTTCATAACACTGCTTATTGACTTCCACATCGCATTGTATCTGCTTTCTCTTTGCACCCCACCTCGCAGAACATGGTTCAGGTTTATTATGTTTTTATGTGTTATGAACTTTATCCATTTGCAGCAAGACTCCTGGACAATATATATAGCTATATATTTAGCAAATAAATTGCCCATCTACTGTGAGAGCTTTTCTTGTAAGTGTATGTTGGAGGTTGGGGGGGAGGAGTGGAATTTTTACCATTCTGTTGCCAGGTAACTAACGATCGGTACTTAGGGGCATTTACTCTCACAAAAGAGACAAAGACTTTCTGGCTGGGCGGAGACAGGAACAAGAGATTTGGGAACTGATAAGCTCACTCCTCGCCGGGATTTGGGGGAGAGAGGAGTGGGAAAAACGGCGGTCTGGTTTTTTTTTGGCTGCGACTGCAGGAAAGAGAAGCCCAGCTCTGCCCTAGCTTTTCTCTACCTGGTGAGTGAGTTTCTCGGGGCACGGGACTCCAATCCTCTCTTCCCCTCTGGTAGGGTGCATCTCCCAGCTGCGCTGCAGTGGAACGGGACCCCCGCCCGCTGCTGCTGCCCGGCGCCCTGCCTGCCACCACCCTGCCCTCTGCCTGCCCTAACTGCGGAGTTTTCCTGCCGCCTCCTCTGCTGGC
>VZRL01000350.1:445124-513847 GCA_013397895.1 Origma solitaria | reverse complement strand
TTTTTTTTTTTTGTTTGCCTTTTTTTACTTTGTTCACTGTTCTTTTTTGTTACTGATTGTTTATCTCATTATAGATATTAGTAAAAAACTCTTATTCCTTTTCCCATACCTTTGCCTGAGAGCCCTTGATTCTAAAGTTATAATAATTCGGAGGGAAGGGGGTTCACATTCTCTGTTCTAAGGAAGGTTCCCACCTTCCTTAGCAGACACCTGTCTATCAAACTAAGACAGTGTAAAGGAATAGGAAGATTTAAATGTCGTAGTAGTGGTAGAAAGGAGTTTGCAGAAGATTCTTTCTGTAGTAGTTCTGGCTGCATCTTCAGAATCAGGTCCTTGGAAGCAACATTCTTTTTCTCCTCTTCTAAATATTGAACATAGTTGTTCACCTATGTTCAATTAAAACCTTCTTTAGTATTCTTGAAAAAGATAAAGCTCAGAGAAAACGGTAACTCTCTGAAATAGTAAAAAACTTTCAGAAATGAGTAATTTTTCCATGTTGCCAAGGATGGTGCCATTTGCTAAAGCCATTGTTTCTCATGCCACCTCTGGGGAGTTCGTATTGTCACTTTTAGTGTTTAATCAGGTTACTATAATCACAGAATATGTAGAAATATTGATTTTTACACATAAAACTTCCCCTTTGGAAGAATAAGAGCAAAGGCATCAAAACAGGGCTTAGCTGGAAGTTGTTTGCCCTACTTAGAAACATGGTGTGTTAAAATCACAGATGATTCCTGAGACATCTTGAGGTCTGTTCCGAAAGCTTAAATTTTGCTGCAGTTATTTCCTCTTTCAGGAACTTTGTCTAGCAGACTTCTCCTTTTTTTCTCTGCACGTTCTCTTCACTTTATGCCTTGGCAGTCATTGCTGCTGGCTATGCCCTCCAAGCAAGTATTATCTCGATCTTAAACTCCAAATAAAGGAAAATATAAAGGGAGTGGAGGTGGGGGAGAAACAGAGGTTGTGGCTTCTACAGAGTTTCTCCAAGTATCCTGAACTCTTCCTTCCCCCATATTATGGTGATTAGGTGCTTACAGAGCTGCTCCCACCTTCAAAGCATGAACTTGCAGAGAAAATAAAAGAAAGAATGTTGCAATGCAAGAAGTATGAAGGTGAGGAGTGCAGAAAAATATGGGCATCACTGTGAGCATAAAAGGTGACCAGAAAAGAAAGCACTTTTCTATTTAGCAGACACTTTAATTTTGCGTTGTTTTTCTTCTCTTTATTAAAATGAAAAAAAAAAAGAATCAACCCGCAGAGTTGGGTGTCTTGCACACAGTATCTCGTGCCTGTATATATTAAGTACTCTTCATCTGACAGAAATAAAGAAATTTACAATAAAGCTGTTCACATTCAAACTACATGCCAGGACTCCCTTTATAGCCAGAATATGATTATAATTTTAGGATGTGATTCATCCCATTTTAAAATAAGTATCTATTGTCCATTTACATGAGTTTTGTCCTAAAAGTACCTGTTTCCCTTTGCTGTATGTAAGAGCAGTCAGGGAAAATAGTACAGGCACAGACACCTCTGTGTTGCAGACTTCACAAAATTTGGTTCCTACCGACACAGCTTTTGAAGGAATAAACTCAAACTACCTTCCTAATCAAACTTGAAACCAGGCTGAATGACCTGTGTGCCAGATGCTTCAGATGGTTTTGGTATTATTTTATACTACCAGATCCAAGCAGGTCTGTACTACTGCTGCTGCTGTGCTGTTAAAAATTGTAGTCAACCAGACACTTACACAAGGGGCAGCTCCATTTCAATGCTGAGTAAAGTGACCTCTCTTAATTAGTTTCCTTATTATGCTGCAAAATCTTGTGAGTCCCTTTGGGTTAAGAGTCATTAGATACATACAAGTCATTATTTTTTCATTACAATTTTTTCCTCAGGTTTCCTCATTTTAATATTTGTCCTAGTCGCTTCTGAGCAGCTGTTTTCAGTGCAGCTTCCAGCCTTGATTGTCCCAGCATATTACCATTCAGAGCACGTTAATTAGTGATACTGTAGATGGTCAGGACAGATATGTTCTCTCCCAGTGGAGTGCTGGATCTATTTCCACACTTCTGCTGCTCCTTGGTGTCTGCTCATTAGCATAATTATGAAAAGAGTATTTTGGGGTGGTGTCTCCATCCCTCCACCGAGGCAGCCTGTGCTGACCACGCTCCCACCGCTGTCAAGTGCCCATATGGAGGTGGGGATGTATTGGGACTGATGCCTCCAGGTAGAAAGTTTGAAGGCCTTTTACCCTCCTGGTGAAAGACCCTTATTATTTCCCTGCTTTGGCTGAATGAGTGCACCACGGTTCATCCCAAGGGACCAATATCCCATCTAAAAGGCCAAGATTAGGGAATTTTTCACAGCCTTCTGTCCTCAGCCTCTGCTTGCTTTCTCCCTCTTCCATGTTCCTCTCATTTTCTGGATATCTGGGTCTCCTTTTCCCTTGACTTTGCTATTACTGTTTTCTTTGTTATTTAGGTAGCCCCGCTGATGGTCAAAAACATAGGTGGTAAATGGGGTGTGACAGGTAATAGCTGTGTACCCCGAGGGCCTTAAAGTGTAAAGGTAATGCATCTGTACCCAAGCAAATAGAGGAAAAACCAACTCGACTTTATTACTGCTCTCATGTATTTCAGAGGCAGCTGAAAAAAAATAAAACAAAACATGCAAGAACAGTCAAAGTGAAGGGGTTTTTTTCATTTGTGATGTAAAATGAAACCAAATGCCAATGCCTTGAAGTTCCTTTCAGGATAAGAAATCTGAATTTCACCAGCTTGAATTATAATACTACTATCCCTTCCTAATAAGGGAATAATAAGCTTGGCTTCCTCATCTGCGCTGGAAAGCAAATGAGAGCCAGACTTCCTAACATTGGATCTGGACATAGAGGGAAGAGGACCATTTCTAATGAGGTACCAATCACTCTCGCTCCTGCTCTGTGCTACCCTTGTTTAGCCAAATATTGTGATTAAAATCCATCTTGCCTGTACCTTTAAATACAGCTCCACTCTAGGAATAGCAGGAAGAAAACTGTCTAGGACATGTTTTCCCCTGCCAACTATACAAACTATCAAAACAAAATGCAGCAATTTGTCTTTCATTTAATGATGAACATTTTGCTCTGATATTTGTTCACTTTTCCAGAACTGTCTTAATTAAACTGCTGTAATCTATGTTTTCATACCAAACATGGTAATTTTGTTATTCAAGAGACACAGAGCTGGAACATTCTGATGCTTCTGAAGTGAGAGTTTATATGAAAACTTATTTCATAATTTCTGGAGGCACAGAAAAAGAAATAATTGTGTTTTGTGCCGAATTAACCCCATCTGAAAATGCTGCTGTTTTGTCTCCAGTTGAAAAAAATCACTACAGTCTATAAATCACAGTGACATTCTCTGTTGCTTGACAATTCCTGGCTAGAAAATTTAAATTGAAATTGCAAAGTAAAGATGTTGAACAACGTCCATTGCAATGACAGGATAATTTATGTTTCTTTTTTTTTGGTTTTATGAGGGTTGTCCGGATCAAACCTTAAATATCAAGTTAGGAGTGATGATAAAGAAAACATCTCCATCATTTTTGCATCAGTAATAAGATGATGTTAATCACTAGGAACAATAACAGACTGAAATTCACCTGAGCCTGTCCATGTCAGGCTTTTCTTTTTCCTGCTCTGCAGGAAGGCAGTGTATGGAGGTGTCCTTCTGAGTGTATCAGCAAATATGTTTACCCCACAGTGAGTGTTGTCCTGGTGGACCATGTAGTTGCAGTGGTTGTTTGAGGCCAGTCAAACAAAAACCCTTGGCCACAACTTGTGGGGTACTGCTATACAACTCTTGGTGCAGTGTTCCCCCTTTTCCCATGTTTCTCTTGTCAAGCTAGCTCATAGGGCTGCTGCTTCTGTGGAATGCTCACCTCATCCTCACCAGCCAGGCATACTCTCACACTTCCCTTGGGAAAACAGCTTCCAGCAGTGCTCCTGGGTTTTTTTGCAAAGTTCTTCAGTCTCAGCTCAGCATCTGTTTGTCATCTCTCCACTTTCAGCCATGTGAGTGACTGAGCTTTAATATTGACGTAGCTGATTAGTGATTTCTGCCTCACCCAGTGGTAGCTGTGATGGGTTTTTAATGCCTGAAATGTGCACCTATTGTGTGCTTGTGTGGTGTTATTGATGTACCTGCAAGAATTTTTCTTGCAAATGTAAAGCCTTTTCATCTTGGAAATACAATCCTCCACATTTCTGTCCTAAGGTGAACAGGTGAACCATTTTTTATCAGAAATTAAAATAGTTTCTCCGGGAATAAGCACAAACATTATTTATAATCATGCAGTATATATTTACAAGAAAAGCTTTCATTGTTTTTCCATTTTCTGTGGTGTGTTTAATGACCGGTTTGATGATATAAGGACAGCTAGCTGTGTATCTACCCTGAGGGAAAACTGAAGGAGTCTGCAGAGACTTATATTGCCCTTTGCAAGGCAGATGACATTTTGATTTTTAAAGTGTTTTTTCGACCATACAGTATTTCTCCAGAGAAACGGGGAAGGGGAGTATGAAGGGTCTCTGTTTATTCCCCAGGGCCACAAACAAGGGTGCAGTTCCCTCCTGATGATCTCTGGGAAGTGATGCTGTGCTCCCTTTATCCGAGATCTGTGTAAATTGCAACATCTCACAAGAGGGCTCGTGTCTGTACCTTCTGTCCTCTTTGCTTGGGGAATCTGACTTTTTAAAACTGATCTTGACATCCTTTACATGTTATTACTTTGGGCTTCTTCCCTGCTTTCTTGGTAGGTCCTTGCAGTAGTTGATTGCCCTTAAAGCTACAGCAGAAACTAAAGTGGTTGTGAAAAGTGCTGTACAACCCCTCTCTGCTGAAGACTAGGCACACAAGCAGGCCATTTGTTTGAGGAGATGCAAAAAACTCTCCCCTCTTCTCCAAAGGGAAGTATGGGCTAGACTTTTCCCTAGCGCAGTTAATCAGAGAATCCTAGAATGATTTGAGTTGGAAGGGATCTTAAAGATCATCTATTTTCACCTCCTTTAGAATGGACAGGGACACCTTCCGCTAGACCAGGTTGCTCAAAGTCTCATCCAGCCTGGCCTTGAACACTTGCCAATTTGGGGAATCTACAGCTCCTCTGGGCAACCTGCGCCAGTGTCTCATCACCTGCACAGTAAAACATTTTATCCTAACATCTTATCTTAACCAACCCTTTTTCAGGTTAAGGCTTTGCAATAACCAAGTTGTTCTGTTGGTGAAGCTGCACGACCAAGCCCATCAGCGCTGCTCAGCCTGGTGCCCCTAATCACCCTATTTCACCCACGTGTCAGTACTGAAGGTAAAAGATGATCCCAGCTCATAGAAGGAACCTGAGCAGGAAAACAGCTCAGTTGTACACATGGCACACACCGAGAAACTGTGAGGGTGTGTGTAGAACTACAGCACAGCACAGTGTTGCTCCTGCCCAAAAATCAGATAGCTGTTGTACTTCAGTGCTGCCCTATTAATCTGATCCCTGACCCACAGCAGAGCTAAGCAGCTTGGATTCGGTGCCTGACACTGTCACAAAGCCAGTTCTAGCTGCTGGGTCCTTCTCCTGCAGTCCTGTGTGCTGCAGATACACTCCAGCAGCAGTTCCCACTTCCACCCCCTCTGCACCCACCGAGGCAGTCCAGCCTCACCATCACCTGCATCCTGGCTAAGCCAGCTGGTACTAGCTTGCACTCACAACTCAAGAGAGCGCACGTATGGGAAAATTGACTTCCCAGAGTTAAAGGGTCAGTGACTGTCCTTATTTGTGCACTCTCAATCTATCCATTACATTTCTTGTTAGAGTGTGTCTGCCAAGACAACCAGAGAAACATGGAGTCCCTGTGACCTCCTTAATCAAGTTCTGGTGTGGTATCACTATTGTCCAGCAGATCTCTATGAAGCTTTTAATTTTCATTGCTCTTTTTATCTTCTTTCTGGGTATGGGCTGAGAGAAGGATTTCTCCTGTCTCCACAGAGGTAAGCTGGAATTAGACTGTCAGTGATGGTCTTGTGTGTGCTCTGGCAATATAATTGAGCAGGTCATCATTATGTAATGAAGGCTTAGGTCCCTTCTGGCATTTTCATTTGTGATGGCTGAGTGCTTTGACTCCTTATTTTACTGCATGATTTTCAGATAATTGTTCCAACTTATACAGAATTATATTAGACCTGCTATTTAAATGCCATATAGCGCTTGGAGGTTGTTTCTTTTTTTTAAAGCCTGCCACTCTTATCAAACTTAAAAGAGCATGGAAATGTGAGACTTTCACAGTGGACTTCCAGTCTAAGTTGCCCTTTTATACTTTCCTCACTCTGTAACCCAAAGCACCAAATGCACAGTCATGTACCACTCACCGCCCTGAAATCCTGCTGCAGCGAGACAAAGCTTAGCAGGAGAGACTGAAGCAGGAGGGCTAACACTTGACCTCTCTTTTCTTAGCTCTCATTACTTATATTCAGGTAACCACACTTCAAGCTGAAGAGATGAGTGTCAGTAACTTTACTGAAAATAGCCACTTTGGGGCTTGAAAGATGTTGCTTTCTCTATTGAATGTGCCTCATCTCACAGATGGTTTTGGATTGTACTCTGCTCATGGGTCTTTGTGGCACAGAGACAATGTGTTTAAGCCACTGCAACAGTGCTTATCTTCTCTTGAACTTTCAGGTGCTTCTGACTTGTCTATTGTTCAAGTCTTATTTCAAGGATCACACTATTAATTTTCAGGAATTGTTTTTCCCCTGAGCTGAGGTTGTTGCTTGTTTTTTGTTACTTGTTTCTTGTTCTGTCAATTCTTGTGTTTTAAAAAGATAGTATGAATTATATGTTTCTAAGTAATTTCCTTAAACAGATAATATTCTCCAAGTGCAGTTTCACTCTTTGGATTTCCTTGTGTGCCTTTCCTTGGGCACCAAAACAAACCAGAGAGCCAGCAAATTAAGCAGGGTCTGGGTGAGAGTTTGTTTAGTTTTAACATTCAGCACTCTGTGAATTGCTTATCAAGAACTGAGGTCTTAGCCTATGTGGGATTAGGTAAACAGTATTAAAAAACATTTAGAATGAGTTATGGATGAAATACACAAATACTTTATAATTTGTCTGTTGGAGGCAGCAGGATGAGAAGTGATGGTTCTTTTGTATGTTTTGAATGATTGCAGTCAAATTGGGCATGCACTAAATGTGTAATTTTTGATAGGGTTGATGACTAAGCAGGCTAATAAAAGTGTCTGATGTGTCTCATGCTTAGACCCCATTGTCTGTTGTTTTTTATGTTGCCAGCATTTCACCATCTGAAGTGAAGCTCTGCCTGTCATGTCTACTCAGATGGAATTACAAAGTAGTTTTGTTTCTTCTTTTGATTGGCATAGAATTTGTGTTGAGAATATGCCATTTATTCTTCTGGTGAAGTCTTCAATTCTTCCCACTTGCATCTTGTAGAAAAACAAGCTTGTATGTGCTCAAGAGGCAATTGCTGCACTTTGTTTTTCGCTTGCTTGTTTTCAAGTGTAGATGCTTAGACTCTCTAAGGCAATCTCTGTGGCTTCAGTGCTTTTAATTGGACTGTAAATGTTGCATAAAGTGATCAAGGACCTCTAGCACAGTGGAGATGGGAACAGAGCTTTGGTCTTGAATGCTCTTTCTGAACCACTGAAGAAATGTCGACCGAATCTTCGCACTCTGTTCCTCATGCAAGACTAAAGGATAGGGAAGCAATGTGGTCTTACTTCCAAGGCTTCAAGTTCCTGTTGCAAATCTATGGATTGTTCTAATGAATATGGTGCTTTACAGTTCCTTTGATATCTTTCTGATGATCGGAGCAGCTGGGTGGAAGAAACTGTAAGGCATATGGCCAATTTCTTTTTTTTCTAAGTAGAAGTGGGAAAAGGATCTGTGGGAGGAGCTGTACTGCCAAAATTCTTCAAAAGTCAGTGCAAGAGGCTTTAGGACTGCTCTCCTGCTGCAGCAGTGTTAAGCTATATGAATAGAACTGTTATCTACCCTAAAAAAAAAGAAACCCCAATGTATCTATTAATTTTTCTTCAAATATTACAAAACTTAATTTAAAATCCTCTACTTCCACAATATTAACAAAATTTACAATGTCTCATTTTCCCCCTTCTCAGCCTATCTCTAATTGATGCTCACACTTGTGGCCACCACTACATTTTTCTCAATAGAATTAATGACATTTTATGTGTTTGTAGCCAGATGAATCTCTGTGGTACAAGGATATATGTATCAAAATCTCCTAAGAAGCATGGTACAGAATTTGCTCATGGAATGTGAGGAAAGCTTCACATGAGATTGAGAAGGAAATTCTCAGTGTTCAAGGGCTTGGGGTATAATGGAGTCTCTCCAAATTAGTCATCTACCTTTAAAATTAATTGATCGCTGGCCACTTGCTGCTCCAGCTGTCATGAACTGTCCTCTATTTTGGCTTAAAACCAAAACAAGACAAAATTTACCTGGTTTTGGACTGTTGGAGCTTAAAAAGTAATGATCCAGATGAATAACCTCTTGGTTTTTCACTGCCATGGAAGCAGCATTACTCACTCACTGGTGCCAGATGTTATTGTTGGCCACATATTTTTGGCATGCTAGTCACTGCAGAGGAGTTCAGGGCTCCTCTGTGGAGCATTAGGGCTGTAGCACACAGTGATGATTCACCTAAGACAATTTCCTGCCATACTTAGCTCATATTTGGGTAAAACTTGACAGCAGAGAAGTATGAAGCAGATAGAAGGAAGTTTCAGTGCCAGTATCCCTGGACTGTCAATGAAGGAGAGGGGAGTCCCCCATCTTTGCCGACCTGATCTTGCTGTGACCAGCCTAAGGCACCCTTCTTACAGGTGCTGCTAATATTTTCCACTGTCTGGGTTTGTCTGCTGAGTTCACAAATATTAAAAGTGGCAACATAACGCTTGAATGCTAAATAGTCCTGTTTTAGTCAGACAAAACTAGCTATTTTCCATGGCATTGTCAGAGAGAAGCAATGTACAAGGCAGGTGAAAATGAGAACGATTTAGCAAGAGGTCCTGTAAGAATCAACTGCTAGTTAATGAAGCACTCAGTAAGTAAGGATTCTTTCTTTGCCTTCCTCACAAATAACCCTGATAACCTAGTATTAAGACAAATCACTTAATCTGATAACTAGAGAAGATTTAAATAATTGAATGTAGTTTGGAAGTAGCAAAAAATAGCAGTTATGCTGTGCTTCGGATTTGGGGCTGTCCATGTCACAGCTCACAGGGAAGGATAAGAAGTGAATGCACTCCTAATTTGCAGTTGGTCAGGCACAGCAAATGAGCTTTCAGTAACTCCAAGAGCTGGCAAGCTCCTTCAACTATGGACTATTTATGGTGCTGCTGTGAACGTGTTCTGACACTCTCCTTGTTCTCTGACACAGATTATTTTTAAACAGATGGCAAAACAAAAAGGCAAACCAAAGAGATGCAGAAAGAAAACCACACACAGTGCAAAGAAGAAATACAGTCCAGTTTCCAGGTGCTCTTCCATATGTAGATGAAGCTGATGGCTGTGGCTATATATGCAAGGAGGCGGGCTACAGGAAAGTATAGTCTGGCAGCCCTGAGGATGGTATAAATCATTGCTTCAGTCCCTCACCACTTTGTCTTGATTTTTCCTCATTTGAGCTATTTCTAAGGCTCTCAGAAGAGGAGGAGGATGACCATAGACTATCCCTTCATTGTTTTGTTCACTATCTAGTTTTAGTATCTGCCACAGATGTTTTAGTTCGTGCTTTTCTCGGATTACTTTTCTTGTTTACTAGATGTGATTTCAGCATGTTTCTTTGTTCTGTTTGGGACCATTTGTCTTAAACCTGAGCTTCCCTCAGAACAGCAGGATCAGCTGCAGCAGAGCTCAGCAGCATCTGGCTGCTTGAATACTCACCCGTCTTCCCAGCAAGATTTGGAAGGTACAGAGGTGTTGTTATCAGTATCCCATGTAGGAAACAAGAAGGCCAGTTGGGTTACATCTGCAGGGTGGTTCTTGAAGGCTCATTTAGGTACACTCTGAGGGTAAATTCCTCAAGCTACAGGGTCCCTGCAGCCAAATTCTTTGATGCTAGCAACAGTCACTGACACTGTGGGCAGTAATGCAGGCTTGCCTTCTGCAGGGCTGAGCTCTTGTTTCTTCATTATTGAAGACACTGCTAGCAGTGGAAAGGGGTATTTTATCAAGTCCAAGCTCTTCCCCGTCAGCCCACACACTTTGGCAAGTTCTGTGCATCAGCAAAGAGGGAAATCAACTCTGGTATTCAGAAAGATGTTAAAATAAAAATCAACACCATCTACTTATCGGCAGCTCCAGTCCAATAGTTAGCATCCTGCACTGCGTCAAAAGCAATGTCATGGAGTCCAATATTGGAACATTAGTACTAGCTGAATATTGCACCTTTCAAATTAGGTTGTTTTCACTTTGCTCTGTTATTATTTCCTGTATTGTTCGTTTTACTAATGAGACAACAGGAAGAGACCCAGTTTGCCCTATTTTTCATCAGCAACATCAGTTTTCATCGGCAGCACTGAAGTTCTGACTGTGGTATTGCAGGAAGCAGCAAGATCCCTCCTCTCTTCCTGCAGCCATAAGGAAACAACTGGTCTATCTCTGCCTTAGTTTTCATTAGGTTTCGTGCCCCTGCTTTGACCAAAACCCCATTGTTCTATAAGTTCCTTTTCTAAAGCCAAGAGACCCTTTCATTTCCATCTAAAATGTGTGCACATTCAGTTATTTAAATTTATTGTTTGACCTTTTTGGTCTTCTATATATGTAACCAATGTTTTTATCTATCTATCTATCTATCTATCTACACAGATCTTTTCTCCATCATGTCTGGGTTTAATATACTTCTTATTCTTCTCTCTGAAAGGATACACAAATCAAGCTGTTTTCCTTTTTTCTCTCAAGACAAACTACCTGTTCCTTTCGCCCTCTTGACAGTGTTGCTCTCCATCTCCTTAAATTTCAACTCGAATCCTCAAATAATGATCATAATTTTACCCATTTCTCCAGTTTTTGTACCATACTCCTAGCATCTTTTTATGTCCTTCTCCATTAAGAAGTAGTTAAATCTAAGCGAAGAGCAGAAATATTTGCAGTTAATCACTATATAAGTCTTTTCAGCATCAGATGGCTAAATTAGTTTCCCTCATTTCCAATAATGCTCTGTCTTCAGTGAAGAACTTGCAGACCTACTTTCACATGTTCTGCCACTTAATATAAACTCATCTTCTGTGGGATTTTATTTTTAATGATCAGATTTTCTAAAATGGTTTCAACTATTACAGACTAATAAGAATAGCCCACAGTCTCTTCGTTTTATCGGCTATTTGGTGGAGGAAATGTGCCACCCATACCATCTAGAAGTAATTTACCCTTCTATTACTGATCACACTTTTTCTCCATTCTTTATGTAGGATACCAAAGTATCCCTTAATGATATGATTATTAGTAAAACTCTGCTCCTAATAGCATTGCCTCAATATCTGTATCAACCAGACCTCACAATGAAATTATATAGTGGTTTCTCAGCCCAGTAAAACCTCTTTCATTTATTTTCCCAGTGAGATGGAGACAGATGCTGTTGTGCCCAGGCCATTGTTTCTACCTTTACACTTTTATGCTCAGTTGCTTTGTTGATGCACCCCACTGCCTTTAGCTTCATCTGTGTCTGTCTGCACACTGCTTTTTCTCCATACATCTGCTCTAAATGTGGCTGCTATTTTACCACATGCCATTATTCCTTCTAGTGCCTGATTTCACATCCTATTCCAATAGTTTGACCTTGCCTGGTCTGTTTGCCAGGCCTCCTGTGTTACTGTGTGACGGGGAAGCACTTTCTTACCAACCACACTCAGTGATCCATCAGGGACAGAAAGAGTCCCTTGGATGTGCCACCAGCTGCTTGTCTGTTGTTTCTGCCAGTGTGACTTTCCTTCCTCATACTCCATCAGCTGTTGCCATATTTTTTGTTACCTCATTTCTTACTCCTGAGAACCAAAATCACTCCCAGTTTCCCCCCTATTTTTTTTTCTTGTCCAAAGTTGTTTCTATGAGGCATGACAACCCTGTTTTGTAGGAATTCAGGATTTCATACAGAAAGATGTTTCCTCTTTCCATGAGTGCCTCTCTGCAGCAAGTTTCTCCCAAATGTTCTCAGGTTTTCTGATGAACTTTAAGGGGAAAGTAGCGCCATCAAAGCTGATGGAACAGGGTCCATGTAGAATCTTAAAGCTGTTTTGTCCTACAAGTCCTCTGAAAGAGAATATGAGTTGACCAGCCCTGAGATTCAGGCCAAAGTCTCTGTGGAGGACTTGCACTCAGCTTTCTTTTTGGAGTAATAAATGCTTTAAATACTGGTCAGAGTAAATTGAGCAATTGAAGTCGCTGATATTGATGCAAGGCAGTATTGCAGATGCTTGGAAACTAAAGAGCTTCAGACAAGCTGCTTAATTTTCTAGTGCCTTGTTGGACCAGGAGGATGTAACTGGATCATCTTGAACCAGATGTGGTATGGGAAGAGCAATAGAAGCAATGGATTATTCTCTGCTGGTGATAGACCCAGGACACCGTGGTGCTTCTTTTTTTCCCATAGATTGTTTACTAGATTACACTACCTTCTTTTTATCTCATACAAAGGAATTTCTTTCTCTATTTAAGCAGGAAAAAATATCTGTGATTCAGGTTTTTCATCATGACTGGAAATATTCTTAGCGTCGTTCACCTACACTAACTTCAAAAGCTTCAAATTTAGTTATCGGAGTTTGAGCCAGTCTCATAGACATCCCTTAACTCGGATGCAGAGAGGAGACACAGATGGATGTGGATATCACGGGGTCTTTTATCCTTCATCTCTACTCTGCTGCGCTCTTTACCATGAAAGTGTCTGTAGTTAAACCATATGTATGTCTGTATAGGGTGTCTATCCTTTCCTTGCCATGAGAGGAGTGTTGGTTCAACCTTTTGGACATTTATGGTTCAATTCTCATTCCCTTTACTTACGTCAACCTGTCATTAGATTGCTTTTCCAACTAATTTAAGGACTGAAGAAAGCTTTATTTATAGCTATTCCTTCTCCTTTAAGTTGGGAGATTTTCGTGCATCTTAGAGTCCATCACTCTATATTTCGACATCAACAGTATGTTAGATGGTAAGAAGGAGTTGTGAAGGGAAAAAACCTAGCATAGATACCTGACTAAGCTCTATGACAGTATATAAACTGCATCCTATACCCATTGTTATGTGCACCTCTAAAATGTTGCCATACACATAGTTATCTTGAGTTTTCCTAAGCACCTAGACCTGAATCTCAGTTTATAACATGCATTAGTTGATGGGACTCAAGCTTTTCCCAGCAGACCAGGAGCAGCCTGGTGCCCTGCTGCAAATCAGTCCCATGGATCCCTTCCCTGATCTTTGTACTGACAGTATAATTTAATCATTTTCTGTTCTTTCAGATATACTCCCTGAGTTTGATGATCTCTGCAGAGATTTTCTGTTCACACCACGGTCCCTGCAAAGAGAAGCAGCACCTAAGGAACTTCAGTGCAGCAAGACCTAGTTTAAGAGAATGCACTCCTGAATACTGCCATAGGTGTATGCCATGGCGGATGTGTTGGATTATTTTAGTGGACCTGCTTCTCAGAAATGGAACAGAACAAATTTGTGCATAATTAGAGCACAAAATTACCTGGAATTCATTCACAGTTACTTATGAGTAACAGTATCTAATCAGATATTGCTCTGGGGACATGTCTGCACTGGTACTTCCAATTAGGAAGCCGTCACAAAGCACGCACATTTCTGAAAAATTCTGTTCTGTAGTAAACAGGGTTGGCGTTGTTTGCTGGCATTGCACATAAAGCTCTTCTGAAAAAAGCTGATTGTATTATGCTCTGAGTATGTGAACTGATGAGGTTCAGTAATGAAGGTGCCTAAGCTTATCACTTTACTGATATTAGTATTTTCTATTTAACAACAGTGCTGACAGTTGTTGGTGCAATGCAGCCCTGTTTTTCACAATATTTACTTTATTGCAATTTGGTTTGAGTGAGGCTGAAAAAGATACTTAAATGTAAACTGTTTGAGAAGTGTGGGGCCTCACTGAACAAAATGAATATGCAAAAATATTTCAGAGCATTCAAATCAACTTGAAACAAAGAAATGGGAAGGTGTGTCTTTTCGGGGGCAATACAAGACTTTCTTGTAATGAAGGATTTTATTTACAATCCCACACTTAGGGTTTTGAGAGGTTACAGGCACAAATTTTTTGTGTGGTTATTTTCTGTGGAATTCAGCAGTTCTCTAT
Source organism: Origma solitaria (assembly GCA_013397895.1). Classification (NCBI taxonomy): domain Eukaryota; kingdom Metazoa; phylum Chordata; class Aves; order Passeriformes; family Acanthizidae; genus Origma; species Origma solitaria. Next base: position 499,476 of record VZRL01000350.1, on the reverse strand, counting down.
ATTCACACTCATGGAAACTACAGGAACCCTGATTTTCTTCAAGCTGAGCTAGACAGGCAGACTTCAAAATGAAGAAAGCAGAGCCCCTACGAGTCAATGCTTTGTGTTAAAACATGTTTTTGGCAATTTTTTTTCTCCACAAAAGGAGTTGTAACTAACCTAGAAACCAGTCTAGAGGGTTTATTATAGATTAATGGTAGTCTCCCTCGATGTTTGCAGAACAAATTGATGAGCAGGCAGACGAGGAAAATGAACTCAGTGTTCAAGTCTAGCATTCTGTGAAAGGGTTGGATAGTTTCCAATACAGTTTTCAAACCATTGGAGATAAAAAGAGATCTGATTAGATCGTTCTGTCCTCAGAGCCTGAAGCTCAGACATAAATGTGATATAGTCTTGGTCCCTTCTCCTGTAGTTGGCTGATTTTGTGCCCTTACAGGAAATTCTCTATTTGGGTTTGCACTCTGCTAGCATTTGCCTTCCTGAATATTTTATCATGATACAAGATTAAAAAAATATTCTAATTGATGCTTGCCTGTCCCTGTAATGCTGTTAGCTCAGTGCAGCATGCAGGGGTTCATGTGCCAGTAGAGTTGATATATAAAGAGCATTTGTCCATTTAGCTTCCTGCGTTTCATAAGGCTATGGATTTCCTTGTTATGCGTAGGAGCTGTCACCCTGGATCAGAGCTGCGGTGATTCATTGGCTTAATGCTATTGGAGCCAGAAGTAATATTCACATGAGAATTTCAATTAAAACTCAGAAGAGATGTAAGATATACACTTTTAACAGGGAGGGTGATTCATTATTGGGAAGGAACTAGCTTTGGAAGCAGCTAATTTTTCATTTGTGTTTGCAAATTACAACTGGAAGTCTTTCTGGAAGATATGCTGTAGCCAAAACCAGGTTACTGAGTTCAGCACAAGGATAGCTTAGTGAAATTAGATGACATATGCTAGAAGAATGGGCTACATGAAGAGACAGGTTTTTTGGGTAAATTTGCCCCACATGCAGAAGAATAATGTCCCTAGGAGCAGAAAAGACCAGCTTTCTCAGCCACCTCTGACTTCTCCTCCTCCTCCAGTCATCTGAAGCTGAGAAGATTTCATGCTGATGGCTTTAACAGACACCATTGGCACAGCACTGATTCAGGGCTGGAAGTATGCATTTTTACTGAGGGGCTGGGTTTAGAAAATATAAAGCCTTTTGCAAAATCTGCGTGTGTTTTGCGTGGGAGAAAAAGGATGCGGCAGAGTGTACACATGCATGAGGAGTAAGACAGGAATATCAAATTCATAATTTTCAGTTTCTAGGAACTGTATTAGGAAAACTCTTCTAGGAAATGCAATGAGCTGGGGTTTGGTTTTAATGGTGCTTTTAAAATATTCAGTAAATTCAGAATATATTGTGTCATACCCTAGTACATGATTGTGCGTTGGGGCCACAAATAGCACCTCTTTGTTTCTGAATTTTTTATTCATGCAGGACAGAGCCCAGTAGGTGTTTTTGTTTACAACCTCTTCTCTAAGACCATTGTGATCTCCTGTTGTTTTTACACTGGAAAGGGTCATATTTCATCTGTAGCAGTAAAATAAATTCATATGTAAATCAGGGCCTCACTTACTGCTGAGGGACAACATCTGCAAGATGATGTTCCTTCGTGCCCTTATTTTTTTTCTGGGATGGTATAGAAACTTTCATTTGGGTATAGTTTTTCTTTCCTGATTCCTGGTCTTGCCTTTAATTTGTGCTTCAAGATTTACACTCCTGGACAGCCACCAGCAGATACCGAACTGCAAAGAGAAATCCCACAGCCCTCCATGTGCTGTAGAGTTCATGTCTCTTATAACTGGCAGATTAATGAGAACTGGAGAAAAGATCAGGTGTTTGCAGCAGCTTGAAGCACATATAGTTGCAAAAGTAATAGTTCTTGTCTCAATTATTTACAGGCTTTGGCCAAAGTGGTAACAGCTGGCTGCCAAAAGCTTGCAAAATCAGCCTATCGAAGTACACTACCAATAGTGTCCTGTTTCTCAAAGTTACTGAGTGTTGTCCCACTTGGATTCAGAGTGGTTGTGGGGTTGAAAAGGATGTGGAAGACAGCTTTGGCTGCAAATGGCATATTGCTTCATCTAACTTCACCACGTCAGATCCCAGGAGCAAAATCCAGCAAAGTGTGCTCACTGGTTCTGTGCAGCACGCGAGAGGGCTGACAGCACTTCGGTGTTACTTTGCCTCGCATCTCTGTTCCAGACAATGCCAGAGAGCTCTCTTCAAGACAATGGCAAGATGTTTTTGCTGAGGATGATTGACTCCAAGCAACCCTTTCCACAGCAGCAGGTATGAGATATAATCCTACCCAAGTATTACAGCTCTACCCCTCCAGAACTACCTTGGTGCCACTCTCCGTGACATGCTACACACACTTTTAGCTTCATGCTATCACAAGACCACTCAGCTTGGCTGCGTTTTCAACTTTTCAGGTACTTTGCACTGCCAAAGCATTCACAAAGAAGAATAATTTTGCCTGAGTGTCACAGGGGTGGGACATGGAGACTAGCTGAGTGCTGGGTGGTTGTGGTCATTCTGATCCACAGAAGGTTATATGGGGCGAGGATCCTTCTCTTGTCCATCTTAATGACTTTTATAGGCACAGACTAAGATGTGTTAGGAAAAGAGTCAATATAGCAGCATGGTCAGTAGATGTTCCCTCATTGCAGAATACCTGGAAAATGGCATTCTGCCAGAAAATTGGCCTGAAACTGTACGCTCGTCTGGAGCTCAGATATGTGACCTACAGTTTCAAGGAAGTGCTTCTGGCAAAGGGGTAGCTACACGTCTGATTGATCCAAAGGTATCCTTCTTTAGAAGATGATGTGACACTCAGGTGTCACCCTCAAGGTGATGAGACAAGCTGTTGCTGCTTCTTTTGACTAACATGGTGAAATACCAAGCTACTAGGCTACAGCTGAAGTCCCAATGCTAAATGATGGCCAAATAACAGATGGAAACCATGCAAACCACTGCCTTTTGGCTTTTGATAGAGGGAAAGCAGCAGCTAATTAATTTAATAAGAAACTTGATGCTGTCTGTCTAGGGGATTTTGGGAGTTGTGGGACATGTGCCATGTGAGGGGGTCTTGGTCTGGCTCAGTTCCTGGGCTGTGTAGGGCTGGGCCCACTTAAACATGAATTCAAGCTCTAGATGCTATGAACTTTATCAAATATAAAGCACAGTTGGAAGTCAGGTGGCAGAGGACCTTCAGTCTGACTGTAGGATACTTCATCTCCATCTAAGTACTTCAAACACAGAAATTCTCTTGTGTCCTGGCTCTAAGTAGCCACTTTTCAGCACTGATTTTCTGTAGAGAGAAAAGTGTTTGACCTTCTGTTGGGTTCTTGTTCTGAGCACTAAAAAATTGGTGCTTAATAGCTGGTGATTTTGAGTGAAAGTAAAGTCTATCTAGCACTAAGGGTGTTAAAATGCGAAAAATCAGACAGAAATCTTGTCAGGGTGACAGGGTGACACATTCAAGATAAACTCTGAAAATTTCTATGGTCAAGAAAAGGAAGACTACATCAAAAAGCCTTGCTTCTAATCCCTCTCACTGTTTTCAATGAAGTCTGAACTGGAGCATGCAGCAGTTCCCCCTGATGCATTTCCTTCACACTAGCATTTGTCTATGTACATACGAGTTTTGAAGACAGTGGCTCTTATCGAATTACTGAGCTAGTCTATCAAACAATATCCTGACTTCATTGGAATTTCACATCCTGAGTTTGATGGTTGCGTTATCTTCTGTTATATTTTTCATAAGGCTGCCTTGGCAACAAAGGGAGAGTGAGATTTTCCTTCAAATCCTCCCTGCTTGTCATACGGATGAGGTGATGGTGTGCCTCTGGTTATGAATTGTAACTGTGCTTATGAAAAACCTTCCACGTGGGCATGTGCAACCAGGTATTTGCTCAGCTTCACTGTCTCATCCCCTTTTCCCTTCTGTGGACAGGCATGGAAAGACAGTTTGTCTTCAATATTCCAATAAATAAACCCAAAATAACAGGCTTTTCTCCATGTGCTCTGCAGCATAGACATCAGCACCTCGCCCCCAGCAGGAAACTCCTCCTTGTCCCACTTGCTGCTGTTCCTGAAAAGGTGCAAGAAGTAAGGGAAACATGGTTTAAGAATGAAAGGATAAATTGCTGCAGATTCAGGTCTGGAATATGTCAAATTAAAAAAGAGAGATAAACCACCCCTGCTGCCAAGCACTGCTGTGCAGTTGCCTGTGAGATTTTGTCTTTGCTCATGTTTTGCTTGTGGCAATTTGGCAGCTTATTCTTAGAGTCTTCACAGTCGGCTGCTTTATTCCTGATATTTGTATTTTATATTCCATTGTTTAATTTCTTCTCCTAACTTCTAACTTTTACCTCCTGTGTGGCTGAAGCAATGCCTTTCCCTCTTTCTACCTCTTTTTGATAGCTAAACCCAAGGTATTTGGATTGCTGTTAGCTGCACAAAACTACCGAGCTTCAAAGTTGCTCATTGTACTAGTTTCTCTGTGAGTTATTTAAAACTGGCCACAGCCTTAATATCCTTCATTTCCAGGCAGCCTTTTTATAGGACATGAACTTCAAAACCCAGTTCTTAATGACGTGCTATAATCATGGACAAGGATCTGGCTATTGTCACATTCAATTTATTTTAAGATTTTGCATTACTAGTCAGGAAACATAGGTGCAGATCATGAACTAGAAATTCCATTTTGCATGCTGATGCTCCCACAAGATTGCTTTTCTTTGTTGTATGCTTTGTTGTGCTTGAAAGGCATTTTGAAAATTCATGCACAGAGAAATAATCCATTATCCTGGGGTAATTCAGATCCATCAGAGGATGTAAAATATGTCGATAACACACGAAAGTGGCACCAAATTAATTAATGCTAAATCTAACTGTAATTCCCAAGGTATTGCTAGACAAACATCATTATGGTAATGTGAAATGAATTTATTAAGAATGTTATCATTGTGGATTTCTCTGTTAAGAGAGGATGCACTTGCAAAGACTGTGTTTCTTGTTACTTTTGCGCATGCAAAAGCAAATATGCAACACTTGAAAAGCTACATTGCCCTTTCAAATAAAATTCAGATGTTTGTCTATAGATAGCAATTTTTTATTTTATGATAAACTGGTAGTACCCTAGGGCCCTTCTGGAGTATTTATGCAAAACAGATAATCAGCCAAGCTGAAATTTAGTTCTCTTTAACAATTATTTGCAGCAGTTTCAAGAACAAGTCTGCATTCTTTCCTTCCCAACAGTTGCTGTTTTTGAATAACTTTCATTTTCCTTTTTTTGCTTGAGTTTCTGCTTCTCAGAATTAAGGCTTCCTTCATATTTTGAATTGTTTTTTACCTTAATTCAATTAAAGAAATAGTCAGCAATGATGCTTATTCAATTATTTGGATTTTCTTTTACTAGTCATTTAATTTATATCGACTTTACAGCAATTGACAACTGTCTATAAAAATACCTTGGAATAATATCTAGTATCTGCTCAGTCTGGTACCAGGTTGTAATATTCCTGTTATCACCTTTCTCTGCCACCATCTTGCAGAGTTTCTGTGTCACTTCTGTCTCAGAGTTATAACTTGCCTCTTTTTCCATGTCCCTAAGTACCAAATGTAGCAGGGTGGAGAAAAGGTGTGACTCAGAGCTGGCAAGATGAATGTTGTATAGGACAATGGCTTAAATGTGTTTCCGCCTTTTTCCTGCTCTCACCGTGTCTTGAGGCCATGGAGGGACTCGATCTGCTCCTCTCATTTACATCATGCCGTTCACTCATGCACATTTGTGTTGGGGCGAAATTCAGAAATCCACATCCTGCAGAGCAGGAGAGCAAGAACAGCAGTTTCATTTACTCCACTTGAACTTGGGAGTTCTGGTGCTCTGGATCACAAATTGATACCATGAATTGATGCCAATTTTTCCACACATCCCAAATTACATGGGTGTCAGACAGCCACCTTGGAGTGCTGACACCAACGCCACGTCACAGTGCAAACTCACCCTGCAGTGGGGAGTGTCTTGCTGTGCACTACAGGATAAACAAGCCTTTAAGGAAATAGTAGAGGGCTTGTACTGTGGACAACTAGCCAAGATCACCACAGGCTGGGAGCTCCAAAGTGGAAATGTTTGAAGTCCTTGGGCACTTTTGGACGTTTTGTCCACGTGTCTTTGGACTAATTCCCTGCCTTCCCTGCTTCCACTGTAATCCTTGTAGCTGATGGTACTTCACATGTCCTACTTGACAGAATCATGTTCAGGTGGCGCAGGGAGAGATGGAAATGACATAAAGCTAAAACAGAGAGGAGGGTAAATGATGGCACAGTCAGGAAAGTCATGGCACAATATTGGTTAAAGGCTTAAGTACTGATGAAGCAGCAGCAGAGGAAAGAAACACCTACCTCTGAAAATAATGGGGAAAATAATCCCATGGGATTTTGTCTTTGCAGACCATAGGACAGCAGCAGCTCAGTTTTCTGTCTGCTGAGAAGGCATGTTGGCAGGGGGAATGCATGACAGGTGTGTTGTCATATTTCCCTCTGGGCTGAGCTATGAATGTTTGTCTGAAATCTTACCGATGCAAAGCAGAGTGAGAGTACGAAAAGGTGGGAGAATGGCATTCCCAGTATTCTGAAAATATGTGCTGCAAATGAGCAACAGATGGAGCCTTCAGCATCATCAGCCTTTTCAGGCAGGATTGCTCACATTGCAGGCTTGTCAGGTGCTTGAAACTGTGGGAAAGGCTCTGATGGTGAGGTTCCTAGGACCCCTACGCAGTTAAGTACCACTAACAATTACCCCAGAGCATTGAATGTCTGTTCTTCCATGGCCTCTCCTAACACTTCATACATCCCTTGTCTTACTACATACAAGGGAGATTTCCATCCTTTTGGGAAAGGATGGATGAAATGCCTGCATACATGAAGGATATTTGCTAAGCTTTGATATGCCCCTGGAGCAATGTGTCTGATGGTGACTGGAATCTGTGCCCTGGTGTCAAATGGGAGCTGCAAGTTGATTGTCTAGTGTTTAATATCCAGCAGCTGGTATCTGTCACCCTTGCTGCAGTTGTTTCTGTAGAGCAACAGATAGGAACTAGGTGAGAGTATGGGAGATGAAGCTGTCCAGAAAACCCGACACGTATCCAAATTACAGATGACAGGTGGAAAGCAGAGACACTAAGCTCTTTGGGCTCTCTGGCAAAGCTGCTTCTCTACACATGATGATTTGCCCCCTTCACTAATAAAAAATCAGCGGAAGGGCCGGCCATTTGCAAGGCCTCATTTTGAGCCTGATGAAAGGATGATTTCAATCAATTTATTGCTCATATACTTTTTTCTTTTCGTGTTTGCTTCGTTTAAATGTTTACAACTTTGCTTGGTTTGCTATAGGGCTTGCAGTTTATTCTTCTATTAATTCCCAGATAGAATGTCAATGGCTATTTTAATGGATGCTGTTTTAATGAGCAATCAGTTCTGAAATACTCCAGACTTACGCCCTAATTAAACGTAAACATGATGCAGGGCACTAAAATTGTTCTGTGAAGGACTGCCTACAGCTATAGCTGAAAAGTGTTCCACAGGAATATTAAGGAGACAGCTACTGTCTACAAGACATCTGCTGAAGTCAAAAGTAATAACAAAAATCAAGCACATTTGTGCTTTTACAGTTTACAGTTTGCTTGAGTTGCGAGACAAATTAACCCCTGACTGTGGCACTGTGCTCTCGGTGGCCGCTGAAGGGGAGTGACAGGGCTTGGTCGTGCTACTGGCAGTGGCACCAGCTCACCCAAGTGCTCGGGGGCTCGCTGTCACCACATTGCTCTGCTGGGGCTGTCACCAGGCCATGTGTTTTCAGAGCTATTGCCTTTCTTTTTCCTGTGAAAATGAGTCCTGCTGTGCCAAACAAAACAGAATGAACAATGATTTGGAGTGTTTGCTGAAATACAAATGTCCTCACAGAAGCTGAAGTAGCAGAGAGGGACAGGCAGCATCAGGTTGTTGTTCAGAGCAGTGATTTTCATCCCATACTTGAGACTGACCTGGAGGCTTGTGTTGTAGGATCTCTCTCTGTTTTGTGGATCTGTTCTGGTTCAGAGCTGTTCTGCATGGGCTGTGTTCGTCTTTGGAAATTATTTGAGAAGGGCCCAGAATCCTTATTAGGGATTGGAAAAGAAGGTTGTCTCAGGAGAGGAAACAGGGCATAAGGATTGAAGAATCCACATCTGTGTGCTGAAATCGAGCCATGATCAGAAGGGTGGGGATTTGTGTCTGGGATGCAGCTGCCTTGTGCACTCCAGAAGCCCAGTTCACCCTTGTGAGACTTGCATCCTTTTCAGGTAAGGCTTTGCATGTAACTGCCCAAGTTTCTCCTGCAGAGACTGTAGTTATTGCAGCAGCTCTAGGCCAGCTTGTACCTATAGGCTCATTGCTTTTAGCCATTCTGGACTTAAACGGATCGAGAAAGAAGTAAAGTTTCCAGATTAATTTAATTTACATGGGGAAAAAAGGTGAAGAAAAGGTTTTTTCATTGTCTGTATAATTCTGTACCAGCAAAATGAAATTCTGGAAAGAGGATGATAACTGTCTTGTAGAGAAAGAAAGGAAAATGGTTCCTCATACCTTCTCAAAGGATTATATTTTTGTCAATTGTCTTTTACAAAAGTCTTCAAAACCAGTATGAATATATGTGAAGAGCAGAAACATCAAGGTGAAATAAAGAAGGCCTAAGCTCTCCCATTTCTGAGGGTGCCATCGTCTCTGTCATGCTCAGGTACACTGCACACTACAGCAGCAGGACCTGGGCTCCCACAGGGCTTTTCTTTGCAGCCCTGGAGCAATTTGAGCATCCTCATGTCCCACCCTTGGACAGCCTAGGCTCACTGACCCCAGTTTGTGAGCCCACATGCAAAGTGATTCAGTCCATGGTAACCAGGAGAAAAAGCCCAGAGGCTTTCCCAGGCCATCATTTTGGTATTGTGCACATCCTGATTCTTAAAATGGCAGCTTGGCTATACAACCTGATTCCGAAAAGATAGCAGATATGTTTGTGTGTGCTTCCCCACTCTAAAGACTGTCCTTCTGTAAACTAAAAATTGCATGTAAACTGCCATATAATATTCATAATATCCAGGGACTCTCTCTATTGTATATATGTTTTTTTCTTGGTGGTTCTCAGCCGTGAGCAGTGATAGGCACCACACTCCCTTGGGGAAAAGGCACAATGAGAGACAGATCTCCATTTCCTGCTTGACTCTGCCCGCTATGGTGTGTCCCACATGCACAGCCCTTCATCACAGCCCCAGCAGATTCTGCACAGCTGAGCCAGAGCTACCTCAGCCGGATCCTGGTCTCACACAAAGGAAAAACTGGGTCCTTGCAGCTAGATCCAGAGGCACTGGAATGAAGGGAGAAGGGAGAGCTCTCTGCAGCCTGCCAGCTGCCTCCTGTACTGTGTCTCTTTATTGAATAGGAATAAATAGAACAGGGCCCAGATGGGCTACTTATGATTGACAGGTGTCAGGATGTGTGTACAGCTTTGTCAGTCAAGCTGCTCCATGTCAATTGAACAACTAAATGGTTCAGGGTTCCACTTGTTTTCCCAGTCTGAAATGCTTATTAAAATCCAGGATATAGATTCCAGTATTTAGCATTTTTAGCCACTGCTATTTTCTGTGTCATAGAAATTCAGCCAGATTCTTAGTAAATTCTCTTGTGTACAGTTCGGGTTCATCTGTGTGAACAAGGACATATGTGTGAAGTGTGTTCACAAACTGCATGGGTATCATTCAGCATTTTTATTGTCTCTGCAGGTGATTCTGGAGAAAGAAATGCATTTTTGGATTGCATGTCTTTCCAAAATTTGCGTAAACAAATAACCAATACTGCTCTCACTGTATATTTGTTATGATTGCGACATTGAGACTAACAGCCAGCTTTTAACTTAGACATACATAGATGACATTTTTGCAAGTGCTATTCAATGCTTATTTGAAACTTTGTTTATATCTAGCTGTATAAACAAAAAAACATGTTTAGTTAGCTATGGGGATTTTTTTTTGTTGTTTTTTTCCATCCTTTTTTGTGTTTATTTGTTGACTTGTTTTTAATTATCATTCATGATTCCTCCCTTTTAGAAAACATAGTTTTTCAGGTAAGTACTAGAAAACGCATTGTCATATATAGGTGATATATCACATTAGAAAGAGTGACCAGTGAGTTGAGGTAAATATTGGTAAAGTCTGCAAAGACACTATCTAACATAGATAAATTTGATAGGAGACATTCCCAAGTAATGACCCAGAAATCGCCAATGGCTTTCCCCGTGTACCACATTCAAAAGGACCAGGTCTTTTTTCGTCCCCCCCAGATATCTGTGTTGTATTTTTGCACGCGACTTTTTCTCTTAATTCCTTCCATGAAGCAAACAAAATAAAATGTAGTTGCTAAGTTGAGTCAAAGCTGTTTTCTAGAAAGGAAGCTTAGAATTTATCTCTGTAGTTTCAGAAGGTCTCCTGCTGTCCATATTCTCTGTTTGTGTGATGTTATGTATGTTTTTGGTAGATGTGGCTTTTGCTCAGCAAAGTAAATAAAATGTTGTATTAAGAATTGTTTCTTCATTCAAGTCTCAAGGCAAAAACCCAAGGAATAATTATTTTTCTTGTATACAGCCAGTTCACAGGAACTCTCCTGTGGGAACACACATGTATACTTAAGGCTAGAGAATAAACGCTCTGACTCAGAGTCCTGAGGAGCAAGAGGCTCTTGTTCCTACAGCAGGAGCTGCTGCCTCACAGCTCAGCCAGGCTCTGTTCCTTCCATCAGCTCCCTGCCAAACATGTGTACAAATCATCTTCCGTCTCATATCTTTGTTTTTCTCTCATGATTTGTTTTTGCTAGTTCTGTGTTTATTCCATAACCAGGAGGAAAGAGTTGTTCCTTCACCAGGGGTGACACAGCTTGCATGATTACCTGTGTATCTCATCTTATCTTTGTGTCTTCTCCTTTCAATTCTGTGCAGATGCTGTTTCTTTTGCAAAGAAAGAGAAGCATTCTGTGAATGGAGATGTGACTGAAGCATGATAGTACAAGTCAGGATTTATAATATCTTTGGCTAAATTTGTGTGGCATTTTGCTTTAGTATTTCTTCGCCCTTTCTGACTCCGGTGTTTTCTTGACACGCCATCACTCTGCCAAGCATTTTAGTTCTGTGTTGATGATCTCTTGTCCATTACAGGAGCGCATAAGCCCAATAGTCAGATCTCATACGCAAAACTGAGTCAGTTATTGAAAAGACATGTATAAAGCTTAAAAGCTGTTTCTAATTGCAGTGCAGCTTAACAAAAGTGTCACCCAAAAGCCTTCCTCCTCAAAAAGCACATCATAAAATAACAACCAGCAGAGAGTCCTTTGTTCTTTCTAACTACCGCTGCACTCAGCTTCAAGTTGACAAGGTCTAATAATAAAGACAGATTAATGTCATCTTGCATTTGTAAAGCCCTTTTGCTGTAATAAAAGAGTAATTAGGTCATCTCACCCTCAGTATTAAATTTCGGAAATTCATACAAGTTTTTCTAAAGATTGGGTAAAGAGCATGCTAGATCTGTTTGAACCATGAGAAAAATGGTCCACCTCTCTCACCTCTCTTTCAGTGAGATAAGTGATACACTTCCAAAAATTCCCTTGGCTATGCAGCATTTGCCTCTGGCTGTTCTGCTTCATGAGCATGTACAATTTCACCTTTTTTCTTACATAAAAGGAGAGTGATATTCAGGAGTTGTCCAACTATTTTATTTCACAGAAAGCGATTTTTTTAAACATTAGTAATTTGTACCAAAATTCAGTTGTTGTTGGTTAAGTTTACATTTTCTGTGGTAATTTAAAAAATAAAAAAGAAATTTTTTTGGAAGACCATCCCAAATCAATATATATGGTGAATTGAATATTTCTGTGCATTAGTATGGGATTTTGTGATGATTCACTAAAATAATAGACCAGATAGTTCCATATTCTCCAAGTCCCTTAGTGATTTTCTTCTTGGCTGGGCTATTCCAACAAGACCAAACATTTTATACAAATCATTTGACCATCCATAGTACAACCTCAATGGTGATTTAGTTCAGACTCTAAACTTTCAGGAAGAATAGGAGACTAAGATATCTGAATTAAAGTCTGCATGAAGTTTTCTACAGTTTAAAATGGATGTATCATTGATGCTGGCTTGAAATAATCTGGTTTTGGCATTTTCACAAAGAAAACTAAAAGGAGATAGCACACTCAGAGAAAAAGAAATGCTGTTGAATTCAGTGTAATGCTTCCCTATTAAAAGCAACTACCTTAATATCTGAATTTCTCACAGGATGAAAAATTTGGTGTTTCTATTGACCCTAAAAAACACAGGTGTTTGAAGTTCACTTGGTAGAAAAAATATTCCAAGCAAATCATATTAAAAATATTAGCTATCTTTTCTGAAACTGAGTAATTTTCATCAGCTCCATGGAGTTTTAGGTACATTTGAAAGTGAAGCCACTTTTACAAACATCAAATATGTGTTCTGTTGGAGGTTGGGGGCGGGGGGGGGAAGTGGAATTTTTACCATTCTGTTGCCAGGTAACTAACGATTGGTACTTAGGGACCATTTACTCTCACAAAAGAGACAAAGACTTTCTGGTTGGGCAAGCACAGGAACAAGAGCTTGGAGGATTTGATAACGACTCACTCGCTTGCCGGGTTCCGAGGAGAGAGGAATGAGAAAAAGGCTGTCTGTTTTTTGGCTGCAACTGCAGGAAGAAAAGCCCGGCTCTGCCTTAGCTTTTCTCTACCTAGCTGGTGAGTTCTCAGGGCACGGGACTCCAATCCTCTCTTCCCCTCCGGGAGGGTGCATCTCCCAGCTGCGCTGCAGTGGAACGGGACCCCCGCCTGCCGCCGCCCCGCGCCCTGCCTGCCACCACCCCGCACCCTGCCTTGCTGCCGCCCCGCCCTCTGCCTGCCCTAACTGCGGAGTTTTCCTGCCGCCTCCTCTGCTGGCTGGCCCGGGTGTGCTGACCCGGCCACTCCATCTCCCGGCTCTGGGCTCTCTGCTGCGCCCCATCCCTCTGCGCTCCACGCTGCTCCAGCCCGCCTGCCATCACGCGCGACACAGATCCAACCTCGCGCCACAGCGCCATCTGCAGCTCCCCGGGAGTCATCGCACCTGCCCTGCTGGGCTGGGAGCCCAACAGCGCCCCTGCTGGCCATGACCGTGACTGCACCAAATGGGAAAGTGCCTGGTAGCCCAGGGACATTTGCCACTGAGTTTTTTTTGTTTTGTTTACTGTTTTTTACCTTGTTCACTGTCTTTTTTTATTACTGATTGTTTACCTCATTATAGATACTAGTAAAAAACTCTTATTCCTTTTCCCATACCTTTGCCTGAGAGCCCTTGATTCTAAAGTTATAATAATTTGGAGGGAAGGGGGTTCACATTCTCTGTTCTAAGGAAGGTTCCCACCTTCCTTAGCAGACACCTGTTTATCAAATGAAGACAGTGCTCCCAGGCCTAGAAGGAAATATCCAATTTTGAAAATTTTGCTTATTACACTTTATAATGTTCCAAGCTCATGTGTAATTAACAAGCCACTTTGTCACTCTGAAGATGATGAAGTTTGTTTCTGAGATGTGCAGCTGATAGAACTGCTCCAAGCTCCTATATCTGGGATAATTTGGCTGTATTAATTCTTTCCTAGGACCTCCCAAAAGTTCATCTCCATCCTTATTCCTAAATGCATTCTAGGAGGGACTGAATATTGCATATGTGAAATTACGATGGCAGCGGCACAGCCTGATAAGTCTTACCTGTGTGTCCCATAGTATTCCAAAAGACTTGTCAATAGATGCTTTACAGTGCCAAGTTTTGATTTTGTCCTGGTTCAGAAAAATATAGGGAAAGTGCACAGGTTGAAGAGGCTGCTGAAGATTAGGCAGGCATTTGAATAAAATTGCAGAAACAGGGCTTGTAATGTTGTCTCCAGTCACAGTTCTGTTTAACAGTGAGAAGATCTTTGCGGCAAAAAGTAAATGTAGTTGTCAGTGTAAGGTAAGTATTACCATTAACCTGGCAGTGATGATTAACAAACCAAAATATTTTATGGCTCATAAATCCTGGATAGACAAGTTCCTTATCCAAATAACAACCCTTTAATCTTTTTCCCAATGCAAACTTCCTCTGAGATGATAAAATACTTTAAATAATTCAGCTTTTACTTGTTGCTTTTGTGTGCTAGGGAGAGGCCTAGAGCAAACTCAGCAAGCAAATCATGCTTTCCAGAAGGCCATCAGTCCAAATTTTATGTGCAAGTTCACTTTCCTGAGATTCCCAACCAATTTTGCAGGCTTGGAGTGTGGATATGTTCTACAGAATGTCTGGCTGTGCAGCTCCATGAAAACTGAATTCCACAGCTTTGTTTTTGTCTGTAAAAATGGTGGTACTTGGAAAAATGTAGTCCAGGTATATGAATCATAGATTTCCAAAGTGAGCTATAACATATTAAGAAAATAGCCTTTTAAAACATATTCTTTAAAAAAAAAAGGTTTTTATTTCCTAATATTTTATTCATAAACTTTTAACATCTATCTGGTGCTGGTATGTCAGTAATTAAATGTTCATCCAGGAGACAAACACTATTAATCTTTCTTCCTATAGTCAGAAAATTTCCACAAGGCACTTGGACACAGTTTTTGGAGAGGCATGCAAAAGCTGTTCACAAAAAGTCTCACTTTCCAGTAACATGGGGGTTTGTTTTCCTCTTCTATAGGCAAAGTTGACTGCAAATACTTTCTGTGTCTTGCTCAAGAAGTTCCTTTGTGGAATGCACTTGAGCTGTTCTTTAAAGATGCCATCCCTCAGCGGGATATGAGTCTGCCTGGCACGCAGCAGGGCAGGCAGTAATTGCTCCTGCATCAGCCGCTGGGTGAACTGGAACAGATTTGTGAAGAAGAAGGACCTGATCCAATATCCCTTTCTTCCACTTTCTTCCAGACCTTTCTTCTGCTGCTGATGTAAGGCAAGAAGAGTGGGATGTCAGTCAATTGTGTTTTGTCCCTGGATACCCTCAATTTAACCAGCACACTAAAATACGTGTCCCCACCCCTGTCCCATTCACAGATGGAAAGAAAATAAGTATCTTGTCATCTTCTTCAAATGGAGTCTCTTTGTCCTCCTCAGAAGTTATTTTGTGCCTTAATTAGTGTAATGATCTGGAAACATTGTAACCATGATTGACCCCACAGGAGCTGCAAACTTCCATCTGGCGAAGGAAAAAAAAAAAAAAAGAGAGAGAGAAAAAAAGGACTTTCACTGAATAGAAGAGCAAGTGCTCATTAGATTTGAACTAGAAACCTATTTTAGGAAGATGTGCCATTAGAAAACAATGGCAATGCATCAGATAGATCATTCCAAACCAGGAGAATATACTAGCACTGCACCAGATACTGCTAAGCAGTTGCTTTCTTCGAGCAGCCCAGAAGCACAGGACTGCAGTGAATGGGCATGGGGACTGCAGCAATTTTCTTAACTCAGCTTGCTCCTCACAGGGCGAGGGAAAGCCCAAAGTGACATTTGAGTATCACGAGTAGTGTGAAAATGGAAATTTTGTGAGGAGAAGTATTAGACCAGTATCAAGAGCAGCACAGAAATAAAACCTTTCTTTTAAAGGTCCCTTCCCACTGGAACCATTTTATGACTCTGCTGGAGGGCTGTAGCACCTCTCTTGGGAAGACAGGTTGAGAGTGTTAGGCTTGTTCAGTCTGGAGAAGAGAAGGCTCTGGGGAGACTTTGTTGCAGCCTTTCAGTACCTAAAAGGGGCCTATAAGAAAGATGGGGCCAAACTTTTTAGCAGAAGCTACTGCAATAGGACAAAGGGTAATGATTTTAAACTAAAAGAGGGTAGATTTACAGTAGGTAGAAGGAAGAAGCCTTTTTACAATGGGTGGGGTGAAATGCTGGTATGGGTTACCCAAAGAGTTGGTGGATGCCCCATCCCTGGAAACATTCAAGGTGAGGTTGGACTGGGCTCTGAGCAACCTCATCTAGAGGAAGATGTGCCTACTCATTGTAGGGGGGTTGGACTAGATGACCTTTAAAGGTCTCTTCCATCTCAGACTTTTCTACGACTCTGTGTTTCCATGTTAAAGAGAAATATGCACTGGATAAATTTTAGAATTTCTGCCTTTGCAGCAAGAGTCATCATGCAAAAACCGGAAACCAGAAACCAGAGGTATGCAAGGGAGCTAGATACTCCAGACTCACTGAAATTTAAATTTGGACTGCACTGAAGATCCAGAGCCATTATTAACCAGGACTCCAAATGCCTTATTGGAAGCCTACAAATAAAGCTGAGGATGGAAGACAGCAAATGACCCAACATGCAGAGGAGGCAAGGATTGATCTTTATTTGTTTGCAGTCAAGTGCTTTTGCAGAGGCAGTGCAGGAGTGCTGCAGGTCTGGCAGGAGGTGAAGCTGAGCAGAAGTGCAGCTGGCGCATGTCCCAAAAGCAGGCACAGGACTGATACCCTGAGCCATACAAGGGCAACACAGCTCTACAGTCACAAAGCAGCAGCTCATGCTTCTCGTGTACCCTAACAGCAAACCAGCTCTCTGGAAGAGGGAGAGGCTGCCTCATCACTACACGATCCATGGCAGATGTGTTTCAGCCCATGTGGAGACAGAAATGTTGTTTGAGAAGAAAGCTACATCTTTCAACACAGCAGGAGATAAGATGTTAACAGGCTCCTTACCTCAGCTACCCAGCAACAAGAAAGGATTAGATCTTCTCTGAAAATCTTCCTGATAGCAGCACCTGCTGAGATTTGGAAATTCCTGTCTTTTGGCTCATTAAAATGCAGACGCAGCATGTTTCTGCTTCCTGAGTTAAAGCTCCAGTGCAAAGGGAGCAGTCTTACAGCCTTTAACCCTGTATGCAGTCCTTTTGCTGAAACTGAGTTTGAAAAACAAATTCACAGGGGCTAAAATTTAACCTGAAATAATTGCCAGGATAGAGAGCCCTAGAAGATCCCTTGCCTAATAGAGAGAAATGAAGGGGTCTCCACAAATGAGCAGAAGATTGTGCAGGTGGAACATGGGTGCTAAAACTTTCCTTTGTGATTGACACCATAAAGCTTGCTGCATGAGTGATCCCAGAGCCTCACAGCAGTGCAATACGTGAGTGCCTGACCACTACTTCAGCCTGTCTGAAGACAACTCTCCAGCTTATGTTACTCAGGAATTTGGACTGTATGATCACAGCTGTCCCTCTGGTCTTAAAAATCCAGGAAATCTGCTTCAACCAGAAAGTTAATATTCTTCCAGCTGTTTTTTGATTGTAAATGTGACTATAGGGTTTGTGAAGTGAGAGTTGTTTCCATTGTAAGCATATTAATAGTGTGATACAGGGGCCACCTGAATTGTATTAATAGCATCTCCATCCTCGGGGAAACTGAGTAATTGACAGGAGAAGGTTCTGAGCAACCTGCTGCAATCACAGAGTTGATTTTGCTATGAGAAATATCTCCAGAGCTCCCTCCCAATCCACGTTATTAAGCACTTTATGATTCTGTTGTCTAGACTATTAGGACTTTTGGTCTCGTATTATTTAAGAGGATACATGGTCTGTTAAAAACAAATCTAATTATTTCCTGGAATCAGATTGTCTAGTGTTGGCTCATGTATCTATTGGACTTGCATCATATTCTGGAAAGGAAGCACATCTGAAAAAACAAGTGGACTGTTGCAGAATGAGAAAGGAAAAGCTGAAATCCAATCCCAGGGGGAGACTAGAGTGCATAATATTGCTAAGCAAACAAAATAACTAGAGCATTCAAGAATTTGCCTAGTAATTCTTTTGTACACAGAAAAGCTAGGCTTTTTACTTGTTTTTTCTGACTGAAGGGGTTTCAGTTTTGTTTGTATAAAGAGTTAAGCCGTTTTCATTATACAGTATGAACACTGCCTCACCCCTTCCCCCAAAGGACAAACAGGCCTGAGCTTAATTTTGTTGTTTGAAATGTTAAAGATCTTAATTCCTAGAGCCTTCAGTCATCTCTCATGAGGCAAGGACTCACTGCCATGAGTAGAATCTTTGAATCTCTTGAACTATCAGTGCTTGTTCTTGGCTGTGTACAAATTTTCTATTGATCCAGGGGATCAGTGCAAATTCCATGTATTCCAAGTGACTAAGTGTGCTCGGAATACACATTGCAGAAATACTAAACCAAACCTGGAAATTTCTAAAGCAGGTATTCTTACAGGGGTGCTGAGTGAGAGGTGAAATATCTGGTTAGGGGATGCACGTGTGCAGTAAGTCTCACATAGTTACCCATAAAAAGTAGCCATATTAATGAACTGTATCTTACCATTTAGAGAAAATAAGATTTTTCTGGACACGAATTTTGGTAGTAATCCTGTTAAATTCAGTTAAGCTTGTGCCCATTGTTTTAATAGTTATAACCACGAGTTAACAAAACATGCTCTAAAAACTAGACTTGCTAATAATTTGGATAACTGCTTTGTAATTTAAATGCCAATTCAGAACAAATCATTGTCATGTTTTACTGCCAACATGCACTGATTTACTCTGGATGCATTCTAGGGCCCAAATATCTACTCTGAATGTGTTTACTCTGCTTTCTAATTTCACCTGGTATTTTACCAGTCGTGAAAACCTTCTGGCAAATTACAAGTCAGCATTCTCCTTCTGCATTATACGAG
Source organism: Origma solitaria (assembly GCA_013397895.1). Taxonomy (NCBI): domain Eukaryota; kingdom Metazoa; phylum Chordata; class Aves; order Passeriformes; family Acanthizidae; genus Origma; species Origma solitaria. Next base: position 480,679 of record VZRL01000350.1, on the reverse strand, counting down.
GAAAAATTTAACCTAAGTCAGATATAGACACTTGTACTTTAGAATCTGCATTGCTGTGGGCTGTATACCACTTGTACACAAAATGAACAGCCTGGTGGCTGAATGGAGTGTCAGTGTGCTTCAGCAAACACATTAGAAACAAATTTTCTTCTGGAGATCCTGAGAGGGTTACAGCACACTGAAATCACTGTCTCTCTGTAAGGGATGATGTGTTCCTCCTACAAGCAGTTCGTTCTGCTTGCTTTGGACACTGCAGGGGACAGAGTGAAAATATTACCCAGACTTCCCAACTTCTGGTTCTAGAGAAAGACAATGCTATTTGGACAGGTCCTTAGACAGTATGGCTAAGATTTGCAAGAATGTTCATGCCCAGTCTCCCATATTTCAGTGTGCTTGATTTCCCTGTGAATTTTCTCTTGGCACACCTGCAGATGTGACAAAAGTACAACAGTGAATTGCACTGTGTTGTAATTCACAATTTTTGGGGGTCTTAATCCATTGTACCAATTTCTAGAATTGAGTGAATGGTACCACATAGAAGGACTGGTAGAGAGCCTGTGCCTCACATCAGGCAGGACAGGCTGAGCTAAAAAAACTTGAGTGGCAAGAATTTTACCATTACAACTTTGCCTATCCCCCATCACAACATCTACCAGCTGTTTCTTTTTTTGGGAGCAATTATTAGAGCTGTTTAATAAAAGAGTAGGAGACTGAGGTCGTTCAAAGTGCACAGCTGAAAAACTCCACCACAATTATAACTTATTCCCTATAGGGGAAGGATGGGAGAAACATGCTTCAGGGAAAGCAACTCATATATCTGGGAAGATAATTCATTGTAAGTTAATCCAAGCATACCGCAGAAATATCTCTGTTGGTGATTGCTCTGCATAGATGCCGTACTTGATTTGTGAACACCCAGCACCAGGGACTGGGAAAGCGTCTCATATTGACTCATGCATTCCCTCATGGGTTATTCATAAATAAGTGGTGCTATCTAATTCTGGCTAACAAAAATGCCTTATGTAAAATTAATAGAAGCAAAACCCAGAAGGATCTTTCTGCATTAAGAATCTGTCCCTCAAAAGCAGTCGTCTGACAAAGCTTAAAAAGAAATGTTCCTGACTACTCAGGGTGTCTGCAAAGGGAAGGTTCTGGGCACCCATAAGTGAACTAATAACTTTTCATTCTTTATTACTGAGGACAGAAGAAACAATACTCCAAGCAGAAAGATTCAGGGCATTTCTTTCCACTGTCTGTATACAATATATCAGTTACTGAGACATTATAATATTTGCTTCCTTTTACTTATATGTGATTTATAAGAAACATTAAAGCATCGGAAATCCCAATGAGGTTTCCCTTGTATTAATAGGAATATTCAGTGCACCTCTAAGCAAAGCTGAGGGAAAGCAGTCAAGGAATCAGTCTGTGTGTAATACCAAAACTGGCACATTTCTAGGTCAAAGGGGATTGATTTCAAAAGCACAGACTGCATGTGGAAATCGTCTTGCAACTCCTCTTGCTTTTGATACTGACCTCAAATCTAAACGAGGTGTCTGTTCCCTACACAGGAAGTCCACTGGGTGTAAAGACACCCTAATGAGATCAACCTCTGTGACTGATTCTAGCCTTCAAGGCTACTTCTGTGACTGGCTAAGATCTGTTTATAAAAAAACCCTGAAACCAGAGATTGGAAAAGTCCTGTTAGATGATGCTGAGGAGAGAGATCAGACATCTCTCTAGGGTCTGGGTGCCCTTGGGTCAAAGTGTGTGAGAAAGGACATAACCTTAGGTCCTTTACAGCCTGAAGAGGTGATCTCAGCAGTAACTGAGCAGAGGGTTCCTCTCTTTTGTAGTATTGTGGAGGGAACTCCTGTCCCATCCTTGGCCTTCTACACTGCTCTGATTAAAATGCTTGTGAGCAAGAATACAATACACAACTTACAACTCTTTTGCCCTTTGGTTTCACTTAAAACTCCAGTAAGGTTTTGTTCTGAGTTAATGTGTGCATGTGCACACACATGGAGATTATTTTTTCCATTCTGCATTTGGGATGAAAAATTAATGTTTAAGACAGCTGTTGTACAGATCAGCTCTGTAGATGGCCAAGCTGTGGCTTCTGCATAACATGTGGACTGATTACAGCTGAGGCAACTGAAGGCATTGAATGGCCAACACCTGAAGAAGATGCTCCAGGAACCAGGCAGGAACCAGCCTGAACCTGAGTGAAGCCTGTAACCTGGTCTCCATGTCTTTATGAAAGTAATAAGCTGGATTAATTACATAAACGGGAATTATATTCAGAGATGAGTTAATCCACTGATTACTGGGAGAAAAAAAGACTTAACCTTTTCACTCATCATTTGAGTAATCTATTCTTATTAGTCAAGGTCTGAAGAAAGCAACAACCCATTTGCTGAGCTCCAACAGATAAACTCAGAACTGTTCCAAGAACCAGGGAACTTCAAATCCAAGGAAGAATTGAATTCCCTAAGAATTTCCTGTTATACCCTGGTGTCCATGAATAAATATATGGTGAAGTAAGGTAAAAGTTACTCATCTTTCCTGGCAGTGCAGTCACACAAGTATACCTCCTAGAGATGTCACCTACTACAGGAAAACTACCTGTCATTTGATGCTGTCAGCATGAAGAGCGCTAGAGGTAATTATACTTAATGGTGACAGGTGAAGAGGCGCAGAGAAGGCCAACTTTTATTCATTACTGCTTCAGAAACTGCTTTTAGGCCCATTTAAAAACAAGCTCTGATGTCATCTTCCAAAATGACCTAAAATTCAGTCAGTTCTGATTTAAACTTCCGTGATCTTGTTCTGCACCATAACTCCTGTAATTGTTGTCTCTAGAGGGTAATTTTCAAAGGCTTCAGGAAAGGAGCTTTGCAAACAATTGATTTTTTCAGCTCCTCAGCTAACCTGAAAAACTGGGATTGAAATTAGTTGCAGTCTCTGTCAAACGGCAACTTTTCTTTTTTTTTTCTTTTCTCCTTAAACAATAGACAAAAGAATTGCAGAGTAAAATCCATTTCAGGATTCAAACTGCAACGTTTTCCTTTGGTTTTTGGGACATTCATTTGTTTTAAAAGCTTTAAGATTAAATTTTTAATGTTTCGCCTGTCTCTCTTCCTCCTGGGGGTGAACCTACTTGCTGTATTTTACTCCTGTGTGCAAGCAGCTACGGTCCCCTTTATCCCTTTGTCCTAGTTACATTTTCAGTGTGGAGCAATGCTTCCTCCCTCTCCCCCTGCCAAGTTGTCTATCCTCTTCAGGGCGGACAGAAGCCCATCAGACAAAGCTGTGGTTATGAATCTAAACCAAATCCTTGCTTTGCCCTCTAAGTGTGTCTCTCCTAAGCACCATTTGGGAGAGGGAAGAGGCTGTCCAGCCAAATCTGTCAGGAGCTTGTAGCTAGCACAGTTAGCGACATGATATCTTGACAGCAACCTTCACCTAAGGAAGGGAAACTCCTTGGTGTAGTTAGCTGAGAAAAATCTTTTCAGGTGAGCTAAGTCTAATAGACTTTGTCTCTGTTAGCTTAGCAGAGAGACTGCAATGCCTGGATGAAACCATTACCAGAGACAGCTCCTGGAGACTGAGTGAGGCACCAGGAGATTGGAAAAAGACCTTTGTAAGGCCTTTCTTGAAAAGGAAGGGCAAAGAGGCTGAAGAATCAAGAAACCCAGATGGTTAGCCTAACTAAATTCTTGGGAAAAAACTTTGGAACACAACAAGTGAAAAATGAAACTGTAAGTCTCTAAGGAGAGACTGAGTTACTGTCAATGTAGATTAGTCAGGAGTAAAATATTTCAAACCAGTGTACTTCATGAACTAAGAAAACATTGGTATAACACTGGGTGGACTTTTCCTAAGAAAAGAAGCTGTTGATGGTTTGTTGTCCAAAGGAAGGGTGTCTTTGAAAACTTTCATGAAGTCTGAGATAACCTCAGTGTTGTTTCTGTTGCATGTTTTGCTGGTTACTTTAATGGTAGAGACATTAAGTTGGCCTATAAAACAAGTTGTTAGAGACTGTGAGACAGGCTCAGACTCCAAAATAAACCTGACAAATTGAAAAATTGGTCTCTGGGAAAAAAAAAAAAAGCTCAATTTAATAAGGACAAGTGCAAGCTACCATGCAGGCAGAAATGCTTCATTAAATAAAGAATGGGGGACAGCTGAGTGGGTCAATGGAGTTATGATGTTTTACATCCTGTCCATATGTGACCTTTTAATGACACTGAACCCACGGAAAAATCACATCCACAGGAGTGATTATTCAAGGGTTGAGCAGCAGGAGCTGATATTAGCCATTGTGTTGCTCTTGGATTGAAAGTCTGTAATTTCAAAGCCAATAAGATGCTGACACTTCAGCTGGTTTGCAGATGGACCCAGTTTCATCACTGATATCGCAATACAGCAGGAAATGATAAAACTGTTGGACTGACATGGGTAATGGATATTTTGGTGCCTACAGATTTCCAGAGGGAGTAAAATGTCACCACATTAATTCTGTGGATTTTTGCTCTCCGCTTAATTCATTCCAAGTCTAAGGGAATCTTGCCAGCTGCCACCATGCAGAGGAACTTATAGTCTGAACTGCTGCAAGGTTTATTCCCCTGCCCCGTGATTGGGAAAGAGATCAACCCGTGCAGCAATGACTCCATTCTCACCAGTGGCTATGGCAGCATGGAGAGGGAGATGTGTACCATTCCCTCTGCCCCTGCAGCTGGCAGGAAATGCCTGTCAGTGGAGGAACAGGGTGTACAACAGTATTTGTAACATCTTGAACCAGAGGAGTTTAACTGAAGCTGTCATTATGTACTATTACACAGCCTGTATGGGAGCAAGACTCTTTTGCTGTGGTAGTAGATACTCCTATACCTTCCAAAATATGGCTGGCTTTTCTCCCTGGTTCATTTGGCAGTAACCTTCACCTCACCAAGATGCCTACTTTGTGGCTGTGGTGGCAGAATGGATGCCACACTTTGTCACCCATGTCTGCCACCTTACACAGCTGGCTACACTGCCAAGGCAAGATGCCAAGTTTGTTGGCTACTCTAATTTGCTCTCTAAAACTCTTGGTGGCCTGTGCAAGCATAGCTTGTGCCTATGCAGAAACACTGGCTGGATATTTTACTGAGAGCTTTATTCCCAACATGGAGAACACTGCAATCAAAACTGATCACATGAAACAAGTAGAAGCTTCTGAGAGCAACAGCCTTCATTTACTGACAGTAGACTACAAGGTAAAATGCAGCAGTAGTAATGGCAATGGGAGTTGTGCTGCATAGTACCTGTAGCAAGAGATTCCAGTGTTATTTAGAGGTTTTTGACACATGTTAAATAATGTGCAATAGGTCTATGAAATCAACAAACCCCAAAGTATTTCAGTATCTGCCAGACTTCCCTAAATCTTTTGAAGATCTGTCAGTATCTTTCCTCTTACTTCCACTATTTGTGAATGCCCTCCACTACAAAAGCATGTGTGGGAAGCCTAGGGATGCATTCTGAACAGTCTCCAGAGGAAGAATTCACTCATCTTTTCTCAACCTTGTTTTTCAGGTCCAAACAAATGACTATATGGGAAGACTGGTAACGTGGTGAAGTTTCCTGGTGTTGTAGAAACACCAATATAAAGTACATCTCAAAAAGAAGATGTATCAACGCAGTCCTAGGTGAAAGGACAGACAGAATTGCAGGCAATTTGTCAGGCCACACTGGGACAGACGAAAGTTTTTTGTTGCTGCCTCAGCAGAAATGATTCTCGATTGAGAGACTCTACATAGTTAGATGACCACATGTCTGAAGAGACAATTAAATAACACATAGCAAAGGAAGTTTGCAGTGGAACCGAGCAATGTTTGGAGAGGAACAAGTGTTTAGAAGAAAATTTTTTGACAAATACTTTCCAGACACTGCAGCTTTTGCACTTCTGTCACATGGGAGCACCTGTCTATACCAACGTTTGGCCTCACCCAGCTAAAACTGGGTGCTGAGCTGCCTAAAGCTGGGGAAGGCAGAAGAAACCATTGCTAGAAGTCTCTTCAGCTCCTGCATTCAGAGTCTTGATAAAATTGGTGCAAGCCTGGCAATTGGGAGCCTCACAGAGGTTGTCTGGTGGGAGCCTCGCAGGGCTCCCACTAATTAAAGCAGTCAGTAATTTTCAGCAGAGCTCAAGGCCATTAATGTTTTGCATTCAACCTCCTCATCCCCTCCGTGCAGTACAGCACAGCCACACAGAGGCACAGCCTGCCTTCGGTGAGACAGTGCTCTTCCCCTCATTTTACTTGGGAGAGCTGTTTAAAGAACGTGAGGAATTTTTCAACCTGATGATCCTCCCTACGTTTTCCTAGGCAGGAACAAGCTGTTTGGCGGTGCTGCCTGACAGCCACTTCCCCTGGGGGCACACACAGACAGTGTCCCTCAGAAAGGCAGCAGAAGGTCGGGTTGGAATGAAAATGCAAAAAGGTTAAACCCGTGTTGATGCCCTTCTGGACCTGAAACTTGAGTGTTTGGGTGACTGATGGCATCCCCACGCTGAAATAGGCAAATCAGCACTTTGTCACTCAGACCCATGACATTTTTGGCTGATAAGTGGTTTTGGAACATCACTTGTGGCAATGGAAACAAAAGTGAAGGTCAGGCTTTGCTCCACGTCATGGCTCTCACTTCGCCAGAGGTGGGCTTAAGTCCTCAGGGGAATGTGATAAAGGGAATAAACACAGACACAGAATCGCAAACAGTTTAGGGTGAAAGGAACCTTTAAAGGCTGTCTGGTCAATCCTCTTGCAATGAGCAGAGGCACCTACAGCTAGATCAGCTTGCTCAGAGCCCTCTCCAGCCTGTCTCCAGGGCTGGGGCATCGATCCCTTCTCTGGGCAATATGTTTTACTGCCCTCATCATATAAAATGTCTTACTTATGAAAGAAATATAACTGGGCAACAGGCCCTGCTAAAAGGTCTGTCTCCATCTTTCTTGTAAGCTCCTCTAAGTACTGGATGGCTGCAATAATGTCTCACTGGAGACTTCTCCAGGCTGAACAACTCTCTCAGCCTGTCTTCACAAGATAGCTGTTCCATCCCTCTGACCAGCTTTGTAGCCCACCTCTGCACCTGCTCCAGCAGTCCATGTCTTTCCTGTGCTGGGGACCCCAGAGCTGATGCAGCACTGCAGCTGAGGTCTCACCAGAGCAGAGCAGAGGGGCAGAATCCCCTCCCCTGCCCTGCTGCCCATGTTGCTTTTGTTGCAGCCCAGGACATGGTTGGCTTTCGGGGCTGCAAGTGCACGTTGCTGGGTCATGTCCAGCCTCTCGTCTATCAGCACCCCCAAGTCCTTGTCCTCAGAGCTGCTCTCAGTTCCTTCCTCCCTCCCCTTGCACTGGTGCTGGGAGATGCCCCAAACCAGGTGCAGGACCTTGTGCTTGGCCTTGTTGAACCTCATGAGGTTCCCACTGGCCATTTCTTGTACTTGTAAATTTATATAAGTCTATATACATGTTCTTATTCATAAGACAATTTTTCTGCATTCTTTTATTCTTTTAAGTGGATATTTTAAAAAATCTGGCAACTACCCAGCTTCACAGTAATGAGGTTGCATGCTCACTGACTGCAGAAATATGTTAGTGGCCCAGGGAAAAAAGGCAGCTGAGCCATAAAATAATGTAACACACAAAGAGCTAAGCAAAAGTGTCAGAACTGTAGCTACAAAGATTTTAGCTGCACTGTGACAGGGTGATGGACGTGAGCTGAAGCAAACAGAGCTGGAGGAGATGTTTGTGGGATTATTAATTTAAATGGAATGTAAAATATCCAATGACAAGGAAGGAAGTTACACTTCAGTGCCATAGGAGATGATTCAGACAGTAACAAAGGTCAGACGAGGAGAATCTGAGCAAAGCTATTAGGACAGATGCCTATGTGATGTCTGCTATTGAGTTCTTGATTGGACCTGAACAAAAAGAAATGAAGAAAAAGGAACACTTCCATTTGGAGGATGTGGTTTGAAGGATTACCTAGACTAGTCTAAATCTGGAGCTGATGGTTAGGAGGAAAAACAAGTTCTTGCTGTGACATTTAAGCTTTTAATGAGTACAGGGCAAGTTCAGATTAATGCCTGTATCTAATAGATCTAGATCTAGAGTTCATCCCAGTCAGCCACGTAGGAAGTCTGAAATATATTTGCCAAGACGAATTTAGGATTTTAATATTATTTAATAGTCATCAGACTTGAATGAATGCCCGTAGACACTGAAGGATTGAAGATCTCCAAATACAAGAGCCCCTGGCACACTAGAGAGTTACCCTCTGTGGAGATGCCAGAAATAGTGCTCAAAAATGATATGTGGAGATTTAACGTGTGCTTTCTTGTCAGTATTGAGAGTGCTGATCCTGTATCTGTCACATAAGCACAAGAAAAATAGTCCATAGAAGCACGAGGTATGAAAATAAAAAGAAACAAAGGAAATGCAGTGTACATTTAGACTGTAGCGTAATCCTTCTCTGTGGCCTGATATCAGCTAAGTTACACACAAATCTTTCAACCAGCACTACAATCAGAACATATTAGGCTAAATACATACCATTTGTAAAATGTGGATTGGGTGGTTTTGTGTGCGTGTTTTGTTGTTGGGTTTTTTGGGTTTTTTAAGTGCTGGCTTCCTTATCTTTTTAAGCCTGAACACCTATACTTTATGAAGTGTCTGATTTAAGAGTCAAGCTCAAGCACTGCAGGATTTCTTTGTTCTTTTCCATCCATTTTTTCCATAGAATAGCAAATTTGACTCTTTTGTCAAACTATATCTACTTTATTCAGAAGAAACAGCTGGTTTATTACAGCTGTCAGGTGAACGCTGTCCAGCTCTACTAGGTGCCACAGGAAATGGACAGCTCTGACATCTGGAAGGCATGAGGGGCAGCCCTAAGATTAGAATTTGTATTTGAATTGCAGTAAATGCCAGCACTTGAGATTCACCTCTTGTGTGAGTATCCTGTAGAAAAATGGCTCTTTTTCTCTCTAGACAGGGAAAGTGGAAGTCACAGTGGGACTTCACATTGAGTACGCAAGAGATCTTGAGAGACTGTTGGGATGGGACCCTGTGAAAAGCCAAGGAACAGAAGCACTGGTTGCAATGTGTGAAATCAATAGTGCCTGGTTGATAGAAGAGGCCCCAGTCTGATGGGATGTGGTGCCTGTTGGAGGCTGTGGAGCCTCAGCGCTGGAGCAAACTGGGGACAGGGAGTGGAGCAGAAGAAGGAAATATCAGCAAGCTCAGTGAACAGGCAGCCTGCAAACGTTTGGCACTAAGCACAGACCTGATAAGGATCAAAACGTAGTCAATAGTTTGGACTTTGTAAAATCAGCTGCATGGCTCAGTGAGTCCAAGATAAGAAGAAGGAAACTGTTCCCAATAGGCAAAACAATGGGATTATTCCAGATCTGAAGTCATATCTGCAAGCTGTATTTAAAGCTCTGGACACAAAGCTGCAGTCACTCAAACTTTGGGGATATATCACCCCTGAATTAACACGGTAAGGGTATCTCAGCTCCTCCAGCAGCACCCAATCTCCTGACCCAGTGCTAAACAGAAGAAATAAACCTTTGACATAGCCACATCACATACAGTTTGAATTGTCATCCTTCAGTCCCTCTGCTGCTCCAGCAAGTTAGAAGTCTCACAGTTTCTCCAGAAGGATTGCATTCCCATTCAGCATGTTTGTCACCGAGGCAGGAAGGCAGTCCTGTGTGCCAAGGAGCAATCTATTTCTATTAAATAAATGCATTGATGATTTTATGTTATCCTGACTGTGCCATGTGCCCTTATTTGTGACTTCACACACTGTCCTGAGTCTCTCTTCCACACTTGGAAGTATGAAAAAGAGATGGAAACCAAACAGCCACATTGTCACCCACAGATCAAGCTGCTCTCCATGGAACCAGCCAGTGTCCTTAGCTTCCCTATCATTTTGCAGTGGTTTCACCTTCTGCCTGCCCTGCTCCATCAACACACATTTCAACACTGACAATCCAGTTCTGGTGTTGATGTGGTTGTGCCTTCTCACACTTTTTCTTTTGAAATTTGAATTTTGAAATTTGAATTTTGAAATTTGAATAAGCTCTGTTCATTTTATATTGACGAGAAAACCCTTTACAAGTATAACATTTTGAGCCTGAATTTGCTTGCATTTTCCAGGACAACATGGGAAAAGTTCCTCTTTCAAAACGAAATATTTCTGTTATTTTTGAGACAAAAAGACATCAGTGAAGTCATCACTAATGGTTTTCTGTCTGACCAAACCACTCCAAAGCTTTGCCTGTATGACAGCCACAGGCTATCTTCCTTTGCCCTGTAAGTTAAAAACTGCTTTTCTTTATGATGTGACAGCAAGGCTTGCGCTTAAAGGTACTGAAACTGTTCATTGCACTGTACCGTCGCTGGCTGTTACACTGAGGTCCTCTCTGGATATTGCTCCTTGTTGCTGTGAGCAAACTCAGCTCACATTTGCAGGACATCTGACCTGATTGCTGTGGCAGTGTCATTTGCACTTTTCATTTATTTTGGTCATACACAAAGCACAGGCAATGTGCTGTGTGCTGTTTGTTGAGTGCTCGTCAAAGCCTGGATGAGGAGAGGTAAAAAGTGGGTGAGGTGGGGCTGGGGTGTCTGGGGGTTCCCATCTCTCTTCTCCCCATACTGTACCCGGGGCAGGTGGTATAGACTACATACCTCATTTTGGGATGATTGAGGTGAGATTGACTTCATGCTCACGCTTCCTTGCAAGTGCTGTTTGTGTCCAAAAAGGCTCTGGGGACAAAACAATGCACACTGGTTTGTAATGGTTATGGTCAAGGTCCAACCCAAAATTTTTGAAGTATTTTTACTTACAGTGAGAAATAGAGTATTCTGTTGCAATGTCAGAACATCCCAAAGCTCATGGGGACACAAAAGCTGGCCAGAAGGGGCAGCTGAGGAATATTAGGTGTTCCGTAGCAGGCAGTTAAATGCACTGCAGGGGAAATGGGACGTTTGGACCTGGTAGGTATAAATCACATTTGTTAAGGCATGCCCATTATACTGGCACTATTAATTGCAGCTGCAATCCACAGATCAGTATTCTGCATTTTCTGAAGAAAATTTGGCACCAGTATTTCAACTAATTTGCACTATATCTTATTCTTCTTTCTTAGTAAGATTGGTACTATTTACCTGTCTTTGAAAAGCTGCTGAAATGAATGTACCCTCAAGCATTCTTTAACTGAGAGTAGAAAAATACATATTTTTAGTAAGTAAGCGTCCTGAAATTACTGATTAAAGACTGATTTAATTCTCCATCCTAGTGCAATTCTTCAGTCTAAGTCAAATACAATTTTGCAGTTCATTCACACTGAACTCAACATAAAAATATTTTATTCTTTTTTTGTGAAATCACTGCAGACTCTTACAAACCCATTATAGTAATTACCTATTTAACGAGCACAACTGAAGAAATGGGTGTACTTACAGGGTTCAGGGAACAATATATGAGAGGGATACTGTTCTGAAATTTCAAGAGTGGATTTTGTTTCTAAGCTAGTAGAAAATTCAGCCCAATTTCAGAATTGGGTAGCATGAAATCCCATAGTAAATGGTGGAAATTTATAATAAAATATTAAGAATCATGCCTACTACCGTACCGGAGGGTGAAGTTCTGAAAATTCTTCTTTGACGACATCCATTTCAGTGGCCGGATTTCTTGCAAGAAACAGGTTTTAAGAGGATAGGCAGGGAAGGTCAAAACACTGAGGATAGCTCCAGAACATTTAAGGGGAAGCAAGAAGCGAGGCAGAGGTTCCTCTGCTGCTGTTTCTTTCATGCTCTACACTTAAAGTTATTGGTGGGATATTACAGGGAACACAAAGCAAGGGCCACATGCCTCAATTGTTGTTTGTCTGAAAGGTTGCAATGGGCTCTAACCACTGCGCAGAACTTCCTTGGGAAAAACAGAAGGCAGGCAAAGCCAGTGTCAGCACTTGCCATCCTCAGGGGCTGGATCCGTAACACCCCACAGTGCAATGAATGCTGAAGAGCTGAGCAAAATGCAAAGGCTCAAAGACCTTCAACCCAAGGACCAGTCCTTAGGCCTTTGACCACATAAGGTAAGCAAGATATTGGAGAGATGGTGTTTGATGTTCCCAAGGTATTATAAATCATCTTGGTGGTTTAACCTTGGCTAAATGCCAGGTGCCCACTAAAGCTGCCCCGTCACTTCCCTCAATGGACAGGGGAGAGCGAATATAATTAAAACCTCATGAGACAAGATAAGGGGACCATTTGTCTCCCCATTCCTCTCCTCTCCTCTCCTCTCCCCTCCTCTCCTCTCCTCTCTTCTGCTCTCCCTGCCCATCTATTCTTAGTGGAGATGATAATAGAATATATACTTTCTAGTTACATCTTCCATGTAACCTAAGACAGACATATTTTGCCTAAAATTTGAGTTCTACCTCATACAGACGAGGGGAACAAATCAAGAAAACAATGCTATGCAAGCAAAGCCAGGATATCAGAAGCAGAAAAGGCCTTTCTGAACACAACTGTATTGTTGTCCTCATTCTGTACATCAGAGGTGCTTTAAAATGTTTTCAAACATGTGTATGCAACTTCTGAAGCCAGTAGCGTGATTATGTATATTAAAAGGCACAGGTAGATGTAAAAATACCAGATGATTCAGAGACAAATCAACTACTAGCACATTTTCTGCTTCATGGGGATTTTCCTCCCCAGGAATATTCAATTTCTGCTGGCTTTAGTTATTTATGATTTAAAATAATGACTTGGAAGTTGAGAAATGTGACCCTGGTTTAGGACAGCCTTAAAAATATGTTTCAGCAAGTTTCAACTGTTCTTCTCTTTTGACCTGAATGCCCTCAACAAATTATACAAAACTATATTCTGGAATGCTCTCTGGTATGCAGCATTTATCTATTGAATCAAACAATTCTTCGGGGCTTGCAGGGACAGCTGTGAGATCCATGCACCATAAAAATCTTTAATAATGCATAGGATATGGAAAAACACCACAAAAAGATATTGAGAAGAGAGACTCAGGACAGTGTATGAAGTCACAAACAGGAGCACATGGCACAGTCAGGATAATATAAAATTATCAATGCATTTATTTAATAGAAATAGATTGCTCCTTGGCACGCAGGACTGCCTTCCTGCCTCGGTGACAAACATGCTGAATGGGAATGCAATCCTTCTGGAGAAACTGTGAGACTTCTAACTTGCTGGAGCAGCAGAGGGACTGAAGGATGACAATTCAAACTGTATGTGATGTGGCTATGTCAAAGGTTTATTTCTTCTGTTTAGCACTGGGTCAGGAGATTGGGTGCTGCTGGAGGAGCTGAGATACCCTTACCGTGTTAATTCAGGGGTGATATATCCCCAAAGTTTGAGTGACTGCAGCTTTGTGTCCAGAGCTTTAAATACAGCTTGCAGATATGACTTCAGATCTGGAATAATCCCATTGTTTTGCCTATTGGGAACAGTTTCCTTCTTCTTATCTTGGACTCACTGAGCCATGCAGCTGATTTTACAAAGTCCAAACTATTGACTACGTTTTGATCCTTATCAGGTCTGTGCTTAGTGCCAAACGTTTGCAGGCTGCCTGTTCACTGAGCTTGCTGATATTTCCTTCTTCTGCTCCACTCCCTGTCCCCAGTTTGCTCCAGCGCTGAGGCTCCACAGCCTCCAACAGGCACCACATCCCATCAGACTGGGGCCTCTTCTATCAACCAGGCACTATTGATTTCACACATTGCAACCAGTGCTTCTGTTCCTTGGCTTTTCACAGGGTCCCATCCCAACAGTCTCTCAAGATCTCTTGCGTACTAAATGTGAAGTCCCACTGTGACTTCCACTTTCCCTGTCTAGAGAGAAAAAGAGCCATTTTTCTACAGGATACTCACACAAGAGGTGAATCTCAAGTGCTGGCATTTACTGCAATTCAAATACAAATTCTAATCTTAGGGCTGCCCCTCATGCCTTCCAGATGTCAGAGCTGTCCATTTCCTGTGGCACCTAGTAGAGCTGGACAGCGTTCACCTGACAGCTGGAATAAACCAGCTGTTTCTTCTGAATAAAGTAGATATAGTTTGACAAAAGAGTCAAATTTGCTATTCTATGGAAAAAATGGATGGAAAAGAACAAAGAAATCCTGCAGTGCTTGAGCTTGACTCTTAAATCAGACACTTCATAAAGTATAGGTGTTCAGGCTTAAAAAGATAAGGAAGCCAGCACTTAAAAACAACAACAACAACAAAACACACAGACACAAAACCCCCCAATCCACATTTTACAAGCGGCATGTATTTTACCCCATATGTTTTGATGGTCATTCTGGTTGAAAGATTTGTGTGTAACTTAGCTGATATCAGGCCACAGAGAAGGATTACGCTACAGTCTAAATGTACACTGCATTTCCTTTGTTTCTTTTTATTTTCATACCTCGTGCTTCTATGGACTATTTTTCTTGTGCTTATGTGACAGATACAGGATCAGCACTCTCAATACTGACAAGAAAGCACACGTTAAATCTCCACATATCATTTTTGAGCACTGTTTCTGACATCTTCGCAGAGGATAACTCTGGGGTGCAGAGAAGAGCTTCGTGGAAAGAAGCTCGATTTTCTGGTGACAGCGTGGCTTTTTGGTTTCCAGCTCTTTTCCATACTTCCAAGCTTCATTCACCTGACATCTGCAAAGAGCTGGAAACAATGATGGAAGGAGGCCCAGCTGCTTCGAGGTGTCAATGCTTGAGAATAAGGCATGGAATTAACAGTGTGTATTCCCAGGCTTCAGGCACGCCAGGGAGACAAGAGCTCCCAAGGCCACCGCACGGCCTCGGCCAAAAAGAAGTGGCCAGAGGGGATGGGATGTAGGGAGCTGGGCACAAGGTGCACCAAAGGTGGGCACAGGGTACCAGGAGTTTGGAGTGGCAAAGAGGAAACCATCACAACATGGTCAACGAGAATCTGCAGCAGAGTAGAAAAGAAAAAGAAACAAGATCTCTGAGAGTCAGGCAGTACTTTTTCTGTCTGCCAAATTAATGTTGCTATTAAGTCCCTAATTGTTTTATTAACTGTTCCTTTTCACATTAAGCAGTTTTAGCAGCCATGGGCATGCCATACAAATACAGTCACTATCAACTCTCTCATGCAAAAACACTCGATAACTGGTTTCCAGTTTCCCCAGTAAAAACGTAACTTTTGAAATAGACAGAAGGTGAAACTTGCTGCTCACAGAGAGGCAAGCTTAAAGCTCAGCAAGTTCTGATCAGGTTCTGGAAATCACTTTCAAAGCTGTCTGAAAAATACTTGTACCTTCAAATAGAAAAAACAACCACCCTCAGGCCCAGGCAAAAAATAAAAAGTTTTTCCAGGATGTTATGCAAAGACTTACATTTGCACGGCTGAACAATTCAGGGCAAAACTGCATGTAAGAAACTGTATATGTTATGGCCCAAAATGTGCATCTTCATGCAACTTTATTTGAGCAGCTTCTCCTTTTCGTTAATTCATACAGCCTTTGCCTTGTACGCTCCCATTTTTATGCTCCCAGTTTTTGTGAAATCTTTTCAAAATGCTAGCTCCATTATTCTGCCAGCTCTGCAGTCCGACTGAAATAAGTATGGCCATATCGAGTAGACAAAAGTCCACCTTCTCTGGCAGTGGCAAATAGCAGATGCTCAGGAAACAGATTAAAGAACAAGTACATCTGCTGACTGTTTTCAGGATATCTTCCCCACTTCCAGAAATCATCAGCTCAGGAACTTCTTGAACCAGGACCTTCATCTGTCATGGTTAGGTCATTGGGTTCAATAGGTCCCTGAAGGACCTGCTTAAGGTTCCTAACCTGAGTCTTCACACTTATTATTCAATTGCCCAAACTCAATACCTCCCCTTTATGAGCTCCAGTTTCCAAAAGAATGGAGCTGCTTTGCTATTTACTTTCCCTGTGGGAGCAATAAATAACATTCAACATTATTCCAGAAGAAACTCCTTTATGATGATCCCTAAAGCAGTGCCGTATTTTCAGCAATATTGCCCCATCTTTCTGTATAAGAAATCTTGCAAGGAACTAGTCTAAAAACAGCGTATGACAAATCTGCTTCAGGTGTTGTGATTATGCCCCATCAGGTTCTAGAAGCTCAAAGTTCTTTCTGTTTCTTAAGACCTGTGAATACTACCTGGGGACACACAGAGAAGCAATAGGCTATTGGTCAGGTGGGACACAGCTTTTTTGTGGCCTTCAGCAAAATTCTCTCACCAACTTGGCAAAGAACACCAAGAACAGAAGTGGGGCTGTCATGAGCAGCAATCTTGGTGACACTGCTCATGCAGCTGTGTTCAAACCACACAAAGTAAATCTGAAGATTTCAAAACTTTTTTTTTTCCTTTTTTTTTTTGTGGAGGGTTTTTCTTCTTCTCCAGTGCACTCCCTTTAATTTCTCTGTCACATCTGCAATCTGCCGTAGAAAGCCTTAATTTCCATTTTTGGGTCCCACTGGCTCACAAGAGAGTCAAAGCACAAAGCACTAAAAAGTTTTTTGCTCCATCATTCTGCATTTTAGATGATAAAAGATATCTGCATTTGGGGCTTTGGCTGCACAATGTTTCACTAAAAATAAATTAATTGGAAGCATAGCAACTACTACCATTCTCTGAAATCAAAGCAGTCAGGTCCTGTTGTGGTTTACTGATAAAAGGCAGCTGAAGAAGGACAGGAAAAAGATCAAGCCAGGGAAAAGAGCAATCACTGTTTAGGATTGAAGAAAGTGTGTGGAGGCAGTGCTTGTGTTACTGTGGCTTGGAGAAACTGAAGCAGCAAGGGGGCTAATCAGCTGAGCTCATTAATGGAGGAAAACAGAGGGACAGAAAGTGTGCCTGCTGCTAGCAGAGACTTCTGAGAAAAGAGTCTAGAGAGGCTGGAAAATGTCACGGTGCCATTGCTAACTCGCTCCCTGCTGCCAGCAGCTGTGAGGAGCCAGTCCGAGGAGGATCCCTACACTGGGAGCATCTGCTAAAACCCTGCTCCTGGTTTGCTGACACCATGGCAAGCACAGACCTGCTGGAGGAAGCAAATTGTGGTGCAAAGTGCTGGGGTGCTCCCCTGTACAGAGGTAGGGGAAGCTGGTGCAGAGTCAGATTGGCCAAGGACACAGGGACTGAATTTGGGGGGAGTTATGGAGCTGCTGTGGGCGATTTAGAGGTGAGGGGGCTGCCAGCAATCCCCGGTGTCGGTGTTTCCTATCTGGTGAAGTCACGAGCAGCAATAGAAGTACAAGGATATGACACATAAAAAGGGGAGGTAAAGATTATTCTGCAAAGGTCTCCTTCTGACTTGAGTGATGGCCCTAGGAGGCAGTAAGGGGATTGCCAAACCTCAGCATGCTGCTCAGTAAATAAATTTTTGTCAGGGTACAGCCAAGGTGAAGTGAAAGACTGAGAAAAGGACAGAAAATGGGCAAAAAAACCCCTCCAAGTTAGGTCTGGAGCTGGGAAGACACACAAGAAAGGCCAGAACCTAACAAGAATAAGTCCACCACCCCAGTTAAATCTAAAACTGGTGATATATTGAACATTTGGCTAATATAATGAGGAACAAACAAGATCAAAGTATGTTTTAGTATATAGTAGTACCCTTGGGTGGTTGATAGGACCCTGCATGTGCCAGCAGGGTACAGCCATTGAGACTAGCTGGAATAAATCCTAGAGCACTTAATAGCCTAGAGCACTGCTGTGGAAAGCTATTGCTTCTTCAGAAAGGACATTTGCAGGCAAATGGAGAGGGAAATTGTTGCCCTGACCATCATGAGTGAAACCCAAGGGAGAAAATGCAGCTTTTTCAGGAATTAAGAATATCAAGAGATGGAAAGTAAGTTGCAGAGGCATGCAGGATGGTTGCAGTTTGACAGAAGGATTTCCCTCTTCTCTCCCTATCTGACTTCCCTGGCTTTCAACATCCTCCCCTGCCAGCACAATATCTCGTAGTCGTTCTTGCTCTCTGCCTGTGCTCCGGATGCACATAGGGCTGGGGCAAAAAATGGTGGTGTGTCAGTGTGTGCAGGTTGCTGTGGGTCAGAGAGAGACAGGGGATGTAGAATTCTTGCACCTGTTGGATGGCCTCTGCGGTGTGTGGATGCGGTTTGGACAGAGACAGAGATCTCTGGAGTCTGGTCTTAGAGCATGAGGTTTATTGTAATAGAGAGTGGGGGCAGGGGCCTGCCAGGCAGGTAAGGGAGAGAGAGAGAGAGGTACAGGATACAGGATACGGAAAGCGGAATCCCGTGGTTCTCGCTTACAATACAATAAATCATGTTCTATGCTGAATATTCTAATTTTCACTAACCAATCTAGGACAAGATACAAATTCTATAGCATTTATATACAGCCTATGAGAGTCATTGCATTACCATACGGTGTTACATTTTAAACCCTAAAAACTGCTTTTTGTACCTTGTGCTAAATTAGTATGGTCTACTCTCACCCTTGGATCTGGAGCAAGCAGAAGCTATTGTCTAATCAGGCAGGGGTATTGTTCTATCAGAGAGAGTGGTGAGCCTTCAGTTGGCCATACCATTGTTTTCCCAGTTATTCAGTAACTGAGGTTTGGTATCTCAAAGCTTGTCTTCATTTCAATCCCGCTTGTAATTTCTATATTTTCAGCATCTTTTGCCAGGTAATAATTTTTATAAGATTTTCCTATTTCTTCCTACCCAGCAAGGGGGGGAAAGTGTTTCTGGAATAGAAAGTTCTGGGAAGAGTTAAAAATAAACACATCCACTAAAAAAGAGAGAACAGCACACAAATGAGTGTGAGGAGGAAAAGATAATGAGCAGAGCCTGAGGGAGAGGAAATGGAGGGGATTGAGTCAAAATGGGAAAGTACAGAAATGGGGAAGTGGATAAGGGAAGCAATGGAGGGAAGGGACAATACTGCTGCTTGGAAAGAAGTGAGGAAGAGGAACAAACATGAAACCGAGATGCAAAAGCAATGGAACAGTATTAAATTTAATTAATTAATCGAGGAATTAAATGAACACAGGCAGGTTTTTAGGCTTGTCCCCCAGAAGAAACCACATAAAACTCAGTGCATGAAAAAGTACATGTGTGAGTAGGGTGGTGTGAGTAGGATGGTGTTACCCTGCTTTTTTTCCTTCTAATTCCCATTTTTACTATCTGTGGTATCTTACTCCTCATGTCATGGTCACATGGTAATATGACAGAATTATGAGTCTAATAAGATGATTTTGTATTTTGTATTTTGCCAACGTAATTTTCTGTTTATAAGTTCTTGCTTAACTCAGAACTCTGGATGTAAAAACCAGTGAAGAGATGAGGCACAATGAACCCCATCTGCCTTATAAAGTTCAAGAAAAGAAGCCTTACTTTGTAGGAAATCAAGATAGCAATAGACTGGCATGGCAGAGCAGTGGAGCTTTCCCTCTTGCATTGTGCAGAAGTGTAGAGAAGACCACCAGGACAATGAATTCTTAGAGTCTGTATCCATGGAAATTGCGTGGGCTCGCTTCAGAGTTGGCATCGCAAGGCAAGGGCCAAAACATTTTCTAGCCAGCAGAGAAAATCTGTGGCTTATTCGAGGGTGGTAGGCAGAACATGTGGATCCCAAAAGCCCTGAAGGAGTTTGTAACAGTTCAATTTCACCAATTCAAACAAAATAATGGAATAACAGAAAAAAATGCAAAACCAAGGGCTTCTCTTCTGAACTCTGCCTGAGAAGAAAAATGGCTGAGAGCTGACCTGCAAAGGGAACCTTTTGCATGGTTTAAGTTTGGAAAGGGAATGGAAGCAAGCTAGAGTTTTGGGGGCAAAGGGAGGGAAAAGATGTGTTTTCCACATGTGATTCTAGCTGCGGGCTCTGTAGAGAGAGAAGGTGATGGACAAGTGTGCTCAGGCTTGGGGAATAGTTTCTGTTTCCAGCTCAGGAATGGATTCTCAGGTGGTAGGAATCAAATGTATTTATGTTAGCAGAGGGCTTGAGACCCACCTCTCCCAGGAACAGGACAAATGAATTCTACTCCTTTTTTGTGGAGCTCTTTCCTTCAATTAATTATTTTCATAAATGTGTCAAGCAGCTTACCCTCATGCAGCACAAGAGACATTTTGTGAGGGGTCTGGCAGTATCTGCTAGGTTAGAAAACATGATCATTTGAACTATGATAACAACTGACAAGAATATAGGCAAAATTTAATTTACATAGTTTTTAATGACATACTAATTTTTTTTGTGTAATTGGTGAGAAAAACAACAGAAAAGGATGATCAGCCTGACTTGAAGTTCTGTGCAATATTTCATAAATCAAAACACACTATTAATTCATGTTATAAACTACTGAAACTGGTGACAAACCTTGTGAGGAAATCAATACAGAGAGTGTTTTTAATAAAGTCTTGAGAATAAAATAATGGTTCTTCAGTGGAAAAGGTGTGTTGGGCATAGAAAAATATGTCATGAAGAACAATTAGAGAAGTAAAAGTAGAAGACACTGAACTGGACTTAGTGGGTGAATAGCCCTGAATGTATTGTTCCTTAGTTTATATTAAATGGTAGTGGATGGCTATGTCAAAAATACCTTTTTTATTTCTTTTTATTTCTTTACCTTCACTCAGGCAGCTCCCCTGAGCTGAATGAATCAGAAGATCAGTGGATATGCTACGAGGCCATTTGTTCCCTGACAGGTGTGTGCAGAGAAGCAGAGGGTCTTACTGAGTAGGGCCTTCCCTGCAGATACTCCTCTGGAGCATTGTGGCGTCCCATGGCACATGGTAGTCAGCCAAAGGATGAAGATGGAAAGTGAGCTCCTCTTATTCCTGTTACAGCCACTGTTGACAGATAGGTTCTTATCAAGACTGCAACAGTACATCTGTGTTAGGATCCTAATCTAAACTTCTCTTGTTATTTCCTGAGAAGATAATTGTACTTGGAAGTGTGTGGGGAGAGAGTCTGTTTCTCCAAGATTCCTCCTCCTATGCTGCTCAAAAGAATATAAGAACGAGGAACATGAAGAATGACGGATGTGCTGTCTGGTGTGACTTATGGTGACACTGTTGACAGAGGGCAAATACTTCTCTTATCCATGCCCCATGCAGTAACATCTGTCCTAGAGGCTGAACCCTTCTGAAGCCCAGTCAAACTTTATTATGAACCTTATAAGATCTACTTTAAGATTTTAGTGAGATTTTAGGTGGCCATGTTGGTTTTCAACTCAAGGCATGGCTTAGTCCATCACCCCCTGAAGCTACAGGCCATGTACACTTCTGTTTCCCAGCACAGGCTCCCAGGAGCCTGCTTTGAGCCCAAATCTAACCTGGTTTCTGAAAAAAATCGTGATACTGGAACAATGCTTCATCTTCAGAGGACAGAAAAGATGTAGTACAGCTAATTAGTTTTGTCTCCAAAATAGTAGTGCTAACACTTGGGACAGGCTTTTAATTGAAGATTTAATTTAAAATTCTAGGTGTTCAGAAACTCTCAGTGTACTTGGAATTCTGGATCTCTAAGACTTTATTTTATACTGAAGGAACTTCTTTAGGTTTAAATTTGTGGGAAAACATTACAACTTTAGCATGTGCCAATTGTCAATATTCCCTTGCATTCTTTAGTTGTGCGAAACAGATACAACTATTTTGAGATCCTATGCAAAAGAAACAAACAAAAACCAAAGAGCCAAAAAAACCAAAACAAACCCCCCCCCGGTTTTGACATATTAATGATTAATTGCAGTTTCTCTGAAATGTGTTTATTTGCTTATTCACTTTAATTTTTCAGCTAGTGCATATCTGAAATGTAAGTGTTTATGATTATGAAGAAAATGCAAATAAAAGCATAAAGGAAAATCAATAGGTTTTAATATATAGGGTAGGAAAAGCTTAGCAGAAGGGTAATATTGGGTAAGAGAATAAGACAAATTCAGACTTTTTGCTGTATATTAGCCAGGCATAAAAAGTACCCAATGTCTGTTGAAGGTCCTGATTTCAGCACTTATTGGTTCAGGCCTAGAAACACACTGTTTGATATCAAAGAAAGTAGGCATGAAAGCTCATAAGAAGTCTTTGGCGTTCTCAGGAGCAGTCAAACATCTGAAAGGTGATTTTCATATTGAGCAGCAATATTAGGTGTCATAGTTTTGAAAGATCTGTCTTTGAGTCCAACAAAAATAAAGCTCTTTTTGTCTTAGCTTAATGAATGTGCACAGCAGTCCTGAGCACAGCTGGATTTCCCATTCCACATGCACATTTAAGATGTCAAAGATGCTCCCTTCCTTTGTTATGGGAGAAAATCAACATCTTTCACAGGTCTTCTGAAAAGGTAGAGTGTGACAACAGGTAATTTTAAACAGGTAACAGCCGGGTGGTTATGGCATCTCCAAGACTGCTTGTGTAATGAATCTGTGCAAATGAATCTGTGCTCCACTTTTCAAGCGAATGCCGAACCACTGCATTATTAGTTTTTCTCAGGAGGAAGCAAATTTGTACATTTTGGCTGTCTTATTAGTTGTTCTGCCCTGTACTGCACAAAAAAACCAAACAAAAAAAGCCCTCTCAGTTTCCCATATTGCTAGGAGAGAAGGATTACTTAAGCCTTCTCTTTAAGCCAGCAGGCAGGGGACATGCCCAGCCTGTAAGAAATACAGATTCATTTTTCTCCCTGATTTGCTACCAAATTGGTTATACAAACTGTATAAGACATTCTTCCTGAGACAGCAGTGGGTATTTCTTCTCAGAAAGAGTGGAACAAAACAGATTTAAGATTTTGTTGAAATGATATTTCTGACTCCTTATGCCCCTTAGCTCCTTTTTCTCCCTCGCAATCCCCTTTCTTCTTTATCAGACGTAACCAAATAATAAGGATTTTTTCAGAATAACCTCAGGCAAAAGCATGCACCAAACTCAGCAAAACTACAGCACAGATAAACTGAAATACTTTGTCTTTTGTATATGTGTTCTTGCTGTTTGTTTGCTTTCTTTTACATTAGTGCAACAATTGTGTGTAGTTTCAGGGCAAAAAATGTTTTAGTGGAAAGGGAAAGTCCTACACCACTGCACAAATTCAAAGATACAGTTAAAAATCTTGTTTATTGCCTTCAGAAATATACCTGTTGCAAAAGAAATAAAAATTTAATATAATATGAAGAGTTCAGGTACTGTCCTTTGCAAAAAACTTGTAAAATGGACTTGCTCTGAGTTTTTTCACCAGCTCTTTCTTCTTCATATCTGACTCAGAGGGACCTTATGGATGTCTTGAGAGGAACATCTTGAAATCTTTAAGCTGAGACATCCATGCCTTAGAATAGCACAGGGCATTTTTTCTTCCAGTCTTCCCAGAATTGGTATGAGACAGCTATTTTTATGCCACCAGATTTGCCAGCTCATCTTCCACTTTCTAATTCCATTGCTGGTATTCTCAGAACCTCCTGACACCAACTGAATCATTAGGGCAAGATCCAAATTGCTCAAATCTTCCAGTGTCCTTCTGGCAGACCATCACTTCCCCAGAATCAGTGTCTAGAGTTTCTGGATTTTCATTGGAAATGAGATTAACCACTTAAAGATTCAGAGCAAGCATCTAGCAGAGTGTGGCTTGAGACCTTCAGAGTGAGACTTGCCTGCGAAGAGTGACTGAACATGTGAAAAGCAGATGGGAGAGCTCATTATTCTTTAAGAAATGGGATCCCACACAGGTTATACTATGCAAGGATGAGGAGCTTGTTGGAGCAGCCAACTGTGAATATGGGGCCATAATATGTCATTCAGGAAAATAAGGTCTAGATCGAGTTGAAAGAGCTGGCAAAGGCATCATCCTTCTCATCTCCTTCAGGCTTCCTGAACCTCTTCCAAGGAAGATGACTCACAATCGTTGTTTTCAAGAAAATCCAAAAGAGGATCACCTTGCTCTGGCTTCACTGAAAGAGGGAGCTTTTGGAAAATCTGCAAGTGCAGCAGGGTTGTTTCTACCTCTTCAATTTCCAGTCATGCAGAAAATACGCAGCACAAATCCATCAAATCCATGTTGTGTGGACAGCACCCATGAAAAATGAAAAACCTGAAAGTGTATTTAATTCTCAATATTTTTCTGCCAATCAGCTGATACCTTTAATATCAACAGTAGCTTGAGGCTGCTGGGGTTCATAAAGGTCAGCAGACCCTTGGCAGAAAGTGCTCCATGCACAGGTTTGAAAAGGACCAGTCCCCAGACTTGTATCTTAGTGTCTGTAATGGTATTTGATATTCTTCCCCTGATTCAAGGATGTGAATGATACTCCAAAGTGAAATATGCTCTGCTCTTTTAAGTCACTCCTCCCCATGTTACCCCTTTTCCTGGACAGACTGTGTGGCATATCCTCAAAGCTCTGTGTGCAATATGCAAAGCTCTTTGGTGTGAAGTTTCCTAAGTTGCTGTGAAACATTTTCCAAAAATCTTTTATTCAAATAGTACTACTTATTCCTCTCTTCGTAATAAGAAAGCAATGCATTTCTGCTTTATCTTTTTTTGTGCCTGTAATGAAATCTTAACTGGCTGAAATTTCTCCTTATTACTTATCTCTTTGAAAGGAGCTGATGTACCAATGTATGTTATATTAAGGATTGACAACTGGGAGGAAAAAGGAATCAGTTCCCCAAATTTTCAAAATTCTCAAACCCCCTAAATCTGAAAGAATTTTGCTGAACACCTTAATTGTTGAAAACAATGGGCAAATAAAATAATAAAAAAGCAACTACTGCATCCAAGAATGCACATGCAATGTAATTTAACAGAAAGAAAACATTTTTAGTAGTAACATTCACACCATTTTTAAGTTCTTAAAACACAGGCCAGCCCATTAAGGATAAATCTTGCCCAAGCATTAGATTTTAAGCAGAGAATATCAAGGTTTATTTTACCTGCAAATAAGAACTGCAGCCTGAGCTTGAGTGAAAGGCCAAAAGAGTACTGCCCAAGGGCAAGACCTTCTTTGTCTCATCACCAGTACAACTGTGTTAGTATACTACATGCTCCATAAAATAACCTTGCAGATACAGAAGCTAGAAACGCTTAACCTTTGTCTCCAGACAACCTAGCTCTACCTTCTAACTTCCAATTTGATGATATTCAGTAGCGAGTCCTTGCTGAGAGTCTGAAAGAGCTCTCCTTCACAGCCCCCTCTCTGTGGCCTATGCCTTAGCTTATAAAACCGTAACTCATATGTTCTCTGAGCCGCTTAGAGTCTTCAAATGTGTACTAGCACTGCCATATCATCCCTTTAAAATGGCCTTCTCTATTCTCACGAGTTTGTTACTTGCTCTTTAGGTCAGCAGCTGTTGCCTTTTGTGTGTGTGTACAGCAGCAGCTCTGCAGGGCTCCTGGGTACCGCTGATGATTCACAATTGCTTAGACAGCAAAAAATAACTGGTCAGGGTGAAACTCTGCTGCACTGCACCTACCTACATGCAGCTCAGGTGCCCAGCCTGGGACCACAGGCTTATTCAGGTTGCCTCACTGTCACAGCAGAGAGAGAGGGTCATCACCAGGTAAGAGCTCAAATCACCTTGCAGAGATGTCTTGCTTTTATGACACTGTAGGACTGAGAACTCCTGGCTCCCTGGCTTAGTTGTCCTGCTTATTTGCTTATCAGTGAGGTATGAGTCTGATCCTACACCTGCCGTGGAGTAATCCCTCATGTCCCTGCCAAGGGCTGTCACATTCCAGGAAATAAGGAAGAAATTCAGTCACTGATTTATTAATATTCTGAAGTAATTTAACAGAGTGTTCACTATTTGTACAGGCTTTTGATGTAAATACTGAGTAGACGAAGTATTTACCACAGCAACTAGGGGACTATCCTGAGAGCAGACTGCAGGTAAACCCAAAAGCAGAGGGGTGTTGAGCAATATCTGTTTGTTATGCCTGTGAACAGACAACTGATGCAGCAGTTTGCTAACCTGCAGGAACATCTTTGTTTGACTGAGAACAAGTTTAAGATTGCTCTGAAAACTAACAAGTGATTTTTGATGGTAGTCCAAGAGCGGCACTGCATGCCATTGAAGCAAAAGCAATGCCCCAATTTAGAGTGAGGACAGGACAAATACACAGAATATGAGTTATTTCCCATGCACAGCAGTATACTGATCCTCTTTATTTGTGTTTAGGTTAAAGCTACTGTTGCTGACACTCCTTCAGCCCAGCAAGAAACTCAATATTCATCACTGAAATCGTGGGCTCCAGGCAGGTTGGAGTACCAACATCTGTGATCTTAGTGCATCCTGCAGTTGGAAGGGCCTTGTAGCACTAGATTTTGGAGGAAAAAATCCACCATTACAGACATTCACTTATAATTAAGCTTTGCAGAACAAAAGTTTAAACAATAAAGAGACTAAATGATCCATCCAAATGCAACTTTTTTTTTTTTTTTTTGGGACGGCTGTTACCCTCATAAACACACAACAATAATGAGAAAATTGTCTTGCTAATGTCTAATAAGATTACATGTGTTTAAATTTATGCTGCATTTAATTTAGCTCTGCTCAGAACTATTGTTGTGATTCATTCAAGAGGTAGTTACACATGGGAAATATTTTGTATGACAAAAAGAACCAACAATGCAAAACCCGTAAGTCCCAAACTCCCTTGCAGCTTAAAGCCAAGTCCATGTCTTATGGTGAATATTTCCATGCTAATAAACCATGGCATCAGCCTCAGAGAGCTGCAAATCAGGAAACTTCTCCCAAATGCTTACTCCACAGAAGCTTGAAGAGTGAGCCAACCAGTCATGCTGGAGCTGGGATCATTAGCAGTAGCTAATGCCAGTACCAGTGGGCACAGTTTTACACCAAACTTTCCATTTTGATCCTGTAGGGTACTGGCTTTATTTGCAATACTGTGTCTTTCCCAGCAG
The DNA here is from genome assembly GCA_013397895.1 of Origma solitaria. NCBI lineage: Eukaryota > Metazoa > Chordata > Aves > Passeriformes > Acanthizidae > Origma > Origma solitaria. The sequence continues at coordinate 453,737 of VZRL01000350.1, read as the reverse complement.
CAATCAAGCACTAATTAAATGCTGGCATCACTGATAAAGAGTTTAAAGGAGATGGTCTTGCTCTGTTGGTCCATTTACCTGTCCCTGCAGCCTGAAAGGCATTCTTGTTACAGTCAAGGGAAATTCTTGTGGTGCAGTGGAGAAAGCTGACTCCAAGGCAACAGCATTTTTTATTAAAAAGTGCTATTTATGTTTTACTTCTACCATTTTCCAAGAAAATTCACTGGGTAGATTTCTTTTCATATTAGGTATAATTGCCCGTCCGGAATTTCATTATACAGTCCTACAGAATCTTGTGTGCAGCTAGAAAATGGGGTTTAATATCCAAACTCAAACCGAAAAGCTGACTGGTGATCACAAGGACTTTCATGGAATCCAGTACCAGATGCTTCCGAAAAACAGAGGAAAAACGCTGAAAAATACATTCATATGAAAAACTGTCGACTTCAAGTCTGTGTATGTCATACTTATGCACAACATATATAAATAGATCGCTGTTATTCGATCACATAAATACTGGTTATACATAAAACCTCATCTATATAATTGCAGTCATTGTTACCTCATAAACCCATAGTCCTGTTTTCAATTTCATGCAAGGTTTGGCCTTTGGAATAATTTGTGGGAATGTGTTCCCTTTAATGATGCTTTGCATCTGAAAGCATTTAATCTAACTGATTCAAAAATGTGTCACCTTCCATCTCCAAAACACAGTTACAGGGATGTGCAATTAATGCAATCTTGTTGATGAGGCAGCATGGAATTATGATGCCTCTGAGCACAACCCAAGGGGCACTGCAGCCCAGGCTGGCCTTTCAATGGCAGATTATAAGGTACATCTTCAGAGCAATGTATGAGTTAATCTTGGAACAGCTGTGAACCCTGCTCACGAATAAATAACCTTGTATTCCTAGGAAAAATGGGGAAAGACAGACTTTATTAGAATAAATTGCTCTAGTTCATATATTTGTAAAAATGTATTTCTCTTTGCAGGTGATTAGAGAGGGAAGTTTCCTTCTGGTCAGCTACCTGCCAGGATCCAGGGAGCTGTATTTTCTCTGGGTGTTTTATTAAATTATTTGTGTGTACATAGAGAAGATGGTTTAAAGTGCTGCAGATGCTTTGAAAGATAATTCTGCTGGAAACTCCATCTGTACTGAATGTAAAACCTTATCAAGACTGAAAAAGCTTCAAGAAAATCCACAACCCACTTTCAGCTACATCTGTGCTACCCCACTAATTGCTACTACCCTTTAATTTGGAATGTTTTAAAGATATCTTCCAATCGCTTGTTTCGGGGAAGAAAAATATATTGTGATGCCTTGGCCGAATTTTATGAAAATGTCTTTTTAAATTTTTCTTCCAAGCTGTTCTTATGTGCAGAAGTGACCAAAATCCAAAATGTTTCAGTCAGATTGCTGAAAAAGTAATGAGGATTAAACTGATTTGGTTTATTGTACCACTGATAATCTCTTAGAAATTATAGAGATGTTGCACTACTCTTCAACCCTTTTCCTAGGAAATGCAAGCACTCATAATTTTTAAATTTTGTTTCGCACCAATCACTCGTTTGAGGCTGTCAAAATAAATGTTCTGCATGACCTACACTATATTTTAAAAGATCTATTCTCTATTTCTGTCTCTTCTCATACAACCCCTTAATTTCTGCTACTTACATAAAAGAAAGCAATGGTCCTTCATTACCCTTTCCCATCCATACAAAGAGTTTGAAATTCCTTTAGTTAAAAAAAACTACCAAAACCAAAGCATGATTAAATCCGTAATAGAAATAAAACAATGTCAAGTGCTAATCTGCCAAATTGTGTTAGCTTTTGCCTTCTCCCTGTGTGCTCCTTCTCCTGTAACTCTTGGAAGGCAGAGCTGTGTCTCCCAGTGTGCACACTGAACAGAACAATGAGGTATTGATGGTCAGGAGTCATTCTGGACACCAACACAAGATCAGGCAGCTGCTAATGAGTATCTACCCTGAGAACTGTTGTTCGTAATGATTCTAGGGTCTGACCAAGATTTCTTATCTCCCAGTGCTCTCACACAGATCTGAGATGCACCGCAAGTCTGTCATGTTGGGATAATCCTGCCTGTTTCTTCTCCATACCCTTCTTCCCTCATTCATTGCTCAAAATCCTTGAAAAAACTGGTTTGGACCTGATGACCCAGTTATTTATCAGGAGTTATTAATAATTCCAGCTTGTTTAAGTGTCCTAGAATAACCAAATGACATGGCGTAGAGCTTCACACTTCATGAATATTTCAAGATACTGGGCAAAACCTAACAGCAAACTTATATTTTTCATCCAGTACCTTCTTCATAATTACAGGGACTTAGTTTTTGAGAAATTTCATCTACTGCAATCAAATCAGCAAGCAACAAAAAAACCCAAACAAAGTAAGGCAGGATTTTTTTTCACGTTATAGTTGGACATCTGCAGTGGCAGAAATGCACTGCTTCATGTTTGATAAAACAGTGAAACCTAATGCTAATGCAATGAAGTTAAAAGAGAAATTCAACAGTTTCTCATGTTTATGTGGGGACAGGTGACACTGACTGCTGTGGCACCTTCAGAACGTCTGCTAATTGACATTACAGCAGTAAAAGTGGGTGACATTAAATTCTATGCAGTTAAGACTCGGTTTACCTCCAGCTATTGTACAATAAAGTGAGAAAAGGTTCTGCAAGGTTTAGCTCTGAATGACAGTGCAAAGCACTTACCAGCCCCTAGCAGTGCCTTTGTTATGAGATGCTGGTCTCAGGATATGCAGTTTGTGGGTGAGACTTGTTCCCAGCCCATCTGACATTAATACAAGCTTTCACAGGGACAGGCATGCAGAACTGGAACTAAAGCTTTAATGAAATTTAAGGAAGCTGACTTGCACCATCCCTGTGCAATGATTTGACAGAAGGAAGGAAACAACCAGAGTCCTCACAGCAGGCAACTGTGTGAAGGAATATGTCACAGCTCCAGAGGATGAGCCTCAACACACCAAAAAGACATTTCTGAAGAATATGGACTGAATGAGAACCTATAACTTAAATCTGGAAAAAACCCTTGTAAAGACAAGGCCTTTAGAGAATTTGTTCAAGGGTAAACACCAATAAAGATCATTAATGAAAGGTCTGGAAAAGAGCAGATTACAGGTACCAGGCTTAAAAGGATATGAGTAAGAGAAAGTGCTTGAATTCCTCATAGATGCAATAAATGTGTAGGGTGGCGAAAGAGAGGGACAATTAAAGAGAGGGGTGGGTTTTGTGGAAAGGAAAAATTGTGACGAATTACAAAAAAAAAAAAGCCCAAACATAAAAAGTGAGGAACTGGGAGGGAAAACAATGATTTCTAAAGCATGTATAGGTGAGATAATCTCATGTTGAGCACAAATCTATTGAAACTCAGTATTCTTTTAATTTTCTTTCTGTTTCTTCAAAGTGTGACAGAGCAATGGTCTGTCCTGAGGGTCTACTCAGAGGCTGTCTTTCTCCTGTCTTATGTGAGACACCTCCCGATTACGTTTAGGAACAATGTTTTGGCTCAGACCCTCTTTCTTGCACCCCTGAAAAAAAAAGGGCAAGGCCAGTATTTGTTCCTAAAGTGATTATCTTCCTTGGTGAGACTAACTCACACTGACAAGTATTTAGTTGCTCATGAATGTAGCCTTGAAGGCCTCAAAGCTAAACTTCTACTGAACAAGGCTCATCACGTTGAAGAATTAGACTCATCCTTAAGGACATATTTTTGTTTAGAACATCAGGGAAACAGTCATTTCTTCCTATTCTAAAGATCTGAGAAGTTCCAATCTGTTTTTCTAGCAAGATGAGTATGAAACAGCTCCTCCAGCAATGCAGATATGTCATTCTGCTACTGATAAACTCTGTATCTGAAATTTAACTAGACATGGAGTGATGTTATCATGGTCCCGCTGACTTGTGTAATTCTATCCTGAGCCTTCCTGATATTTCATGTATTTATTAAGACTCCAAATAACTTCTAGACATGTTTTTCCTTAATGCTAATCCTGCAATTTTTTGATGTGGTTTATGGCTTTCAAATAATCAATGCCGTGATCACCAAGTTGAAGAAAAAACTTTCAGAAGGCATAAAGGAGAAGCAAAATGGGATTTTGACAGTGATACATAGGTCATGTTAATCCTCATGAGAGAGTTAATGCCTTGTTGACTTGTACATTTATCCAAGGCAAATGCTATATTATCTAGATTGAATTGTGGGCACAGTGTGCTGTGAAATCATTACAAACCCACACAGTTCAGCTGATGCAGATGATGATTCTGTGATTCTATGTGGGTTCACTTCTTCAGACATGATCTTTCCATAGAGCAAAAAGCCAAGAAAGCTTCTAAGCAGATTTCTCTCCTTCAGCACAGTCTGAAATTATTGTAGGAAGAAAAAGAGCATAAGGCTGGAAGAGGGATCTCATTCTCCAGTGCTGTAGCTGAAACACTAAAAATGTTGTCTGATGGAAAGAGGTACTGAAAAGTAGAGGTGATAGAGGCCCTGATTGTCTATTAAATGCATGCTATGCAACCCCAGGAAAAAAAAAAATCCAAACTGCTTTGTCTTGCACCCGTCTCCCTGGTTTGTTCCAACAAAACTGAATTACCACCTTTAATATTTTGGTGGGAATTTCACAAGACCTCATATTGACTTTGTCTATTTTGATAAGTCACCCTCCATAGGGTTTTGCTGGATAAAAAAATTGCAGGAGCTGTCTTTAAAACTGGCTGCCTGTTAGCAGGTCAATGTCCCAAGAAATTGGTGGTGTAATTGAAGTACTGTGAGCTGTTCTGACCCACTCCAGAACGTGAGGGTAACCCAGGTTCTTGTTAAGAGATCCTTTGGGGCAGATTAGAGTGGAAGGACACTGGGTGATCAATGTTTGTAAAGATATATCTGTGGGGTTTATTTTAGAACAATTTGGTTGCAATGGATAGCAGGTACTCAGCACTTTTGGTTACTGTTATCTATAGTAGTATATCAATATGAAAGCATAAAAATAGTACTTAAGGAATTGCTTAAGGAAAAGAAAGAAAGAGAAAGAACGGGTAAGAGTAGAAAGATACGTAATCACCACCCCTAGATCTTGGGATGAGACTTGATTGTTGTAGCTCAGGCATCCCTTGGTCAAAGTGATGATCTGTCAGGGGTGGGAGAAGGAACCCATAAAACACAAAATCCGATGGGTTCAAATACACTCAGGCTCAGTGGGAATACCCAGGGATCTCCCCTGGGCGGCTGGGGGAGCTTTCAGTCCTCTGGTGGAAGCCTCAGAAATGAGTCTGGGGATGCTTTGGGTGTCTTTGATGGTTTATGACACCTTCTAGGATGTGACAGCTGCCTCTCACATCAGCACACTTGAGCCAGGAATGCCCCATCAGAGGGGATGAAAATCCTCAGGATCTTTCCGGGGAAGAGGGACGGGGGAGAATTTTACAACTGACTTATATAGGGGAGGGCAATTGGATCTGCCTCTTATCAGCCTCAAAGCCTCTTTGTAGCCTCCGGTGGTGATTGTTCAGCCCCTCAGTCTTATGCAGAGCAGAGGTTGGCCATTACACACCCAAAAACTCACCTCATTCTGCACCCCAGGGATGCAAATGTGACAGCTGTCAACCAAAGCACATTCATTCAGGATCGAGGGAGAAGATGCTGCTGAAGCCTTGACTGTCACACAGCTGTCCTGAGGTCTGGGCCAGGATTCCCACCCCTTTCTAGCTACAAATGCAAAGCACAACTCTGTGAGGGCTGCTATTGGAAACATTCGTTCCACCTCAGCCAGACAGTACAAATGACAAATAATAGCTACAAACAGCATAGCACAGGGGATCTGCACAGGGTCACAAGACAAATTCTGGGAATATACGTTATTGGGGGGAATACACGGTACTGGGGGAGCACACTTTATTGGGTGGCTCCCAGTATCAAACTTTAAAGGGGATGAAGATAAGAATCAGCAATGTCTTGGCTTGAGTCTCATACAAGCAATATGGAGAGGAGGTCTGAGATGACCAAGCACAGTTACATCACACAGACAGGGACAGTTCCATTGCTGCCTTTAGCAGCAATGGTGGGACCCACAGGGGGAAGTATGCTGATTTACCCAAAGGAGTGAAAATGAATGAAAGGAGGCTTACAGAGTAATTTACCGTTGTTTTCTGTAGTATGGCGTGTTTAACTTCCCTGCTGTGATTATTATGCAAACATGAGGCTTGGGAAAGCAAATGTGGGGAAGTTCTTTTGGAACAGCTCATGCACAATGCTCTCAGTGCTGCGTGTTTTCTTGTGCAAATGGTCTTTGTCAGAAGCTCATGTGGATCTACAGAATCCATTTGTGGTCCCTACACTCAAATTCCTTGCCAGAGTGGTCTCCTAGATATTTTCCTTGGCTGTTTCATCAGTACAGCTTTTTCTTTCAGGCTATGCTGGATGCCACATAATGGTGTGACTAATTGAAGTAGTTTCTTTCCCTTCTCCTCCTCCAGATCTCTTGATTATTATTTTGTTGTATACCTTAATTATCACTTTTCTGGCTTCTGGCTGGCTGTAAATCAGAGCTTTCTGAAGAGACACTAGTAAAACTTTACCCATTGCATTATGACAAATATTGCAAATACAAACTCTTTACTAGATTTACAATTATCTCATGCCCACAGAATTCTATTAAAAACCCAGCATGACACTGCAGATGGTGAAATGGGGAATAGGCTGTTTCCTGTACGCATGGAAGTAATTCTGGTAAATCCCATCATAATAATTTTACAAAGTTAGATCATTAAAAGGAAAATAGCAATTGTTAGCCCTTTCTAATACAGTTTGTATTTTCTGGGGTTTTTATTTCAGTGTCTCAGTTTCCTGCCTACTGAATCATGCTCCCAAGTGTGGTTTGTATACAAAGACACAGAGGAAACCAACTCTACCATGGTTTTCTCATGAAAAACATTTGTATTAGCTGTGAGTAACAGCCTTTGTAATTGCTCTTAAAGAAGTTTAAAAAGTCTTAAACTTCTGCTTTTGGCCTCACACACATGTGACTTTATCCCACTGGAGGCCAAGATATATTCACAACAGATGGGCAAGTTTCAAGTTTTACACGTATTTTAAGATGGTTATGAGGAAGATGGCATCCCAAACATGGCAATATGGTCTTCTCCTCAGAAGTAATGAGGCCACCTGCAATTTTGTGACCACTGATATGAATCAGATGAAAATGGGCTCCCTTGAGACACTGTGAACATGGCTTAACATAAGAAAGTGCCTACTTTAAGGTCTTTGTATACATCTTACTTGCTCTTGGTGGGGAACAGAACATCACTAGTGTGAGTTTATTTCATGTAACCACTTTTCTTGACCTTAAAACTCTTGCTTTCACATTACAGGTTGTTAGTGAAAACTCACATTTTCTGGGAAAGGGCACATTTCCTGGTTTGTTTGTTTTTTTGTTTTGTGAGCATCTGGCTATACAATTTTGCTTAATATTGGGACGAACACATATAGCTCTGAGGAAATATGCCTCCTTCATGTGTCAAGACTTGGCAAATCAATTTCATTTCCACAAAATGGAAATGGCAATGGCACAGAGAGAGAATAAATTAAGTCCACTGCTCTGGGCATGTGATCATTGAAGGAATATTTATTTATTTTATTTATGTATTTCTGATAGAGTTGCAGGTTTTAAGCATTGCATCACTTGCTTGGGATGAGGATTATGGGAAGTGAGACTTTACTGACATCAACCACAATAATATAAACCATCTCCATTTATGAAAGAAGAAAGACATCAGTAAGTGAAACAAGCAATACATATGTTCTTCCTGTTGAATAAAGCCCAGTTTTGAGGAAAGATGCTTGGATAGTGCACAATAATAATCTGTCTTTCTATAAAAACTGTCACTCTGTGTCTTATAAAAATTTAATAAAGCAGGCATGTAGAGCCAGATGGTTATTTCCTGTTATTAAAGCTTTAAGGGACAAATTAATCTCTGTTGTACCCTGCATTGACTTCAACACTGTCTCTATTGACTTGAATGAAATTACATTGCAGATAATTTGGATGTGGTTTCTGGAGGATGGGAACAATTTAGGTACCTTTTATGGAGACATCAGTGTAAAGCTTCTGCATTTCACCCAAGGGTTGTGAATTGTCCGTATCTTTGGACACAATGTCCCCATATAGTTCCTTGCGCTACTGAGACACCAGCTTTGCCCTGTACCATGGAGTGTGGTGCTTGGGTTTTGGGAATAGCATGGTGGCATTGGGGTAAAGATTTCTAGCACTGAAACAGTGTTAAAGTGTTGCTGGGTTTGGAGCAAGTTCCAATATTTCTGAGGAACTGTGCAGGGTAGATGTACCCCAAGTCGCATATGGCCCACAAAATATGAAGTTTAATGGATGAATGTGAGTTCAGGTTCAGGTGGGAAAAAACAGGTACCTCCCCTGCAGGTGGGAGTTTTACGTTGTCTGATGCAACACTGTGGATCATGAGCAGTCCTCTGGAGGAAGGCCCCACAGAAGAGCCTGGGGGTACTTTGGGGATTTTTGATGGTTTATGGCCCCTCTTAATGACATGACCACTGTTTGACCCAT
>VZRL01000350.1:187107-444931 GCA_013397895.1 Origma solitaria | reverse complement strand
AACTCATAAGTCCAGTGTTTTGTGTTAGTTTTTCCTCTCCTCTGCATAGCTGCAGCAGGAGAGAGCATAGAAAGCAAACGTCGTAGGTGCCTGACATTTAGCCAGGGTCAAACCCACGACACCCATGCTTAGTTCTTCTTCTGCACTGGTGCCATCTTCTGTCTATATATTAGGAGAATTAATGGCATGATTTTTTTTCATGATATCTGGAGAACAGACGCAAAGATTTGACTGTTTTAACATATGCCAGGCATCCAAAATTTAAACTATTTCAGCGCTGGTAGCTGCTGAGCTGGAGTTTTGAAGAAACAGAGGGTTTGAGGAGCCAACGTGCACCCTGGGGGGCAGTCAGTGGGGCTGGACAGTGCCTGACCAGATCCCACATCTGCTTCTCAAATGAGCATCCAAGTCATAACCAAGCTGGGATGCCTCTCATTGCTACAGTCTCTAATGCTGTAGCCCAACTGAGGAAATGAATCGCAACTTTATGTGGGTATAGAACTATATTAGTTGAAGATTTCTCTAGATACAAGACCAAAAAAAAGTCTCACAATGGTTTTTTTTTTTTGCATAAGACAACACTGGTGCTTTTCATCAATGATATAGGCCATCTGATCCTATACAGGAATGCCAGTGTCAGAGTATGTGTGACAATCTGAAAGGTAGTTGTTAATAAAAAACCGCATGGTTTTAATCTATTTTCTCTTCTCTATAAACAGAGGATGTTTTTCTGGTTATAATGAAGATGAACAACTTCATCTCTGTGCTTTGCTCTACTCTAGAGATACTGAGAAATGGGGAACATTGTGATTCCTCTTTCATTTCAAAAGCTGTTTGCAATGTACTTAATTAGTCCTGGTAGAAACAAAAGTGACAGTAACATAAACCACAGAAGGAGTTCAATCTATCTTGCTTGGCTTGGAAATTGTGGCCAAATATAGTCATTTGCAAGCAAAAATATCCTTACCTTCCTTTATTTTCCTGAACAAGTTATTTGAATGGAAAAAAAGAAGTAAGAAACATCCTTTCCCTTCACCGCTTGAAAAAAACCACTTTGAATCAGAATAGATTTTGTTTATCCACTTACTTACAGTGACTTAGGGCTTTGATGAAGCCCTTATTACTGCTGAAAAGAAATGTTAGAGACAAAGGCATTAGCCACTGAATGTGCTGTGTGTAATGTGCACTGGTTACAAATAGCTTGGAGAAAGCTGAGAACTCATTAAGTATTTGGCACTAAAAACAAAACAAAGCAAAACAAACCAAACCAAACCACAGAAGTTCTTTATTGAACCCAAACAGCTGCAGTTGTGGACGTATTTCCAAAATCGTAAGATAATGAATTTTGGTGGGGCTTTTTTGTTTTGTTTTGTTTGGGGTTTTGTAGCTAGAGGTTTTTTTATTTCATTCTAAGATATGACCTGAATGTACTGCACTTTGCCAATGTGATTAGACAACAATCAAAGTGAATGCAAACAACAGTAATAAAAGATGTAGGAATCTGATACTTACTTGGACCAAGATTTTCAACTCAAGATGCCTGGGTTTGGAAATAAACAAATCTTCAGGCAAATTTCAGGATTGTAGGTGTACCTCTGGTTAAAATATAAAGTCACAAAATGGAGGAATTGAAATTATGTTGTCTATCTAACTCAGCAAGGGCTTCAACGTGTTTCAGTGTGGCACAAGGAGGACATTGAGAAGTAGGTATTTGCCATTCAGAGGCGTGTGGAGAGGAAGGAGGGAATATTAGAGCAGGTAGAAAAAAATTGTTCTTGGCTTGCTCAGGCCATTAGTGTGACTAATGCCATGAAGAGACAAATCTCAGGCTCTTTAAGAGATGCTTGTTTTCAAAGGTCTTGGAGTGTACAGATTTTGAAACTCAGGCCATTAGAGATATATTTCCATTTCTGGTGAAGCACAGGTCAAACCTAACTGCAAACTCTTACGATTGTAACCTAAGTGACCTAAGCCTGACTTCTGGCGTGGAACAGCCCAGGCTTTTATCCATGCTGCTTGCATGCCCTGAGAGGAGTCAGAGCCCAAGCCACAGCACATGGCTAAGCCAAAGGTGGCTGTCCAAGGGGACAATGGATCCATTGTTACAAGGGGAAAATGGATCAGGAGTATTGCCATACTGAAGAATGACCTTTTGCCTGTGCTTGCCCCTTGCTCTTGATGGCCTGATGTTACCACAAAACATCACACTGAATATCACTGGCCATTTTGGGACACCTGGACTTCATTCACACCTTCCAGAGAAAACATGAAGTATTGCAGACTACTGAGGAGATAGGAATTAATGTCATCCTTCTGTTGTTAGGTCCTGTGTGATTTCTATTCTCTCCCACAGGACAGTTTTGCTACTGCAAGTGATGTGATATGACAAACAGACTGAAATTCATCATTTGCCTTTCTGAGATAGAGGGATTAATATAAATCATGATGGATCCTGTATGGCCCTGCAAAGTCAAGCCTTGGCATCATAATCCATCAGCTTCACTGCAAAGGTTTTCCCTACAGGCCTCTACAATGCACCACCAAAGGAAATAGAGATTGGTTGCAGAGCTGTTTCCTAATGGCTCTCACATGTACAGTTCATTGAAAAATTGCACTAATAATTCTATCTGAATGCCTCATTTCCAAGAACTACTCAGGAGCCAAGAAACGGAAGTTAAGACTTCTCTAGTTTAAAATATCAGATCTTGCCTTTGGTCTTTTTTGATGATGTGATCTGACAGACCGATATATCTTTTGAGAAAAATTACTAGAAAGCTATTTCCAGAAAGCTACATGACAATCTTTACCCACCTCTTCTTTATCACCTCGGTATTGCTTGCAAAGTATTTTCCACTCTGTTTTGTATAATGATATTTAAAATCACCTCTCTTTTTGTCTTAAATGTTTCAGTTTTAGCCTTTTATAGGACATGCCCTGAAACAATGCTTGATTCTATGGAATATGCATTATCTCTTCAAACCAACATTGCCTTATATTGGTGCAGTTCAGAACTAATAATCTGAGAGTAATTTAACAGCTGTCTGGTAAAACCTATGCTGTTTTCCTTACTGTGAAATGTCCATTCCAGCTGGGCACAGAACAAAAACCCTCACAGTGCCCATGAGGAAGAGCTAGAAGAAGGACCCAAGGAGGCCGTGGAAATCTGCATCCTTGGTATTCAAAATTTTACTAGATAAGGTCCTGAGCAACCTAATTTAATTTCGTGACTTTCCCTGCTTTGAGCCCAGGAGCAGACTAGACGATTTTAAAGGCTCCTTCCAAACTAGGTTATTCTGTGAGTCTGAATTACCTGCACAAGTTTTTCTGTGGCCTTTCTCTGACTCCTGAGGGGAAAAAAGGGAAATGTCTTATGCATAAAACATAGTGTTTATGCCAAAATTAACATATATATTCTCAGTAAAATCATTACCAGAGTATACAGGTTCCTGGAGGGCATTATGAAAGGTAGTTTAAAATGCAGCTTGGACATCCAACCCAAACATATGAACCTTCTGTGTACACTCTGTGGTTTGCAGAAATGGAGTAGCTGCTTTTGCAATGTGGTCTGTCATAAAAAATTTTCTTTGAGAGTCTATTATGACCTTTAGGTAAAACACAATTTGAATTGTATCGGGAAATGAGTTTTTCAGGTATTCACAAAGTGAAAACTCGTGACTTGAAAGTCAACTAAAATTCTTGTGCATCTCCTTAGAATTGCATGAAAGCTGTTGGAATGCCATTTTAGATTCCAGAATATCTTCACAAACTTAATAACCTCTGCAGATATCTTTGACCTGCTCTCTGTAGATGTCATGGCAAGTCTGTTGCAGAGGAACAGAGCCCAATCTTTCCCTTAACAAGATAAAGTGCTGCTAAAAGTGAGGAATATATACCTTTTGTCACTAGTCCAAATTTATACAGAGCCAAGACTCACCTCCAAAGGGAGTGGGCTCCGTTTTGATTCTTTGATTCTTTCTTTCTTTCTCTCAGTGTGAAGGCAGGAAGAGTTGGGGAGCAGCTCGGGGTGGAGATGAGGCTCCCTGGTCTGGCTTCAGAGTTGCACTGGTCAAAATTCCATAGGAACATCCGGGACAGATGGATTTTACATTCTTTGTCTGTCTTGTAGGACACTAAATTAATGTCTTTGAAAATGAAAGTGCCCAGTGATGCTGGGGGTGAGTGAGCAACCCTGCCAGCTGGGATGGGTGCGTTTTCCAGGATGACGGAAGTGTTACTGCAGGTAACAATCGCTTGGCTTGTGCTCTGTGGCAGGTAGTGGTTTTCAACCAGGAGTAAGACAACTGTTGAAAATTATCTTAAATTGAACAAAAGTTTATTTGATTTCCAGGTTTAGAAGTAGGGTTTCCAGGCTGTCAGGTCACAAGAAGATACATTTTCAAGAAGTGCCCTGGCAGAACTGTAAGCATTGGCACACCAGGTTGTCAGTGGTCAGGACATTCTTTGTGTGTGTAAATATCAAGAAAAACATCCCTTGTACGAAGACACTGAGCACTTAAACAAAGATTAGAAGTCACAGGGATGTCAAACAGTACCCTTTGTGTTGCTTTCTGTGTGTCTGTACCTAATGGCTAAGCTGGACACTGTCCTCAGGAATCCTCACCCTTCAGGAGACAAAATGATTTATTTTGCTCTCAGCAAAGCATTAGATTGCTTCTCCTTCAAGTCTTTAACGCATAGAGCAAGGTTTGAAAACATCAATTTTCTTTAAGTTGAAGAACAGCCTCTCAACAGTGAAGGAATATGTGTACTTTGGCTAAAGCAGCATCATATCGTTCACCTGGAACCCTTCTGTGCAGAGGCAGTAGGAGAGATGCAGCACCACAGAAACTGTAATTCTCTCCCTACTCAATGTTTTGAGCCCAAACGGAACCTTCTCCTGTAAAACAATTACCATATAAAAATTCTATGAGACCAAGTTCTACATTTGTTCATTACAGCAAATGAAATGTGCAGAAATGTTTTATTCTTTGATTAATTTTCTTTCAGCACTATATTTCACCATATATGTGTCCCAGAAATCCCTTGACAATTCACTGAGAGGGTTCACCTGGAAAGATTTTGATCTCTAAACATGACAAGAAGAATCATGGTTACTTCAGTCTTCCCATTGTCACACTTTGTACATGTCCATTAACGTAGACTGTCTTTGTAAGAAATGTTTTTGGGAGCTTGAATAAGAAAAGACTAGCTGGGTCCCAATTCCACAATCTGTTTAATTACATCTGTAGTTGAGAGCCTTGTAATTGTGATGGGATCACAGTACTCAGCTTAAATTAAACCTGTATATTGGAGAGTGACTCTGTGAGCTTCTCCTACCTATCACATGCATCCAAAGCCTCAAGATTTAAACACATGGCTTTGCGAAATGGCTACATCATAATTTTCCAAGGTGAGTGTTAAGTTGAATGAGTTGGCAATACACCAAATTAATTTACAAGACTACATAAACAGTAGTCTAGACAGAGCTGCAGAAATTTTTTCTCCTGCTACACTCATACATCTAATGTTCTCTGTAGGAACTTTTTATCTCTCCTACTCAATCTATTTGATGAAAAATATACTTGAAATAACACTAAGGTTTGCATTTCCTAATGCTTCCTACTCCTCTTCACAGCCTAGTGATAATGAAGAGGAAGTTTTGTTCTGGGCTGTTTCTCAGCTTCTAGAGCACCCACATAACAGACACATGTGAAAATTACTCAAAAAATGATGAAAAAATATCACTACATCTGCATCTTGCTCCTAATGACACATTTTTATTCATTTTTCAAGCTGCAACAGCCATCTCAATCCCAAGATCATTTCAGACCTTTAAATGTTCTAAACAAGAGGGGTTTTGCAGTATTCGTGTTGTTCATTTAACCACAAGTAGTTTTAAAATGTTTTTAACTTATGACAAGACGCTGGCTGAGAAAGAACTATCATATTAAAGTATTGTAAGAAAAAAGGTTTAACAAGCTTCAGCCACAGGCCAAATCAGCAAGAAAAGTGAAACAGCCCAGTTTTGCCACTAAAATGAGCAAATGTTAACATTTTGGAGGATGAACTGATGTGTGCACAGATGTGCAGCATTGGTATGGGAGAGAGCACCAGTAATCCCCAAGGCTTCATTGAAAATCATGTGTAAGAATTGAGTCTGGCTTCTGTTGCAAATCTCTATTCATGGTTTCGGCATCTTTAAGTCTTCTGGCATGCAAAATTATCTGTGCTTTGGTGATCAGCTGCTCAGTTTGACTGCAAAGACAGGAAAAAATGAGCATTGTCCTTTGACTGTAGCACTTCTGTTTTCTTAATTATTTTTTCAAAATTTATTTTTCTCAATTATTTTTTTCAAAATAGTTGATTTTGTTCAGGTTCTGCCCTTGCAGGAGATAAATGACCATCCAATTACAGTCTCCATGTCCTCCCATTTTTCTAGCCTCTATATTCTTTTATCATTTTTCTGCTTTGTTTTTCCCAGCTCAGTTTTATGAAATGTCTTACTCCTTCCCATGTGTCTCATTCCTCCATTTGCTTTGTCTCTGCGTATCCTCCTTCTTATCCTCTCCACGCTGTTCTTTTGCCCTTTGCTTCTCACTTACCAGCTGGGCACAGCACTTGGACCAAGAGCTTCCCACGGCTTGGCTAATCAAGCAAGGCACAATGCTTCCCAGTGTTTTCTCTGTGTCAGTAGACCAGGAGGTAAAAATACCTTTTTTAACTGCTACTGAGTGCTGAACCAGATCTGATCCTGTCCAGTACACCACTAAAACAATGCATTTCACCCAGAAGGGACTGAGGATTCATATCTTCCTTCCTTCCTTGATCTGAATAATGCTATGTTCATTAAAATTTTTAGTTTATGACCTGGAAAATCAGATAAGCCACCAACTCACAGAGGTTTCTAAAGGAAAAATGCCTTCCTGACCGTGTGACTGCTGAGAATCCTTGATTAAAAAAAGCAGCATCATGATGAACATACTGAATCTGTGAGGGTGGTCATGGTTGAGGTGGTTGGAAAGGAGAGCTTGGGTAGGTGAGATAATTCATAACAGGCAGCTTCAA
Organism: Origma solitaria; assembly: GCA_013397895.1. NCBI lineage: Eukaryota > Metazoa > Chordata > Aves > Passeriformes > Acanthizidae > Origma > Origma solitaria. The sequence continues at coordinate 437,866 of VZRL01000350.1, read as the reverse complement.
AGCTCCTGGATACTTGTGTGGTGTAGAGTCACAGATGCTGAAATTTTTCATCTCTCTTCTAAAGTCCATCCTGACATGTTTTGAATAAATTTTAGGCTCTACCAAATGGTATTTTTATGCTGGAAATCTGGAAAGGTATTTTCATGCAAGTTAGGTAACTCAGGAGGTTTCAATAAAGTCCTTGAAAAGGTAATGCAAAGTTTCTGACACTTCTAGAGAGTGGTCCAGAACACAGCAAACAGACTCTTGTGTTGTCCTCCTCAGATTTCCATACCTCTGTAAAGACCCCAAAGGGCAACCAGGACGTCTACATTCCCAAGTCAGGTGCCTGAACTGGTGGCCCACTGCCAGGGACAGCTTTTCCCTTGTTTTCTGTGGGAAGCTGACAGCTTGGAAGCAGGGCATGAAGAAGCAAAGTAAAGAGCAAGAGGGCAGCATATCAATGTATATAAACAGCACAGAGAAAAGGCATAGATGCTTTCTGTATGTCAGATGCTGGAGAAATCTCAAACATGATGAAGAGAAGAAGCTAGATGAGGTATTTTCAGCTTTCTAGTAGTTTCAGGGCAAAATGACTACCATTAAGACATTGTGTTTCTAATATCTAGGTCCATTAAACAGATTAATTTGGATTCTAGATGTGACCATAACCTAAGGGTGATGGTGAGAATATGCAAACAGCTGCTGGCTGCCTACGAGTCACCGGGTTTAGAATCTGTGGAAATCTGAACTTCCAACAGAGCTCAGTTTAAAGGCCTGGGACTATGTGCAACTATGTATGGCTTGGAAAGATATATAGTATTATAGTCAGATTTTTCTGCAAAATGCTGGGTAGCACAAGCAAAGCCTTATTCAAGGAAACACAGTGAAGGGGTCACCTTATACCCACAAAATAATCATCTAGAATATTAGGTGATCTGAAAGAATAAGGTCATACAGAACTCCTGGGAGCTGACTAACCTTTAACTTGTCATGAAAAATAACTCCTCTTTCTCTAGTTGTTCTTTCTTAGATTATCCTACCTTTAAAACCCACTGCCTTCTCAGTTTTGTTCTCCCAGTACAAAACTAGCAGAAATTATTGATTTGCAGCCAATGTGATTTTTTTGTTTGGATTTTTTTGTGCATTTCATAATGGTTTTTGTGAAGAGGCTTATGTTCCGGAATTAGGAGTGGCAGAAGGAAGAGGAAATTTCATGTGGACGGCAGCATCAGAAAACACATAAAAAATACTAGGGAAAACCAATATACTGACAACTGAAAAAATCCAAATTTGTAGCTAATCTAGATGAGTCTGAGGTTGCTGGAGATAATAGAGTTGCAGGTTTCCACTAGAGGAGGATCTATTACTTTTGTAGATGAGTTTGAAGATGTAGCTTTTTGTAGATGTAACTATTTAACTTTGCTAACACTAGAGACTGTGTAGTCTCTAGTCCTGCAAAACTGGAACCTCTTGGCAGAATTTTTTTGCTGACTTGTCAAAAATACACTTATTTTTAAAAAATTGAGAGTTTTTCCTTGATTTTGGAAACAAATCTGTGTTAAACACTAAGTACTGTCAAAAATGCAGAGTTTGGTTTTCACAACTAAAGACATCAGAAGCACAAAAGAAATGAGAGTGGCTCCATGGAGGCCATCCTTTCCAGAAAGAGAGGTAGATGTGGACCATGGATTCTACCAAGAACAGAGCAAATGCTGCATGCAGTGTTCTACTGGATTCTTCCAAGTGAGATTGAAAACAGCATACTCTTTGACAAAATGTTAGAGGAAATACAGAACTGAAATATGTGACATTTGGATATTTCTTCTAGAGCTGCAATTTCCAAGTTAATTTCTTACAGAATTCATTGCAAATATAGGAGAGAATAACAACTTTCATCGTGCAAGCTAGAACTTTCAATTCCAAGAAACCATTTAAACCTGAAGACACTGAAGATGTTTAAATCTTTTATTGGATAGAGTGTCTTCAATAACAGCCAAATACTACGTAGCTTTCCTTGTAAAATGGTACATGGAAATAAAAATGAGGAACTCTTTGCTTTGAAAACCTTTAAAAGAGGCTTCAATTTTGAAGAGCATTTTAATTTGTCAAATACCTGCAAAACCAAGACAAATATTTCCTTTTAAAAAAGGAAAAAGAGGTTAAAATCAACAATATCCCAAAGTGGATCCTAAGCGTATATAATATCCTTGAAAAAGTACATTGCACAGCTAAACATAATGCAAAAATTGTAATAGAGTGGATTTGTAAAAAAGGATTTGACCAAGTGAAAGCTTTTTTGAGGTTCTTCTAAAATGTTCTGCTCTTCTTTACATTTTATTATTTTCAATAGGGTAGAACATAGCTGTCATGCAACACAAAGGAAGTGAGTTAATAACAGCAATTATACAGAATGTTTGAAATAGCAGCAAACGGAATGCTCTTCTCATTATTTCCAAAGTGTGCTCTGTGTGTCTTACTTGTGGTAGAGCTCATATCCATCCCTGTGAAATAAGCAGGAAGCAGGACAAAGCTTTGTGAGCAATCAGCCAAAGTGTGTGAAGGAAGCAGGAATCAGCTACAACTTTCTTCAAAACAATACATTCCTACCAGTCTTTTTTCTTTGTTTACAGAGCAACGATGCTGCAAATACAGGATCTTACTCAGCCAGTTCCTGGAAATATAGAGCAGTGCGAAGCATTATTGTATGTTCTTAGAAATGTTGCTGAAATCAATGAGTACAATCTGGTTCAGAGCTGACATTTTATATTATTTGTTAACTGGATAAACTGCCTTTACAAGCTCTTCCCATTAGGTGTTCCTTTACTGGCATACAGACAAATACTGTTTCTGATTCCTTAGTCTTTTCTCTTTCCTTTTAATTTTTTGGTATTTTTTCATTTAATTCATGGTCCAACACACACACTCTAAATCTCTTTGCTCTCACATGTAGAGCAGCAAAATCATTGTACTTGGTGCCCTATACATTCCAATGCCATTATGGATCTGCTGTGTCCAACTACAATAACATGTTTAGTCAGTGTTTAAACTGTATTCCAACTGGGTTGGCAAACTCTGCATTCAAAACTATTTGGGCACACAAGTAGCAATAATTACATTAATATTACTGTACTGTGGATCTAATTCTTGAGTGCTGTAGATCAGCAAAACTCTAGTGACGACAAATCAGGGAAATTATGCTGATTTATTCCTTAAGCATCAGGCTGTATTTAAAATGATGACAAACTCTGACACACATTAGCCATTTCCCTATGGTATATTCCACAAAGTACTATCTTGATCCAGTGATGATTTCTGAGCTATATCATTGCTCATCCTTCAGTGGATTTCATCCACAACATAAGAGGATTAATTTTATTTAGAATATTCTCTACATTAACCATTCTACTGTGTTCATCACAGAATATTGCCTATGCAGGAACCTTACAGGAAAATGACATCATCATTTACACATTTACGAAGCCAACAACAATATTTGAGAGACTGACACAGGCTAATGAAATGTATTTGGCCAAAACACCAGAAAAGAGTCAACACCTGCCCCAAAGAATTCCACCGGAAAAGCATTCCGGATTAGTTTGTCTCTATATGTCTCTGTATTGCCTGTGTATATAAATACACTTTCATTTTTTAGGAAGATTGTTTTATTGGACGCCTGCCTCTTACATGCAAGCTAGAGATATTGGAACGCATTATCTGTCCTCTTTGATAAAGACACCCATGTTTCTTATATTTAGACATGAATAAACATTCCTTCTGAAAATAGGGACATAAAAGTGGAGCTGGATCATCTCAGGCTGTATGTTTGAGTGCCCTTTGTCTTGCAGTGCCATTCGCCAACATGAGCTACCTTTAAGAAAGGGTTTCCCAGCAGCTGGAATGCAGCTCAGGAAATACCATACAAGGGACACTTGGGACGCATCCAGTCAGCTGGAGAGGCCAGCTTTGGAGGGTTAATTTGCAGATAGGGACTTGAAATCCCTGCCTTTGACAGAATAGCCTGCTCTCACACTCAGTGGAAGAGTAGGCATCTCCAGAGAGTGACCCATCTGACCTGTTTCTTATGCACCCTCCTGGCACCCAGGTAGGGGATAGCTCTGTCAGTCAGTGAGCAAAAACAGCTGAACATTTGAGACACATGAAGATTTACCAGGGGACTTGTCTTTTTGAGAAGCTGACAAGGATGTCTTTGTCTGAAGCGTCCAATTTGGCTTCAGCCTAAGGGTGTTGCAGACTTTCTGTGAGTGTCCAGATTTTTGAGCACAAGCAATAGTGTGGAGTCCTTGGTGCTCTGTTGCTGAGAACGAGTTTCTTTCCTTTACTCCCAGCCTGCTTCCTCTAAACCAAGATCAATGTACAAAAGGGAAAAACTGGGACAGAGCAACATCTCCAACTCAAACTACTGTAGTTTTTGAGGAATTCGGGTAATTACAAAATGTACTCTTGGCAGATTATATTATTGTACCAGATTGGTTCATGGTTTGAATTTTTTTTGTGGGACTGTTTGTTTGTTTGTCTGTTTGTTTGTTTGTTTATTTTAAGACGTTGCAATCTTATTAGCATCAAGTACCTTAAATGTAATCTACAAGGTGGGAAAAAATAGTAAAAGTAATCGGTTATAAAATTAAGTTAGTTTGAATGTTCTTCAGCAGTATGTAAAATTTTTGTTACTAGAGCACTCAACATCAATACAGAGGCAAATAATCATTTAATAGGCATTTAAGCATTTAAGAATCCATAGGCTAGTTTCATCTTTCATAGGATCAGTAAAATCATTTTTACTGTATAAGGCTTCCTCTCAGCAATTCACGGGAAGAATTCAGCAATGGGGAAGTTCTCCAGTGTGTCTGCTTTTAAATGCTCCTGTTCCTCTTGTCTGCCCAGGTAAAGAAGTAGGAAAATAGAGCGAGGTAATTGAACAACAGTAAGAGTAATGACACTGTAATTTAGAGTAGTTAAAAGGTAGTAGAAAGGATGGGAATGAAAACAAATATTGAATGCATACACATCTGTAGAGCTGTTATGGAAAACAGTGCTATAGTAGGGTGTGAAATGATGCTGCTATTGTTCTGAGCTCTCCAGTGAAGCATGGGATTAAACCCTACCTGGAGCTGAGCGGGGTTCCTCTGCCTTATTTAGTATTCTTCCTTTGCACAGAAAAGTACTATGTAAAATTATCCTATGGTATTCTCCTGATGTCTCCAAACCTCACTGTACCTTGTCTATGCTGTTTCCATCATGGACTATCTGATGGCTGGTAGGGAAATGTAGGTCTATCCCTTACAATAAAAGGGAAGTAAAAACTTGTTACAGTAAGAGCGATCTGTTTAAATGACATTTAGCATTACAGCTCTGAGATTTCCCCTGGCAGCTGCTAAGGCTGCCTAGTGGTATCCACACTCCTGGATGAGGGCTGTGGGATGCCTGTGTGGTGCACAGGAGCCATGCAGAGAGGACATCTAAGCTGGCAAGAGATGCTATGGCAGTAATGTCACTGTTGCCTCTCAGGATCAGATGTGCTAATGCTCCTGCTGGAAAGAGGTGCATGTCTCTTCTGGGTTTTTTAAAAGCTGAATTCACAGCTTCATGAAGCACTTGAGTGAGTTTCTAAACATCATTATTTAAAGTGCTGAAATTCCCAGCTGGACCCCCACCAAATCAGCTGTCTTGCATGGTGGCCCTAAAGGACTTTCTTTCCTTTCCTTCTCCTCCTCCTGAGCCCAGAAATAAGGGATCATCATTCTGAGCACACACGGGAGAGCCAAGCAGCACCTGCCAAATACAGCCTCCTATTTGAAACAGACTCAGGTAATTTCAGCTGGAGAGGGGAAAGGAACCCAAGACAGCACAGCCTCAGAAGGTGTACTGCCCAAGAGATGAACAGATACATTAGCAGCAAGTGAGAAGTCTGGCTTCTTCTAGAGCAAAGAAGCTGCTGCACTCTGCATAGCTGAACTCTGAATACACCAAATTATTTAAGTCCTGAAGGTGGAATATGTGTGTGTCCTCATCAGAGACACAATTTTGTAGCTTCTTAGCACTAGTATATCAAGGAGTATTTTGCTCATGCCCAAAAAGAGATGTCTAAATGTCATACGACCTTTAAAAATGAGAAAGTCTGGGTAATAACTAAGAAAATGGGAGCCTAATTAGCACCCAGATTAGACATATTCCATTCTCCTACATCCTTTTGTGCCTCTGGTGTACTAAATTTAATGACAGTTGGCATTTCTCCATTTTAAAGTTGTTCTTTGAAATATGTATGTATGCATATATATATACATATATATATACATTTCTTGGCACATCAAAAGTTTCCTCCACCCATTTCAAATTTTTCATCAAGTCTCCCTCTTTCTGGGTAGCTGAAATCTAGCAACTGTGACCCATGAAACCTTATCCCCTTCTCCACATCTTTGGTTGCTCTGTTTAAGATGTGCAAGTGGAGATCCAAAGACAGCTGTTATTTTGTTCCCAAAACATTGGAGACTGTTGTGGAAAAATACTGCACAGATTTCTCTCATTGCTACTTTCATGCTGTTCTTTCTGCTTGATTTTTTTCTTGCCTTAATCTTCCCTGTACAACAACTTAAAATTAGAAGCACTGCTTTTTTCCTCGTTATATATAAGAAAACTTAAAAATCCCAATACTGCATAAGAGATTCCTCTTTATGGACTACATCTACTTTTAACACAGTGTAACATACTGATACCACAAGTTATTTTGTTAAAACATAAAACAGTTATTTAGTGAATGTAGGGAAAATAATGTAGGCTCAGTTCTATTGCATCAAAATCTAGGAACCAAAAGCACATTTCTCCTCATCTCTCTGTAGACAGAGAATATGGTAGATATCTTCCCAGAGTGATTGATTTCCTCCTAAAGTCCAAATTACTCTTGGAGATGCCTACAATTCATCATGGACAGCATCGACATTCGGGATGTAGCACCCTCAGTTAAGTGTCTTGTATTAGAGGGGACAATTTGGATTTCTGGTGCCTGTGCTATTCACTGCTCCAAACAGAATCCGATGTCACTGGGGTGTCTCCCTAAACCAGATGATCAAGTGCCTTGCTTGCAGACCTAGAGCCTTTGCCCATTTTTCTGGTAGTTACGCTACTGTAAACATAACAAAAAATGAAAACAAAAAATAACTGCAGAAGCACAGCAGACTTTCTCCCTGTTGGACAGCTAGCCAAATTTTGTTCTAACTGGTGTTGACACAAATAACTCATTTCTATTGACAGAAATTGCCCTCGATTCAGCTTGATATAATTATAAAAGGATCTGCACTGTTCTCCAGGGTCTCTTCAGATTCAAACATTTCAAAGAAATCAGGAGTTGCCATTATCATTTTTATATAATTTTCAACATGATATGCTATGTCAATCTAAGGAAACAATGCACCAGTGTCGTAGCGGGGAACAACATGACAAAATTATTTCTTACATAGCACTGCAAATGACTGATTACTCTTATTTTTGGGATTTAAAATTATAAAAAAGACAAGCATCTAAAATTTTGCAAGTTAATAAAATAGAAACTGACAGGTATAATTATTTTACATTCTTGAAAGGCATACAAAATCTCCAAAGTGGAGAGCTCTATAAACATAACAGATGCTTTAAAAAGAAAATAATGAAGAAATCTGCTTCTTAACTTAGTAGCAACTGATGTCCTGCAATTATCCTCTGCACATTGGAGTCTGTGAGCATTGCAGCCTGCTTATAAGATAGTTCTGTTGTTGTTATAATTTGCATTCATATTTTAGCATACCTTTTTTTTTATATAGCAGAAGCAAGGTGTGAGCTCAGACTCCAAAGCCAAGTGTTGATGCTGGTGTGTGCAGGAATATGAGCATCACAAAAAAACATTGCTGGTTTCTCTAACTGACATTCAGACTGAAGATACAGGACTTAGATCCAGAAAAGCTGGATACAATCCTTCAGACTCCTGCATATTGTTGGGAAACTTTGCCCAAAACAGAGGTAGATCCTGAGGATGGTTTGAGCTACCTCTGCATTTGTTTGAAGTTAGTAAATGGTAGCTGATGGCTGACTTCTGTTTTCACAAATGACAATCAGCTTGCCTTGTCCAAGCTGCTGACAGTTCAAAAGTGTGTCTCAGCCCCGAGTCCTCATCCCCTCCATTTAACCAAAACATTGCTTTGTTAATAAAACACGCATTGCACTCTTCCAGTTTCCAGTGATACTGAGAACTGTTTGCAGACATAAGTTTTAGGCACTTAACCTGTCTCTAAAACTGAGCTGTGCAGCGGAACACATTTACAGCAAGAGCCAGTGTTGTTTGCATAGACAAAAGTCTGGCACACTTTTGTGGCTCTCCAAATGTACACCTAAAATGGACACATAAGCCCTCCCTGCTGAGGCCTTCTGGGCCTCCTGCTATGGAGGAAATTGATAATGTAGGTATTTACTTAAAGAAAAAAACATCCTGGTAATTTGGGTACGCACCAAGGTCCTAAGCCAGGAGTAAACGTCATCCCCTAGCAGGTGTGCTCAGTGTCTGGGGCAGCAGCCACAGGCAGCTTGTGCCAGAATCTCTTCTCACAAATGGTTTCCCCCACGCAGTTTTTGACACAGTTAGATTCAGCAGAGGTCTGAGATTTGAGCCACCCTGAGGTTTGGGGCTCCTGAGGTACAGCAGTTCCAACATGAAATAATTGTTCATTTCAGTTTTGCTCTTCAGAAGGGAGAGCTAAAAATGACCATAGGAAGGCTTTTGATAACTTTAAAATAGTAATTTTATTCATTGCAACACAGGGGCCAATGAAGAGTGTGGTGGCAGCCTGGAAGGTTGAAAACTTGAACTACAATTTGCAGCTACGAGTATTGTATGCAATGTTTCTTTTTTTCTTTCTAGAGTGGGTGGAAAACAAAGGCTAGGCTGATCCGTGATACTCTCTCGTGAGTGCTGTAGCAGCAGTTCCTGTGCTCCATCACTATTTGTTTAGCACCAAAAAGAAGATCAGAACAGACTTTAAGAATATTTCTTCTAGGACAGGGAAGGGAAGATGTAACAAAACTGCAACTTTTTGCAAATTTATATTTATATTGTCATGTATTTTATTTCATATACAAGAAGGGGGGAAAAACTCTTTTAAGGCAAACTTGTGTTTAGCAATTTCAGCACAAAAGAAGAGACATTTCAGGGTGTGCAGGATATTTACAGGGATCTGACACATATTACAAGTGCCACAGGAGACCTGTGTCATTCTGCAGGAGTAGCTGTACAGGACACCAAGGATCATACCAAAGGCACAGAAAGCTAACCTGCCCTTTCCTGGTCACCATCAGGCAGCAATTTTTTCTTCATTGAAAATCTAACCCAGGTTGCTCTGTGTGGGTGCTGTGACCTGCAAGAGGTCTTTCTGAGAGAAAAGTCCAAAATGTGGCAGTACTGAGGGCTGGGGAGCAGCCATTCAAGGCTATCCTCAGGAAGATTTAACGCAATTCTACTCTTCAGAAATAGTATAAATGCTCTGTCAGTGACACTTAAGTGTCACTTAGACCTTTTCATACCTTGCTTAGTATGTTGCAGGGCTGGAGGATGCTTCAATTATACAGTGCTCTGTCAGATGCTTGCTCAAATAGCAATGTTGAATTCATATTGAGCTTCTGAAGTCTTATGCATACCCACAATGTTTACACTACCCAGCCATCAAGAGCACTAATTAGAGGGAAAATATGGCTCACACCAGTCATTTATTTTTCTATAGCACCCCTAGGCACAAACTTCCTAGTGCCCTCTTCTCTCATTAAAATCCAATCAACTATACGTATTCTTTATTAAGTGGCACATGAAATAACTTTTTAATTTTAGAACAAAAGGATTTGGAAGCTATGGTCTGTTTGAAATATCTGCCAGTAGTGTACCTGGAGAAAGAAGAGGTACGTGTATCTTCAACTCACAGGAGAGATACTGGGAAAATCGCCTCCAGAAAGGATGGCTAGTGTTTCAGAGACTTGGTACCTGCTGTTCAATCCCACCATGCATCCTTCACATTTATGTTTGCAGCTTTGGAAGAAGAAAGTGAAAACAAAAGACCAAAGCAATGACAAGGAGGAGAAGCATATTAAAAAAGCGAGAACAAGAAAACAAGCAAAAAAAGAGTCTTTGCCGATAGCAGGTGCAGGGACAAAGTAATTGTTTCAAAAATGCTCCTGTCAGAAAAACTCTTTGCCACAAAGGAGAGTGGGAAGTCAACTCCAGTACGGGCTGGAATATTTGCATTCTTACTTGTCAAATAGTCTCATATTCACCTATGTAATGCATTCATTCAAACTGAAATCTCTTTATGGAAATGTGCAACACATCATCAGCTGGAAGCTGTGGTAAGGCTTGGCTTGCCATTGCTGACACATCATCCAGCCACTTCAAAGAGGTTTATTTATTATTATTCACTTGTGTGGTCACAGAGTGAAGAGGACAGACACACAGAGACACATTCCTCCGCCTCTCCCCTAACCCATCCCTGTAAATGCCAGTCTGTTTCCTTAAATCCCATTTGAAGCACTGGTTTCAATCTAAAGTGGAGCACTTGTCTGTGAAAATGAGGAATTTCATGTGCTTGTGGGATCAAAGCCACCTTTGTTCTGGACTGGTTGAGTTTGCTTTTCCTTCATGCAGATGACTATTTAGAACATTGTAGGCTTCTGACTGCCTCAGCTATCTCCTGGTGGTGTTGATGGAGATGTCACTTGGAATTCCAGGCTGCCTTTCAATAAACAGCACATAAGCCTGGTGCTGCCTCACTCAGGAAGGAGAACACAGCTCGACCAAAATGCCTGTCTGTGCAGCCACATGTGCCAGGCAGCCTGAAAAACAAGGCCAATTATTAAAACAAGATAAATACATGCAGTATCCTTTATTTCAGATAAATATGTATTCTAGCTTTTGTTAACCTAGACCTGTCTAACTTTCACCTTCTCCAGGAAAATCTCACATAGGAGAAAATAAAAAGAAAAAGAACGAGAAAGGGACCAAGTGAGACTCCAAAGAAGTGCTGTGAAATATTGCTTTTGTGAAAGGGACCAAGTGAGACTCCAAAGAAGTGCTGCGAAATATTGCTTTTGTTGACATACATTGTGTTATGAGGGTTAATGGTACTGCACGAGGCAAGGCAAGAACAGAGTTTTACCCTGTGTTTGATTCAAAGGAGAGAACAAGGGTTCTGATGTCCTTGTTTTAGGCTCATGAAAGAACATTCACACAGGCAAGTGAAAGGTATCTTTAGTAGGGATCCCAGACTTCAACAAATATTCTGCTTCATCTGAGCATTCTGCATCATTTGTCCCAGTGGAACAAACACCATGTGAGGGCAACCAGTTACCTGTCCCTTGAGGCAAAGAGGGAATCCAAGGGAAAACTGAGGGAAAAAAAACCTACTGATGGCTTTACAGTGACAGTGGTTATACTCCAAGCTGTATTCTGGTATCTGAACTGACATCCAGCCTGGATGCTGAGTGGTATCAAACATGCAAGGATCTGCCATGGCTGTTGCAAATAGACCTCTAGAAAAGGGACTGTCTTTTGTCAACTCAAACTTTTTTGATCCTATAACATGAATCAAGTGAGACTATCTAAACTTTTTTTCCCTGTCAAATATTTCATGGTTTTTGGAGCGTTTACTCCCAGTTTAGAAGCTAGGCAGCCTTGACCTTCCTTACCAGTTCAGTTTATACTCTCTCAGCAGACAAATCTTCACCAATTCAAACCATCAATTAGACATATCCATTGCTATTTAACAAACACTCACCTAAACTAGCAACAGCAGCTGCTTCTTCTGGGATAATAAAATGTTTCTGGCAGAAAAAGCAAAGAACGGCTCCAGCTCTGTCGTATCTTATATCTGGATGAGGAAGGATAAAGGTGCCTTAGAGGAGAGAGGCAATTCCCATACAGGAGTATGACTGGAAGTGCAAGTGAAATTCATGTCTGCCTAGAAATCTTCCTCCAGGACAAGTACTGCATGGAGTGCTGGTCTGGTTCTGGGCTCCCAAGCACAAGAAGGACAAGGATGTGCTGAAGTAAGTCAGCAAAGGATCACAAAGATGGTGAAAGAATTGTAGCATCCCTCATAAAAGAGGAGGCTGAGACGATTTAGGATAGATGAGAGGATGATTCTGTGCATATATATATATACACACCTTATGGGGGAGTAGAGAAGATGAAGCCAAACATCTCTCATTGGTATCCTGTGAAAGGCCTAGAGGTAATGGGTACAAATGAAAATACAGAAAATTCCATTTAAACAGAGGAAAAAACCTTTTGCTGTGAGGGTGGTCAAGTAAAGGATTAGGTTGCCAAAGAAGGCTGTGGAGTTGCCATGCTTTGAGATACTCAAATGCTCACTGGACACAGTTGTGGGCAACCTTCTCTGGCTGGTCCATCTCTGAGCAGGGGCTTGGACTGGATGACCACCACAGGTCCCAGTCAGCCTCAAGCACTCTCTGATTCTGTGAAGTAGAACACACTGAATACATTCGATTAACCCTACATGTGGACCTGCTTATTCCAGAATACCAATATTTCTGAAAGTTTCTATGCATCTGGCACTTCAGTAGGAGTGGAGGGTTAAATGACACCAAGAACCTGCTCTCAGTCCAAGATTATGAGCTTGAAGAAAAAGAAAAGAAAAGGTGGCAAGATACAGTTCAATTTTGCTTTTATTAGATCCTAGCCTTTTTTTTTTTTTTTTTGGTCAGGTTTTTAAAGGCAAGAGCCTTAGAGCAAAAGAGGGAATGAGTCACTGCAATAGCTTCTCATTAAACTAATGACAGACATATAAACAGAGGGAGCTCACTTGGCAAATGTTCCTGTCGTCCGCAACGCTAAGCCGTAAGAAATTAAACGAGAAAAAGTCATGTGGTGTGCCTCAGACTGGGTGTTCAATTAACCTTAAACTGGAAATGCTAGCATTTGATTTAAAAACAAGTTATTCACTTGCACCAGGTGCCCTGTAGCTGGATAGGGTAACAAAGAAGTGAAATCAAGTTTCAAGCTCTGCACTTTGCACCTTTGTGTGTTCATGCCCTGGGTAGCAGCACCTCTGTTGAACCACATTTCCAAAGGCGAGGAGTTTGTCACTGTTCTCGTTCCTCTCTTTATAATACCAAGTCAATTACACAGGCACCTCCCCGGGTTATGGTAGGTGCTGAACACTTCTGAAAAATACCCTCTCAATAAATGCCATTTTTTGCCAGCCTGACTCCATAAAAATCGACCTGCCAGAAAAAAATTAATTCTAAAGGGCTCCATGCTAAAGCCTCTCTCCAGAGAATATTCGCTGTTCAGTATAGAAGTATATAGGAATAATCCCCATCCAAAGAGATTAAAAAAGAAATAAGGTGTTAGTTTGCAGAAAAAATCTTATTGCAAAACTGTTCTAGTAGGTCTACAGTGTCTGCCACAGATTGCAGGAAGAATAAGATTGTTTGGAACAGAGAAAATAATGCTGAATTGTATTAGAATTGCAAACACTCAGGAGATTTCCAACCAGACTCATTTTCAGTGCTTCCTAACTAATATTTACAAGCTTTTAAAACTGAAATTTTTAATTTGAAGGAATTAAAGCTGCAATCATTACTTTGAAACATTTTGATAACATTATATTTTAAATGTAGACTTGCAGCTCCTAGTACGCTTGACAAAAACTGTGGACATAGCTGTATTAATGTCAACTCATTTTTAAAGCAAAAATTTGAAGATCAAGTTTTTCTAGCAGAAACTGTATGTAATTGAGTAAGATCTCAATCCTCTCAGCCTGATAATATTATGTGTTCGAGCAATTAATGTTGACGCCAGCTTTGGCAAAAGCATCTAGCTACAGCATATTTTTTTGTCTTATAAATGCCTTACAAGCAGCTGAAGCTCCTTCAGCTCCATGGTTAATGTAAAGGAAATGAGGAAAAATGTTCCTTTCATTTCCACTCCTTTGTGCAAAGGTCAAGGTTTAACAGATAAAGAAGAATCATTTAGAATTTTACCTATGTTTGTAACAGGCAATCATAGGAGAGGTCCTCCATACAAAGAATCTTAACAATGGAAAACAAAAAGAACAGAATGCTAAAAGCACTAAAATCTGTAAAGAAATGTAAGGCTGACACAAAACCAGCCCAATAGATTAAATTACACAAATATGTGATCTGTCCATTAAATTCATCCACTACAAAATGGACAGCATTTCCATATGATAAAACATGACAGCTGAGCAATCATTTATTCCTGGCATTGCTCAGTGTGCAGTAGAAGTACAAGTAAAAAATTACTTTTTTCTCCTTTGCTAATAAACAAGGCATTAGCCTGAGAATGAAAAAACGAATTGTAAATCATTGAAGTTGAGTGGGGGGCTGGGTGGGGGGCTGTCAATAAACCGTGATGGAGATATTTTTGAACCTGCAGGTGTAAGTAATTCTCTCTACTGGTTTTAGAGAGAGATGTTTCAAAAGTAGCAGCTAAAAATAAAAGGACATCATTATTATTAAACACCATCAAGCTGACAGACACTTCTGTACTAAGATGCAAATAAAGTCTTCATGTCACAGATGATGACTCCTGTTATTTTCAGTTCTTTGCCAAACTAGAATGTTTTAGGCCAACAGTTTTCACAAGAAGAAAGTGCCTTAGTTTGAACACATTTAAGTTCTGTCTAATGCCGTTCGGCCTTTTTGAAGGGAGGAATTAAGGAAAAGTAGTATTTTGTTTTGCTCATCACAAGTTTTACAAGGCTTTTTAACTTAGAAGTCCTAGCACTGCCACGTGACATATCCCAGATGACATTCATCTCTACTGACTCGGTATCAAAGCTATTCTCTGTGCAATCCCTGTGCAAGTTCATTGCCATCCTGGCTTCGGTTTCCGCCAAGGCTGATGTGTTCAATGCCTTCTTTGCCTCTGTCTTCACCATCTATGCCTCCCAGACCTCTGTGCTTAGCAGAAAGGTTAAAGTGGGAGAAGGAAGAGCAGTGCAGAGGAGTTTGAGACTGAGAGAACATGAGCAACAGAAGACTTTTCTCTGTCATATTTGAAAGACAGTGCAAACTTGGGAGAAGCCTTTGACACCTGAAAACCAGCATCTTCTCACCAGAGAGTTGAAGTCTGCATCAAAACAGACATGCAATGTTGTACAAACAGTCAAAAGTCTGGTATTTGCTAAGCTCGTTTGCCATTATACTCATCACCATTTTGTGATACTGTTTTTGTAGTTTGGATTGGTGTAGTCTTGCAGCAAACACTGTGCTTTACCTAACTCTGAGAAGGGCATCCAAGTGAAGAGGGAATCTGCATTGAAAACAGTTTGAGATGCTCATCAGCTGAAACTGAAACAGTAGGAATGTTCAAAGAGTGGTGTTAAAAAGGTAAACACTTTCTAATGGTATTTTAGTTCCACCTGGTTTAATATGGAAGAAATTACGCTGTTATTGCTAAGAGCCCACAACTTTGCTCTCTTACATACCAGGAGAAAAAGGAATGTTCACCTCCTTTCCCCAGGCTCAAATTCTTCACAGCATTATAGACCCTCTTCCCAAACGGAAAGGAGGTTCACCTTCTGGTATCATTCCAAAGGACATGAGACAGGCCAATGCTGAAGACAAAAAACCGCCACAGTCCATTATGCAGTGGGAAAGAACAGAAAGATGGATCTGAAGAAAATAAATATGGAAAATTGACCTGAAGGCCTACATGTGATAAATCTCAGTTTCACAGTCTTCTGAATTGTAAGTCCAATACATCTGAACACTTTCTAAATCTGGACTTTGTCAACCAGCGGGTCTGATCTGTGCAAGTAGTTTATTCACAAGAGACAGAAAGAATGGATGCTATGCAGCAATTAATGCAGTTACTCACAGTTCTTGTTGTCCAGAGACTCAAGCAGGAGGAAGTATGAAAGTAATTGATGAAAATCAAGCCCTTTTGGATGTAAATATCAAGACAACTGTTGAAAAAGAAACTTACAATCAATAACTGCAAATACAGTTGGTAGCTCAAGAGGAATCACTTCTTACAATTATGAATTTTAGGAGCAGTGAAAATGTAAGAGAGACTGAGAAAATCTTTCTTCTACCAGTAAACTGACTTAAAAATAAGTGACTGATTGAGATGGAATTGAATAATGATTGCAATTAAGTAGACTAATATGACTAAAGACAATACGTTCTTCAACAGAAGAATTACCTACTTATTCACTATTGTGAAAAGACAAATTGGATATAAAAGCTGTTTCTCAACATCAGTAATATTTATCTAAATAGAAAAATTCCCTAAGCTCAAAATGGCATAAATAATTATATGCTTCTGTAAAGGAATTGGACACCAGATTGACATTTAAAATACATCAAGTTTTTAAATTCTGAACATGTTACTTAGTGTGAATTTGTAGATGAATTGAAAAAAACCTCACCATGTTAAACACATTCTTGATTATTCATTATATTGTCTTAGTGCTCTTAATAAATGTGATGGCCTAGTTTGAGACAATTTGTTCACGGGCCTTATATCTAATCTCCCTTTATTTATGAACAGTTTTTCCCCTGAAGTTTTTCAGGAAATGAAATGCTTGGATTGAAAATCTCAGAAGTGGATTGACAGAAAAAAAACCCAAACCAAACAAAAAAACCCCAAAAAAACAAAAACAAAAAACCAAACCAAACCAAACAAAACAAAACAAACCCCCCAAAACCAAAACAAAGCAAAAAACCAACCAATCAAAAAACCCTAAAAAACAAACAAAAAACCAAACAAACAAACCAAAAACAAACAAATCCACCCCCCAAAAAAAATCTGTGCTACAAAACATAACCAGTCTTGTGCATCACTATGCTGAATCCTTATATTGACTGTTCAGTCAAAAAATATTGAATGGACTTGCAGGCCTGAGATGGCTCTTCATTGAAATTTGATTTCATCTCATATATGGATTTTAAGGTGAAAAGATATGATCAAGGTAATTAATCAAGCCTCTGTGATGTAGTGTATAAGGAAAATAGGCCAGTACCATGATTGGATTTCACATGAAACTGTCCTGGTGTAAATTCCACCAGCATAATTCCAGAGAGGCCAGAAGAACACCAACTGAGGCGTTTCATCACTCAGCACTCACTCGTCACCACATTTGAATTCTGCAATAAGCTATTTTCTTGCTATATAGGGCAAGAAGCTCCTTTCTCATTTTCTTGGTTTTGGAATATTTCAGATTCCTCTACCAAACTGGGACAAAACCCAAGAACCTCAAAGAGAGCAAAATGAAACAAACAAATAAACTTCTTGCCCTACAAATATAGCTTTAGAGTGGAAATTCTTACTTTTAGATGCTGATCTTTTTCATTTAAAAAAATCTTACTTTTCACTGTAATTGCATTTCAGAAGGAAAGTATTTCTGAAAAGAAAAAGCAGAGCACTTCTTTTTGAAGATACTGGAACAAGATATTAAACAAATGTCAATTTTTTTTTGACTTGGAATAAAATACTGAAAGCAATCCTTTGTCATAAAAAAGTATGGTTTTGACAAATTGGCATTTTCAAACTGAAAAAAAAAAGATCTTTCTTGTTAATCACTTTCAGCTCTACACACCTCCAGGATACATTGCAATGAGCTGCCTTAGTGTGATTGTGTGCATGCATTAGGAACAAAATCAGCCATGGGCTGACAACCAGATGGCCTCCTATGATCTTTGGACTTCTAAATGTCAAAAATAAACAAAATGAAGACCATCAAAAGGATATCTCATACTGTAATATCCCTATCAGGGAGTTTTGAAAATGTCTTTCTTCTTGATTCTGTCTGGAATGCTGCAAGATGACTACCAGAATATGTTCCTTATTAAATAGATTAATTTCCTGTGTTATCCCCATTAATTTTTTGATATATATTCAATTACACATCTATTGTAATAGCTGTATTTCAATTATGGAGGGTGATACCACAACTTGAAGAATTATGAACTGAGAGCTTAATCAGCCAACTAAGTACCTGTGAATATAATTTGTAAGTATAATCAGTTAATTTTTTCTCCATACATAGAGCTTCCTGCCCCCAATAATTGCAGTGCTCAAGTGGAAATGGGAGCTGCATGTGGCCCTGTATCCCAATAGCAGCCAGCAGGTCACAGCAGATTGCACAAGTGCCTGGGGAGGTTATCTCAGTGAGAGCTGCCCTCTGCCTCCTCGTGCTGTTTGGTAAAACATCCAACATGTGAGACAAACAGCAGCTGGATTTTTCTTGAAAAGGAAACCTGGGGCAAAAAAATCTGTCCATTTTCTACCCTCGTGAGCTTGAGACTCCAAGAAAGAGTTCAAAAGATCACAAACAAATTTTTAAGGCAGTCCAAATGTACTGTTGTTGAGGTGGTTTCACAGTGACTGCTGAACTCTGGTGCATCCCAAGGCAGACCCTTCATCTTGGCAGGAGTGGGAAGGAGCTGCTATAAGGCAAGCTGTGCCCAGGACACCCTCTCCTCCCTCGAGGCACAGAGTATTTGGCTCTTTGCCCTTCTTTTTCTATACAAACAGTTTACAGAATTCGACTGCACGGGAAAATTGGGTGTCTGTGACTACTGCACTCCTTATTTCCCTCTTCCTGCAAATGGAAATTTCTTATCAGTCTGATGCACAAAATGGCAGGAAGGGCAGCATGCTATCAGAGCTGGCAGGCTGGAGGAGCTGAGGGCGTCTTGTCATATGTCACTTTAGACAAGGCAGAAAAGGCACAAAACAGCATGGTTAAAAGGCAATTTTCACATAAAGAACTCGGGAAAGGAAACCTGGCTGACAACAAATGGATTGGAGGTAGGAGGGAACACCAGTCAGTCACCACAGACACATATAATCTTCCATGGAAATGTAGCTGAAGAGGAGGAGGGGATGGAGGACCAGAGTTTGCTGACAGCAGAGCAGGTGGCTCAGGCAGTGAGAGGGCAATGCCACCCAGCCATCAATAAGACGATTTGCAAGGTAATTTTAGAGTATGCCTTCACATTTACTTGTCCCAGTCATGTGATAAAATAAGAATAACCCTTCTTTATAAGTGATGCTTTGTTGTCATTTACCTATTTGTTTACACAGCACCGCTGACATGGCTCCATAAACAATGTGCTGTGGCCAGGGATGAAGCTGTAAAATGTGTGCCAAAGCAAGAGGCGAATGACATTTTTAAAGCCACTAAATCTTTTCTGTTGAGTTTTAATTTGGAACAAATTTCTTGTCATTATCATTGTTATTATTACTTTATGTTGTACGTTGTTATTGTATCTTTATGACTGTGATATATAGAGCTTGTCACAGGATAAAGTATGTACCTTACCCCACAGAAGGTCACTATTTAAATTTAAGACAAGAGATTATCAATAACATCAGAGAGATGAAGAGGCTTCTTCAAGGAAACAAGTTCTAATTGGCAAGATGGGAGGGAATTTCAGATTGCCAAAAAAGAGAAGTTTTTCCATGGCTTTTTATGAATGTTAGGTAAAGGAAAATTAGAAGAATTATTCTGAGTGATAGCAAGATAAAGTAGATGTTTGTGGCATTATCGCCACAACATGGGAGAGACTGGAAGAAAGTTATCACAAATGTGTTTGGAATTTAGCAAGCAGGATATTGGAAACAGTAGATCAATCAAAGATCAATCAAAGATAGCAGTGGTCTTCAAAGAACTGAGTGACAGGTGACAGGCAGAGTAGGGCCTGGCCATGACAGGCTTTGAAAACAGACATGTCACTTGAATTCCGTGAGATAAGAGAAACAAGATGCAAAGACATGGAAAAATAGCAGGTAAGTGGGAGCACTGTGAACAGGCAAGCGGAAAATGTGTTTATCAATGCTGGAGGAAAATACTTTGCAACAAGTAAGACAAGCTGATAATGAGAGCTGTAAAAGAGATTTAGCCATGTGGATGGAGATTGCAAGCATGAAATTGATGCAATTACTGCTCAGGGTGAAGTTCAGAGTTCTCAGAGATGCAGAGAAGCTACAGGTGAAGCTGATGATCAGGTTAGGGACCCAGAAATACGTACTACCTGAAGGAATTAATAATAAAAGAAGGGAGTGATAAATGGCTCTGGTAAGTATGGGTGAAAGCTGCACATCCATGAGGAGGTGTCAGAGAAACAGGCTGAGATCTTAGTTTGTATCAGCAGAGGAAGGCTGGTTAGAAACATGGGCTTGTTGCCTTGTTGGGGACTGAAGAAAAATTCAAGGGAAAACAGTGACTGCAACCAGAGGAAGACAATGTTTTTCAAGGAATAAGTCATGTTAAAGATGACAAGAAGTCAGAAAATTTGTCCTGTAGCACAAACGCCAAGCTCCTCTGCGAGGATTCACTGGGTAACAGCTTAAGGAGATGGCGTAAAAGAAACCACCTCCACCACAAGACACAATCAAAATTTAAGAGTAAGGCTCTTGCCAAAGGTCAGGGCACTGGTCAGTAGTTGGAGGAGGCAAGAGCATTTGAAAGAAATGGTTTAAGATGGATGAGATGGAAAGTTTTCTGCTTGTTGAGAAAAGATGTCCAGGGAAGTGTGAGAAGAAAGGGTAACTGTAAAGGGTAAGAAAAGTTTTGGGGTCACCAGTAAGGACTTGTCAGGAGTAGTGAATTTTAGCATTGTCTTAGGTATTCTATTCTGCCTTAGTGACTTATTACTCATGGGTTTGTGAGCTGCTTAACTTGACTGCTATTGAGTTTTCCCTCTGCAGAGCAGAAAGAATCATAAAAGTTTTTTAAAAAGTGAATGGAGAGTTTTGCTAACTCTCATTCAAAGTCAAAGGGCAGTCAAAGGGAGAAGATTGTAGAGGATAGTAGAACCACTATATTTGATTGCTTGTCACAATTTAAAGGTCAGTCATGATGCTGGATTGTCAGAAAGTTAGATCCTATACTGAAGAAATTGAAATGATAAAATGACATTTTTAACTCCACACAATAGAAATGACAGTGTCTTCTGTGAGCTGAGTGCCATCATTTTGCTGTTGGCTTCATAAAAATTTCTTTATTGGAGAAAGAAATTAGGAGGGCTTTGATCAATGACTATGGCTTCAAAATCATATAAAGGTGTAGCTATTTTGCTCTTGAAGACCAAGAGCTGCAAGGAAAAAGTCAGTGGGAGGCATACTAATGATTTTAAAAAAAAATTATCCTTCATGATCTAAGGTAATGTCTGCATTTTACCAGTTGATCTGGCAGATAGAGAGATACAAATAAAACTGATTACCTCTTTCAAGCTGGGGTGAGTTAGCATTCCATGCTGTCCTCTGTATTCCTTGGCCCTTGACCATATGGAAGACTCATGAATAGTACCTCACATCTTTTTTACTGCTCTAAAGCCAGGACAGAAGCAGGAAGTTTCAAAGGAAAATTGGAAGACAAAATACTGGAAAAGGTCAAATGTTGAGATGTCTGAATTAAAGCAGTTGTATCATACATTCTGGGTGTGAGTCCCTTACCTTAACAGGGATATGTTTTGTCATTCGAGATGCCTTAAGTACAACTCTGTCACTTAGCTGGTGGTAGTGAGGGCATGGGCTTCCCTTAGGAATGATACCACATTTGCTGGTTGTGATGGAGGTCTCTGATATTCTGTGAAGCCTCAAAAGTCTCCAGGGCTTATGTGCAGACAGCTGAGCAGAGCCCCTCTGTCTGCAAAAGGAGGGGAATATGGGTCTTTCATTTTAGGACAAGAAAAAAAACCCAAACAAAGCAACAGAACAAAAACACATTTTGAAATCAAGATTTTTTTTTTCTCTACTCATTTTCTCTGTCCTTTTCCAGAAAGAAATTGGATATTTATTCTTTTGGAGACCGTGCTGTTTCACTCTGAAATAAAATGGTCATCAGGATTCAGACTTAACAGCAAAACCAGAACATGATGTTTGTCATTTCAGTACAGGTTTATTCTCTCATTTTAGACAACTAATTGGCACTTCTGGAATGTGAGATATCCTCAGACTGGCCCATTCACTACATACATCTCTGGTAGTGCCTTTTCCTGCCATTTGATCATAAAAGAAGCCTATGTAGACACCCATCTTACAGATGATTATGTTGAAGCAGAAGAATTAAATCTATGGGTTGGATTTCTTTTTTTTTTTCCAGACATAGATATCTATGGCAGAGATATTTCTTTCTGAATTAATTACATTAGGCTTTATTTGTGCTCACTGGGGAGAAATAAGGACACATTTAATCTATTTTGCTCTAATCTCGTTTGAGTAAGATAAATTTTGTCCTAGAGGTGCCTATTAAGGAAGCTTATGGTGACAAGAGCAGATGTAAATGCCCCTGCTCTGGATATCTAAAGTGTCACACTTTAAATGTGTAAATAGATCTGCCTGTAGCCAGATTTCAGAGATTCATTAGGACATTGGTAAGATGTGATTAACTCTGATGGTCTGGATGGTCTACAGGGCATGGTGATCACACATCAGCACTCCCCATGGGCTGGCACTGGACACAGCTAACTCCTGTCTTCCCTTTGTGCCTCCCTATGGCATGAACAGCTTGGAAGAGGGGACGTAGGATGGGCAGAGGGCACAGTGTCCACAGCCAGGGACAGTTGCTGCACGAAGGTAAACCTGCAGGTTACCCTGTCCCTGATCACAAAGGGTTTGATTCATGTTGGCAGGATTTTCACCGTTGTCTCAGATTAGAGACAAATATGCTAGGTGGAAAGCACTCCGAGCAGGTGTCTCCCCCCACAGCAGAGGTTTCTGGCACCCCTCCCCCCACAACACAGAATATCTCAGCCTAAGGTGGGAAGAACTGTTTAATTAACAGACCACACAGTGGAAAGGGAAAAGGGGAAAAGGGGTCAGAAAACCTGAACAAACAGCTGATGAACTTAGTGTCCTTTTCCTCAGGAGTAGCTTCCCCTTTCTGGGGGGCCCCGAAGGGGCTAGGTGAAGTTCCTCTGGTGGCTCCCTGGACGATTCTCATCCACCGTCCCCCGGGGCTCCTCAGGTTCTCAGATGAGAAAGCAAGTCGAAGAAAAGGGTCCAAAACGATGAAAAACAATCCCAGGGAGGAAAAAAAAAAAAAAAACCAACCCAAGCAGCAGCCACACCAGTAGCACCAGCCACCAGCAGCAGCAACTGACTCCGGGAAAAAAAAAACCCAAAAAACAGTGTCCCTTCCTTCTCACTCCCCCGTAGGAGAGCTGGGGAAACTTTCAAAACATCCCGCACTGGCGGCAGAGCTCCCAGCTGCTGGACACAGTTAAAGCTACAGGACAATATTTCTGGTCAAGCATACAAAATGATACGGAATACAAGATATCATTATGCCACCCCAGGACAACCGTACACCCCAAAAGTTCCTACTAGCCAAGCGGGAAGCACTGTCCCCCGACAGGTGGCAATAAGTGTGTCTGGGACAGTGAGGTAATGGAAGGCCTCTGGCTTGTGAGAGAGGAGAAAGGACACGGGCACTTCCTAATGCAGCTCTGGTGACTGTGACAAACCCACTCCAGAAGTCTCTTAGTCTGTCCCCAGTTCCTTCCCCTTTCACTGGCTGTGCTGGACATGCCTTTTCAGATCTCCTGGCTCTGTTGTTTGTGTAGCTGCTGAAGGTCAGAAACCTCCAGCATGGCAGCAGAAGTCAACATCCTTCACTGTTTTTTCCTTAATCAATTACCATTTGTGCCTACAAGGCAAAATTAACAACTCCAGCTGCCAGTGGATGCAAGCTGGAGAAAGTGATAAGCACGTGAAACTTTTTAGAACTAAGATGGAAACAGAGAATTTAGCCAGGCTTAGGAGATCTCTGCCTCACGTGGGACACAGATATTATTGATTTGGATCCCCTTTCTGTGTCTTTACTCCCATTTTACTTGTGGGCATTCTCACAAACACAACTCAAGAGAAAACTAGTATGGGGGCACTTGTCTGGAGCATAAGGAAACACTTGGGGGAAAACAGAGGTTTTAGAGACCTGAATGGTAGCATTTGTCATGGAACTGCCCAGGGAACAGCTCATTAATTGAAGTAAATTGAAGCAAAGTGTACACTCACAGTGGTGTATCTGTATAGATATAGTAAGTGACTAGTACTTAATTATTTTGTGTGTTTAAAAGGGAGTTGCTAACAATGAAAAAATGCCCCCATGATCAAGCTCTTTCCACTTTGAAATAAGCCAAGCCAATAGGGAAAATCTTTTGGTGTTTATCAGCATTCCTATGTAATAGTTTTGCACTCCATTTCCTATATCTAGCAATCAGAGATTTCAGATTAATTTCCTCAAATTCACACTTAGCAGAGAGCCTGCTTTGTTCCAAGCTGGATCAGTCCCCTGCACCAGGTCACCATTGATGCTCAGGAGCAGGGCAAGAACAAGAGCTTGGTTTCAGCTGAGAAAGGGAGACATTTTCTTTTTGGAAACTGCTAATTGACAGGGTTAATTAAACCTGTTAATTACACTGTTAATTAAACCATTAATTAAGGGTGGGCTGCCCTCCACAGCCCCTGCCATGCTTTTGTAAGTATGCATCCCTGAAATTGCTTGCTACACTATGATTTGCAGGAGTACGAGTTCTGGTGTGTGGAAATTAATTGGGACAGAGAGCAAAGAGAGAGCATGGCAAAGATGTGATCATTTGCCCAGAGATCCGGAATCATTTAGGCTGGAAAATACCCTTAAGATCATTGAGACCAACCATTAAACATGGTGTTTGCAGATGGTTTCAAACCAAGTGTGCTTATATCAGAAATATTATTAGAGATTAAAAAAATCTGAAATTCCAAATGCAGTTAATGTTGCCATTCCCATTTATAATTTTCAATTTTTCTCATTATTTTAAAAATAATGGTCCAAGTGTTAAGAAAGCAAGCTGAAGCTTGTTTAACCTCCCCTTCCCAACCCTCTCATTGATTCCTAGTCCTATTCCTCTAATCTTCTCTCATTCTCTCCCAAATTGCTGAAAGTGTGAGTAGCAAAATGTGCAGACTTCACTGTGAATGTTTTCTAAGCCACCCTGGGATTTGCATGCACAGGGGGTTGTGTGAACTGCAGACTCTCCTGCTGTAGCAGCATTGGAGATTAAAATAAGTTTACTTATAAAATATTAGAAATTGTGTAGGTTTAAGTTTGATTGTAACTCGCTCACAGCTTAGCATGAGTGGGCCCTGATCAAAACATAATGCAGATGGACTTTAAATGAATTCTGTTTGTTAGCATGAACAGCTGAGCAAGAGAGCAAACAAAGACAGATATCTCCAGATAAGGGCTGGGACCCTGGAGAGCCTCAAGGCTAGCCCAAGCTGGAAGGTAAGAGCAATTAATGGCCCATGTGGATACAGAGAAAGAATCCAACGAGGTTTTAGAAGACCCCAGACCAGGGCATGAGAAGAGCATGTGAAGATTGGGTGCATAGACAGTAAAAAGGCCCAGAGATTTCTTTGTTTGGGGTCTCTCTCCAAAGAAAACCATCTTGAGCTGAATTAAACGGAACCTAGGGGCTGAACTCTTCCTCAACAGTCAGAGTACTGCTGAGTGGGAATATGACTGGGGGTAAAATTAGAGAAAAAAGTTGGAAGTTATATTCACATTCTAACAGAACTTTTAAAAGTACAGAAATACTCGGATGGAATGCAGTTCCTACACCCTCGCTGGAATGCTGCTAGCATGCTCAAAACCTCTTCCACAATGACTCCCCCACCAGCACAGAGTCTGCAACCTTGAGCACATGTTGAGGGGGGTGAAATGGATGTGGAGTGGGATGGGGTGGAGACACAGCCACCAGGCTCTGTTGAAATCCTTGCAGGAATGGGAACTTGATGGAACCAAGTAGCTGATAAACCACATAGCAGATGTCAGCCAAGGGAGATAGGAGAAGATGCCTTCCTTCTGAACCAGCAACTGTGGTGAAATCACTCTCCTTGGATGAACTTGGCTCATTACAATCTGTTTGAAACACTAACACACACCTCCATCCCAGTTACCCACCTTCAAGGTACGACCACCCCTCACTGGGCATGCACTCCGTGTTTTATTGACTATAACTTTAAAAGTAAAGTGAAAGAATTTTACACTGAGCAGCAACAAAGGTATGTGTGGCTAGAGTCAGTCAAGCTCCACCTAAATTTAAAGAAATAGTATAAAAGAAAGTTAAGAATAGGGAGAAGTTAGGGAAGACTCCATTGTAACTTCTGGGACCAGTGGAATGGGCTGAGTCTGTCATAGGGATGCCTCTTGGGTAAGAAATGAATTCTGTGTGTGCTGAATAGTTATCTTGAGTTATTTTTTGTTGGTGATTAGAGCTTGTCTGTGTATTGGTTTGAATGTGTTTTTGTAGTCAGTTGCTATCAATGACAATCTTCAACCCTTAACCTGTCACAATTTCAGTGTGCATATTAATAAACACACACTGCTAAAAGTTGTAATTAATGAGACTTATATTTATCCTTCAAAGAATATTGGGAGGGAGGGAGGGAGAGGAAGGTTGCAGGAGGGGTCTGTAGGCATAGCTAGAAAAACTTTTGGAAACTGCCTTGGAGGAGAGGCTTGGTGGATTTTGCAGCCAGCTTCCCCAAGTTCTTGGTTCATTGCATTAGAAGTAAACTCAGAGAGAAGAGGGCTTTTCCAGGTCACTGGCTGCTTTGGAGAAGGTAAACATGACTTTTGGCTCTCATTTTGTTTCCAAAGAACACAGAAGAGAGAATGAAGGATTACCATGGGAAGAGATGACAGATGACTCCCCTGTCACCAGGGCAAGTAAAAGGCTGAAGGAAAGAAAACTCGAAACAACCCACGTAAATTATCCCTACACACTTGTCCCTCAGCGACATCATACCATTTTAGGAGCTTTTATTTTTTTACCTTTCAGTACCCATTAAATTTAGGATCCAAGTAGACCTTTTTTTAAATATGTTTATCTGAAAGTGGGTTTTGGTGCACAAGCAGTGGTTGGGCTTCTGAGAACATGTAGGAAACCTAATAGGAAAGCTCTTTTCTAGAAAAATGAATGACACAATGAGCAGGATTAAGAGTACTGCTCAGGCAGGTATTCATAAGCCTTCTTGCTTTCCTTTATTCATGAGGAGCATTTCCCCTCTCCCTGGTGCAAAAATACTTGCAGACATTTCTATAAGATGTTCTTCTAGGCTGCTTTTGTTAGTGAAGCTGTAAGCTAACATGTACCTTTAGAACACTGGTGGTACATTTCCTTGAGGCACAGAGTGCTTGGCTAAAGCTACAGTGTTGTCCCAGATCTTCCAGCATTGCCCTTTCTTTGTAATGACTGTATCCCAATATGCATTCATTGCAAATCTAACCTCTCCTACGTTGATACTGAAACACTGCACTATATAAGCTGAAAAGTTTCTGAGTCTTTATACCTGAATAAAAAAAGTTTTATTACTTAGGTTATCTTTGCTTTGTCTGATCCTGATGGAAAACTGCCAGATAAACAGGTTCTCATCACAGTTTTTTTAAGGGTTTGTAATATCTGTTTCACTTAACTATTTGGGATTTAGTAAAATGAAGTCAGCTAAAGAAGAAAGGCTCCATTTTGTAGCACTGCACCATATGGTACACGGGATATAGGTAAGTGACACCATAAGAATGATGTAACTGACCATTTATTAAGCTCAACCCATATTTCAGGAGGGATTCAAGAAAGGCAGAACCTGATTAATTCAGATTGCCATTGCTTGCCAACAATTTAGGTTATTTATATGCATTTACATTTAAAAAATACAGAGATTTCATCATACAGCCATACAGCTTCCAAATTCAAATTGAAAAAATTTTACAGAGAGGCGATGCCATATATTACACCAGCTTAATAGGCTGGAAAGAACAGTCTCACAGGTGTACAGGCTTTTATTCAAGCAAACTGTGCCAAACCCACATGCCCAAAAGCCTTTCTGGCTTTCAGAACTGGTATTGATGGGTCTGAGATATTATCACACCTTACCAACCGAAGAAGAAAAGAACAGGCAGCATTTCTGGAAGGCATGCAGGTGTACAAGTCAAGTACTTATGGTCTTTTCCTTTTGGCCAAGCAACCACTACAACATGACCTTCAAATAGACCCATTAAAAAACTTTTTTATCAAGGTGGAAAGGTTAATATGAGTGCCAGGGAGAGGTCTTGAGAGCACCAGAAATACTCTTGAGGAGATAGAGCTCATATCTGCCTGCACCTTGCCCTTAAAAGCTTTCAGCTTTGATGGATTATCAACATCCCACAAGAGCCAAAGTCACACAGTGCTTTGTGGCATCTACAGGACAAGCCAAGTTTATTTTTTCTCATTCAAGCTAGAAGAGTATGACTTCCTCTTGTAAGAACAAGAAGCCCACAGAGGGGATGGCAGAAAAAGTTAAAGGGAAACGAGTAAGTTCAGAAAAGGCCGAAATTAGAGAGAGTCACAGGAGGTTCAATATAGAGCTCTTCTAATGAATAGTACAAATAACTGGATGCTTGGAAAGTTGCAGGAAAAACAAACATTATTTTTCAACAAAACTAGCATGTTTTTCAACTTCATAATTTTTATGAGCAGTAGTCGAGAGTGCTTAAAGCAATGGGGACTTTTGGCCAGATGTTACTCTCTCTCTTTGAAACTTAGCAGATAAAACTCTGGGACAACAAATTCAGTACAACTGTGTTATATATCATATCCCTTATCACCCACAAACCTCTGGAAAGATTGTTTTAATGGACTGCTGAAAACTGTGTTAAAAGCATTTGGTAATGAGGCATGGCAAAATTGGGATGCAAATTTAGCAAGCCTAAGGCTGGTTAACACTGGAGGATCAGCTAACAGGCCTGCCCCTGCCCAAACAAAACCCTTTCATTTTGTGGGGGGATAAGGTCCCCATATTACAAATGGGGAAGTGGCTGGGAATGTTGGTGTGGATTTCTCCTCCCATGGGAAAAGGCAAACCCTTTCATGGGAATGTCTTTTCTCAAGCACTTGGGTGTACTTGGTGAGTAATATGGAAAGTTGGAGAGACCCAGTGTACGCCTCAAGGAGATTTAATCTCAGGGGAAAAATAATTTGTGGTGTTAAGTTGCAGGAGATTCTGACAGTGATCTGGGCTAAGCCAGTGTCAGTACGCAATGAAGAAGTGTGCTGCTTCCCCTGTCCTGAGCACCCATCCTGGTGGAATGGTCCGGTTTTGAACATCTGGAGGGGTGGACGAAGACCATGAAATGGGAAAATAATATCTATTTGTGGAAGGATGGGGGGTAGCAGTTAATGAAAATGTACTAATCTGTATATTGGGTATAAAGATGGTTTAAGGATGCAGTGTGAGTTGTATGAATTGGTAAGAAGGGATTTCAGTAATGAGAAAACAAATACAATGGAACAGTTAGAAAAGACATAAAATTATATGGGGTCTGACTATGATGCAAATGATAAGGGCTAAAGTTTCTATTGGGGCTGGCTGAGCTGGAGCTCATTTTACTTTAGCAGCCCTCACAGAGCTGTGCCTTGCATTGGTAGCTGGGAAGGTGTTGATAAAACACCTTTGGCTGCTGCTGAGCAGGGCTGGCACAACGTCAGCTGTGCCCCAACATTCCCTCAGCATTAGGCTCGGGGTGGGCAAGATCCTGGGAGGGGACACATCTAGGCCAGCTGACCCAAATTAACCAAAGGAATATTCCATACCATATGACATCAGCTCAGAGATAAAAGCTAAGAAAAGGAGGAGGAAGCAGGGGGGACATTTGTCATTTACAATATTTGTCTTCCAGAACAACTATCACACGTGCTGAAGCACTGCTGTATAGGAAATGGCCAGATATTGCTTGCTGATGGGAAGTAGAGAATAAATTTATTGTTTTTTTGCTGGTGCATGTGCAAACTTTCACATTTGCTTTAGTAAACTGCTTTATTTCAACCTACAAGTTATTTTTCATCTTATTTTCTCTCCTCTGTCCAGCTGGGGTGGGGGACTGACAGAGTGGCTTTTTGGGTGCCTGGCATCCAGACAAGGTCAACCCACCACACTGTGACTGATGAATACGTAAATAAAGTTATAAAGCCATGAAAAAAAAAGAAGCACGAACTTTGAATTTGTTCCTTCATGATTTTCTTACCTTTGGAGAAAGTAGCAACTTTTAAAGAATATTGGAAGAGAAAGACACGGATAATGAACTCCTACGGTATGTTAATGTCTCCCGACTCCCCAGCAGGTACAGTGATTTAAATACAGATCTAGTCATTGTGATCACTGAAACTGTGGGTGGGAAAAGGGACAGTTGAGAACTGACAGAAATGTTGTTCTTATCCTTGGAGTTATGTCTTCAGTAGGTTTGTTCAACAAGGAAGCCATTTCACGCTGGTCTTTTGCAGCGGCAGTGTTTATTCAAAGCCGTAAGGGCACTGTGCAGCTGCAGAGCGTCCTGGCCTCGCGGGGCTGCTTTCCCAAACGCTCACCTCTGCTCCCTGGGCTTTTACACACTCTGCTCAACTGTGTTAGCGCTGTTGAAGCACCATTTGCTTCCTGCCACACCTGGACCCCTTTGCTGCTTCTGGATTGTCTGCAAGCACATACCATGGCACGCTGACAGCGCCTGGCTTCTCTCCCTGCTTGTCCCCATCCAGAGATACCCACACCTCATGCCCCTGAGGCCTGTCACTATGAAGTTCCCAAACTTTAAACTTCCTAGCAGCTCCCAAGACTTGCCCTCACCACTGTCACTGTCACCACTGGGTGTGTGTGGTTCTTATTCGCGTGACGTATTTCCGATCTGGAGACTGAGCAAAATAATGAGCAGGCCCCCACTCCCTTGCAGAGGAAGGGAAGATAGGTAAAGAAAGGAAGAAGCTGGGGGAAGTGAGATAAGGCCTGTGCAGCTAAAGCAAAATACACAGTGCTGTGAGCAGCAGAACAAATTAAAACTGAGCTCATAGAGGATTTACATTTTGAGGAGAGTATTCCTGTGTGGATGCTCTGGTTTCTAATCAGAGTTGAACTAACCCACCAGTCTTTCTCTTTCTGAAGTACTTATAAGTACTTCTTTACTTAGCTGCCTATTTTCATGAGATACAGGGGAAATTAATATCCTTAGGAGCTTTACTCCTCTTTCCCATGTGGCTGCAATTAACCAATTCCTTCAAAACATTACCAGGGAAAGACAGAAATATGTTGAGAACACCATTATGTACACCACATTTTCCATGGAAATTGGGCTAAAAATACATGGATCTTTGCTATATTTGGATATTTTGCTGTAAGGAATCTGGCCCATGGTATTTCAAAGCTCTCCTCTTGCCCGAAGAGAAGGTTGTGCAAAGGAATGTGTAAGATTTTCAAAGACTCAATACAGATTTGGAGTGTGCATGTGTGGATGTGTCCCACAGAGTCAGTGCTCGTGGAGGGACCACACCACCTATCCAAGCCCCTTTCCAGCTCACAGATCTGTGCCACTGCTCACACCTATTCTCTTTCTATTGCCCATGGAGAGCACGCTCTTGCTCTTGTCCTACACTGCAGTTGTGAAACCTGAACACTGACCTTCCTAGCACTTAACTGTGGTTACTACAACTCGTCTGGTATTTACCTGCATGCTTTTACACTCCCGTGTAACTCATGAATGGCTCATCTCATTGGGATAGTGATGCAGAAATGGAAGAACGGGCATATGCTAACTTCACAGAATCACAGAGTCACAGAATCACAGAATGGGTTCAGTTGGAAAAGACCTGTGAGATCATCAAGTCCAATCTATGAGCCAACACCACCATGTCAACCAGACAATGGCACTGAGTGCCACTCCAGTCATTCCTTAAACACCTCCAGGGACAGTGACTCCACCACCTCCCTGGGTAGCCCATTCTAATGTTTAATTATTCTTTCTGGGAAGAAATTCCTCCTAATATCCAATCTAAAGCTCCCCTGACACAGATTGAGGCTTTGTCCTCTTGTCTGGTCAGCAGTTGCCCGGGAGAAAAGACTGACCCCCACCTGACTCCATCCTGCTTTCAGGCAGTTGCAGGGAGCAATAAGGTCCCCCCTGACCCTCCTCTTTGCCAGGCTAAACAATCCCAGCTCCCTCAGCTGCTCCCCATAGGACTTGTGCTCCAGACCCTCCATTCTGGACATGCTCCAGCCCCTCAGTGTCCTTGAAGTGAGGGGTCCAGAGTTGAACACAGCACTCGAAGTATGGCCTCACCACTGCCGAATACAGGGGGACAGTCACTTTCCTAGTCCTGCTGTCAACAATTTTTCTGATACATTTGAGCACTGGTAGCGATTCTTTCAGCGTGGAACAATTCTCATATTAAAAAGCCCCACAGTAACAGGAAGCTGACTGCTCTTTGAAACTATTGTTACAGTATAGGGCAGAGAAAGCCAGTAAGGCTCTGTGTCCACCCTAAAGTCCTGTCTGTCCTTAAACAACACTGTTCTGGTTCCTGAGAAGTTTCATTTTTTTGGGACTTCTCCTTTGTCTTTGAACTCACAAACAAGAGTTTCCAGAGAAGTTTGAGGATTATTTGGAGCAAAGTTCAGATCTGCTTTATCATGTTTCAGCAAGGATGCCATTCCCTACTAGTAACGTGGATCATCATACTGCGTGTGCATGGCCTGGACTGTGATCTTCTTGGTATGTGCCACCCTCAGAGAGTTACTGGCAAGAGACGAAACTAATGGGAAGGCAAGACTACATGGGTAGCGAGTGGCGGGAAAAGGGAGTAAGAAAGATCTTTGAGAGTGTTTCCCTTCATTCTTCATGTGGGAAATATGTCATTTCCACATCCCATCTGCTTTTGCCAGGAATACATAAACTGTGTTTGATAGTAACAAGTACCTAGTAGTTGTGTTTTCATTTCAGCCCATCAAGAATAGTCATTTCTAAATATTTCACTGTCCGAGCTGGCATTGCAGAAAATGGTTACTTACATCAGTCAAGCATGTTTACATTCATTCTTATGTCATGGGAAATCACAGTGGATGTGGCTGCACTGCAGGCAACTGCTCTGCAGCATGGAGGTACTCCAGTTCAAGCCAAGTCCAGCTGAGACAGCAGTCCAGCACCACTGCAAAGAGCTCAGTGCAAACAAGAAGTCATTAATAACACAGCTTCTCACTCTGAAGGGTGAGTTGAATTCAAAGCAGTGAAATAGAACTGCAGTCTCTCCACAAGGCATTGCAGTGGAATCAATATGGATTCTTGGTGGATAGAAACCACAAGGCTTAAAACATTGGCCACTCCCTAGGTGGAGTCAGGGGAATTTTAGGGTTGGATTTGCCTTGTTTAACCTTAAATAATTAACAGTGCAGTGTTTAGGCTCAGGTGGCAGGATTCACTTGCCTACATATAGACATAAATGCAGTGTTAAAAATCCTAAGGTATCCTCCTGCAGCCACTTTTAGAGAGTGTGAATCATCTGTGCTGATACGGGGCATCCCTCCAGTCAATGAAGGCAGAAAGACATATCTGGTGTGGGAGTAATCCCTTGGTCCAATGAGTGTCTGAGGCACGAGTCAGGGATGTGAACACAGACATCCAGTGCTACGTGAGATGCCCCAGAGTAAACCTGCATTCTCACATACTTGGGTGCCCTAGGTAATCTCCAGTTTCCTAGGGAACTGAATTGTGTCCAGAGAGGAATGGGATGAGCTCCTGTGCTCAGGTCCCTATTCTCTCATGAGCTGGAAAGGGAGACTAAATGACTGGTTTGGATGGGTGTTGGCTGTCTGGAGCTGGGTGAGATGAACCCCCATGCACATGGTAATGGAGAGCTCAAGGGCAGAGCAGTCTGAGTGCCAGAAACTGCACACAGCATGTGTGCTGCCATGGCAAACCACATCCTCAGCTCCACAGCTGCCTTTAGCCTTTGCATCCCTTCGTTTAGCACAAGATACTAGCCAAAGAAGGCTCCTCACCCAGTGACTTCAATATAAGGGACAGCACTCCTGCTTTCAGTTACATACACAAACATGGGGACAACTCACCAAGATCAAACTGCAAAGAAGGGGAGAACTGGGTTGGAAAAGACACAGACATTTCACTAATGAGGCTATTCCTCCATTAATTGCATTAAGTGCTCTCAGGATTCAGTTGTCAGGAGCAGAACTGGAGCTGAGGGACTGTGCATGGCACAGAAGCTGCCAGCAAGTGAAATTGCAGTTGGGCCTATTTGGGCTCTGAAACTCTTCCCCATCAAACCATCAGCTGAACTATGGGGGACAACTTACCGGAGTAGGAGACAGCAGTGAGTCCTATAGTTCCTCTGCTACAGTTCTCAAGAGTATATGCACAATATTTACTCATTTTTAATAATTCTGTTTATTTTATTGCTAACATAGGAACACCAGCTAGTTTACCTGATATCTACAATATGCTCCTTCCTCTGGAATAAGGAAGGAGCATTATCAGTGAAGGCCTGAGTGAAGTTTAAGGGTGAGATCCCAGCAGTGTGCAACACAAAACTCTTTTTCTGTTGCCCTGTCCAGGAATTTTGCAGAAATTTGATGGCGGAGGGACCAGTATCTGGCCTGATGGAAGAAAATGCCAGCGACTCAGATTTCCCATGTTACCAGCAGAGTTAAGAGGAAAGAAAATATAGGAGAGGCAAGGAAGCTTGGCAATACCAAAATGCATATTTCTCTATGAACCCAGATTGGACTGATTGGCATGTTGGACATCAGGAAAACACTGATGGTAGTGTCAAAACATATTGCTAATGGTGGTTTTGTTCAAATGGAGCAGGAAGCTCCCATCCTGAGTGTTCTGTGTCATCCCTGCTTCTTGGAGGCTATCCGCCAAAAGTCAACTCCAATGCTCTAAGGCAAATTTTTATCACAGCAATGGCACTTTTCCCAGTGTCGAGTAGACGCAGTAGTTGCGTTAATTCCTAGCCTAAGTATCTTTCTTGTATTTCAGTGTGCCACTCACCACCATAGCATTCCTCATTCAGAAACAGGGAAGACTCCTGCCTTTGTCTCTCCCCGCCTTGAGCACATTAAGACCCTTTTGGGACAAAGATCCTGCTGAAGGCCACTGTGTTTTCATTATTTCATTTTCTATTCATCATGCCTGGTTATCCACAGTGCTTTGATGTGTGTCAGGAGGCTGCATGGCATGTCCCTGCGATGGTACCTGTCAGAAACACCGAGTTCACAGCTGTCATATGGAATATGCCATCTGCTTAGGCAGCTGGGCACTGAGCTGAGCAAGAGCAAAGAAAAGGACAAGAAAAAGTCAGCAAGATTTTGAGGAGAGACTGAGCTTAAACAAATTTTCCCTGCTATAGATTTGCACGATACAGGAATACAAAAATATAATTTTAGTCTCTCCACCAAAACTGCAGGTTTTTCTTTCCTGCTTTAAAGTATTTAATGTGTGTTTCTATCCACATCTCTTCAGTACCTTGAAGTTTACTGCAAGCAGTTCATTTACTCTTTATAAGCTTATCCAACCAAGGTACCACTTCAATTTACCCTTCAGTGATAGGACGAAAGCAGTGGCACCAAAAAAACACCTTAGAGAGAAGGTATTGGTTGAAAGCAAGTAAATTCTGGGAAGAGTTAAGCATAAAATGCAGATTTCTTATGGCTTGGATTACAAAATGATCCTTGGGTGGGGCTCTGTAAGTGTCAGATGTATTCAGAAATGACAAATCACAGCACTCAGGCTGCTTTCCATGACAGACAGCAAAAGCAGAGTGCATTAGGATCAGCAGCAAGGCAACTCTGAGTCAGTGCAGGGTCCACACTGTTGCATGTTACTCGCCCAAAGTGCTTTTCACTTGTACAAGCTTACAGTGAGGGAACTTGAGGAGGTTTTTAAATAATTTTTTTTTTTTTTTAAAGAAGCAGCATTGGGTTGAAAATATTTTCTCCCTTCTGCTAGAAATCAATTAAAATGAAGTCAACATAAAGAAAAAGAGCCCTGACAAGAATTTGAGAATTCATGACATTAATTTTTGTTTTAAAAATTGCCTTATTATTATACCATTGGTGCAATTTGTTGAACTTCTGACAAAAATAAATCTTTGTGTTTTTTTTTTTTTTTGCCAGAAATATATGACATTTGAACAACATAAAATCTTCTTCTAAAGGGGAAATTAATACATTTTAAGCTTCTTTCCTGAACAATGAGGCTTTTGCCAAATCAAAATTTTCTGAAAAAAAGAGATAATTTTATAAATAGCTTTACAAGGAACTTTTAAAGAAATAGCAATTCTGTATAGAAAAGAGGCTTCCAGTTTAAGCAGACTATAAATGACATCTGGCACGGAGAACTGTCAAAATGTAGTTCACCTTAGGGGAAAACTGTCCAGATGCAGAGATATGTTTGAGTGTATAATGACATCTGTTATGCAAACTAGCGTTACAAACTCAGATCTGTATCTGTTAATGGGTAAGACAAAAATTAAGCTGAACTAAATGATAAGGAACAATTTAAGATTGCAGGTTTAATTAAATGGGAGAAAAATGGTTTTACTCCTGAACAGTAGATTGAAAAATGGAATCTGGTCAGAACCAAAAAAAAAATGCAAGGACATCAGCACAAAGGATTCAGGAAAAAATGTGCACTTGCAGCCCAAAACCCAGCTGTGTCCTGGGCTGCATCAAAAGCAGCATGGGCAGCAGGGCAAGGGAGGAGATTCTGCCCCTCTGCTCTGCTCTGGTGAGACCTCAGCTGCAGTGCTGCATCAGCTCTGGGGTCCCCAGCACAGGACAGACATGGAGCTGTTGGAATGAGTCCACAAATATGGTCAGGGGGCTGGAGCACCTCTCCTATGAAGACAGGCTGAGACAACTGAGGGCATTCAGCCCAGAGAAGAGAAGGCTCCAGGGAGACCTTATAGCACCTTCCAGTACCTGAAAGGGGCTACAGGAGAGCCTTAATTTGAAAGAGGATACATTTATATTAGATATTAGTGAAAAATTCTTCACTGTGGGAGTGGTGAGGCAAAAAACAAAAACACTAAATTTGGGAGGATTGATACAGAGTGCAAACTTGAGGTAGAAGACAACTAGGCTTTTATAGCTTATAATTATATGGCTTATTTACATGGCTTCTTCACCCTTGTCGTTAATAGTGGGGCAGATGAGAGGATGCTTAATAGGAATGAATATTTTAAAAAGAAAATTCCAACAGACAAGGATGAAAAAAAACCCCAAAGTTCAGTGTGCTGAAACTTTTGGGGCAGATTAATCTTCAACCACGAAGCACTAGATTGTGAAATTGCAAGTCCTGCGGCAAAGCTTTTCTAAATGATCCTATTCATCTGTGGCTAGTGCATTGGCATTAGAAATTAGCAATCACAGTACTTGTATTTTGAAAAGAGAAAAAGGACCCATGCAATTACAGGACTATTAGCCAGGTTTCCAGTATATGCAAGGTGTTGGAACAAATTTCCAAAGAAAAACCACCTAACAAATTGTAGATAAGCAGAAAATGCGGTGCAATACAACTCAAATTGACAGCAATAGATTTTGGCAGATAAACTTGGTATCTTTCTGTGATACATTGGACTATGTTCAAATAAAGGAATGTGATTAATACAACCCAACCGACCTTCTGCCAAGGCTCACATACATTCCAAGGACAAATTATTAGTGCTTAAGGGAAAGACATGGGAAATTAGTACATTTAGTTTTAGAAAAAGGTCTGGCTCGAGGGTGGGTAACAACAACTAACATTGAAGGAAGACAAAGCCAGCAAAAGGCTGGTTCTGAGTGCAATATTATCACAATCAGCCATTATGTCAATTGTTCACAACAACAGGGCACAAAAATAAATAATAAAAATAATAATTAATGACACAAATCTGGGAGATGATGTTAACAGAGAGGAAGGTTAGAATACCATCTAGGGAACACCTGATAATCTTGAGCAATGAAGCAATAAAAATCAGATTAAATTTAACATCCTGAGGAGCTAGGTCAGGCACATAGGCACTAATAAAAAGATTTGCTGTAAGCTGAAGGCTGAGCTGTGCTAGTGTGAGGAAAGGAGAAAGCCCAGACTGGAAATAATCATTCACAGTATGGCCATGAGTCACCAATGTGATTCAGCCACACAAAGGTTGATGCAATTGTGTGACATATCAGGAATGATGCTTCCAGTACAGATGAGAACAGTAAATCAATAAGGATTATTCCTGGAGCGTGACACAGACCTGGCCACTTACACTCTATATGGTCAGTCACCATAAATATCGATGGGGTAAGAGGATCTAAACAGACCTTTTTAGCCAAAGTAGAAAGAAGCAAAAAGGGGACCTGGAAATTCAGGCTGGAAATGAGTAATGCTCAAAGATGGTAAGATACTGAAGAGACTTGCAAAAATCTGTCTGCTGCCCTTGGCAAAAAAGGCTGTAAGGCACTGCCTGCAAGGGAACCTCCTAGAGGCACAGCGCCAGGTAACAAACACACGCAGAGTCAGATGTGCTGATTTTTGCTTGAAAGTGGATAGGATCTCGACTTTGAAGCTCTAATTCTCATCTCAGACACTTTTCTGTGAACTTCCTCAGGGAGGGAGCATTAGCCAGTCATTGTCTTTTTAACTCCACTAGAAGTGAGCAGCTCAAGAGTCACAGCTCAAAGCAGCTTTACGACACATGATGGAGTTTTAAACTTTTTAATTCTTACTCCAGGAAAGCCAAGGATCTCCCTTCTCACTTATGCTTTGAGGATTAAACACTTCTCTTCTGTGACCTGGCTCAGTCTAACCAAATGCTCTTGCATCAGCCAGAGGCAGGGACAAACTGGACTTCGGAGCCATCGGAGTAGTTTTTCCTAGCTTGAGGAAGGTTTTTGCTGACAAACTTTTCCCACAGATGCCATGCCCCTCCTCCCAGCTTCTCAGCAGAAGGTTTGACACGAAGTTGCCATTAAATTTCCAATAATTAATTTTATGTTGTGTTCCCTGGACTAATTTTTACTGATTTTGCTTTGCAAGGAGTTCATTTTGAGGCTCATGAGTGACAATTCCTGTCACAAGGAGCAGATTTCTGATTAATTCTTTCTGCTCTAGATTAATTTGCGTGACAATCATTTGTGACAAAGATTAATCTTTCAAACGATTACTGTGACAATTTTCTCCACAGAGACAAGCCATCACACTTGTGCTGCTTTGCTCTGACCTTGTTTTGTGACTTTGGGAAAGTTATTGTTCTCTTAAGATTCATTTTACCTACCTAGAAATCTATATAAGTCATCTGCAGAGTGTTTACTACACATCTCAGGACATGGGAACTTAATAAACTGTGAAATGATCAAAGGGAAAAAGATGATTGGAAAACAATCGGGAATCTTCAATAAAAAAAGGTAATAGCTGTAAACTTCACTAATCTTATAATGAAAAGCAAAACAAAACATAAAAGAAATTTTTTTCTGGAAGGTTTATATTTGTTTGCTTCTAAGAACTGAGAGTGTTTTCATCGGCAATTGTACAAATTTTCATGAAATCCACATTCAAAATTTCATAAAAAGAGTTAGTGAAGTGATCAAATCTCTTTCTCTGGCAAATAGACAATATTAATTACACTGAGCAAAGTTAATCTGCTTTTTTTTGGCAGAACTGCAATGCTGACTATGCAAACGACATTAAAAAATATTAAGTTTCAAAAAAAATTTAATTTAATTTTTTTTAACATCTCATAAACACTGGCCCACATAGTCACTTTCGAAGCCTGCAGGATCCCTTCTTTACATAAAAAGAAACCACTATGTAGAGAGAGGGTGTTATTCTTAGAAAAACACAAAGAAGATGTGAGCAGCATGATGGGGAAGGCAATGTTTTCTGTTAACACGCTCTTGTTCTCTCCTCTGTTGTTCACATTTGAATCAAAACACACAGTGCAGTTACCTTTCCCATTCAAATGCTGGTGTCTGGAGGGGTATCCAATTGCCTGAACAGGTGCTGGCTCCACAATACACTTCCCAGAACAGCAAAGCATATGGGAGTCTTCCCTACAAATTACATCCACAGTGTTAAGGACTCTTCAGTGAAGATTGTCTCTTGCAGGCGAGGAACACCTTGTAGATTTTCTACGTCTGAGTTTCCAAGGTATATTCTGTTTCATAAGAGGGAGATTTCATTAAACTGCAGGGTAGAGGCAGCGAGACTGAAGCTCAGATTAAAACAAGCTGAGAAGAACCTGAAGGAATTTTGCCCAATCCCAAACACACAGCCTTTTCCTTTCTCACCGAAAAGTCATATCCAAGGTGAGGGCTGGAGGAGTTGATGCCATGCCCTGGCCTTCAGGAGGCCCCTGCTGGTGTGATGCACCCTGAGCATGCAGGGCTTGGCCACGTTTTCTTTGGGGAGTGAACTCCCAGGCAAGACCCTCATGGCCAAGGTTGTCTTTAACCCTAGGGAAGATCCAGATCCAGACTTCCTGCAGGACACACCAGCCAGGCAGGGCTGGTGACACTTCTGCTGCAGACCACTGCTGGGAGGCTTGAGCTGCAACTGGCTGCACATCCAATCCCAAGGAGATCAGGGCTCCCCATCCTGGACAGGGAGAGAAGGGACCTAAATCAAACCAGTATCCATCCCACTGGCAGAGAGGCACCTGACTGCAGATGTTGTATTTGCCTCTCTGTGAATCTCAGCAGCTTCAGAGTTTACCTGAAACCTTTCATGGACATGAGAATCTCCTCTGGGTGCCTGGAGTTAGGGGCAAGAGCTCCCTTCCCACAGGCACTTGTTTGCAGTTTTCCTGCAGTTTTTTTCTGGAATAAGGCTATTATTCTCAGTCGTACAGTGTCACAAAGCTGGACAGGTACAGCAGTGGACCACACTCTGAACAGCTACAAAATATGAGGTCAGTTTTGTGTTAGCTCGTTGCGCAGTCTCTTTCTGGGTTAAATATGCTCCTGTAGCTGATGGGATGGTGATAAAGTCAGAAAAATTATGTGCAGTTACAAACCATGCAAATGGTATAGTAATAACAGAAAATATTGTGATTTGTGTGATAGATCTGACAGAAAAAAGCCCATGTTTTCAACAAATCAGAGGCTACAATCTGAAGGAAGCTATTCCTGTATCTCGGCTGAAAGTTAATGAGCCTGATGCAAAGTGTGAGCAAAGAAACGTGGTGGGAAATTAAAATCTTTCAAGAATCATTAAGTGTAGACATCTGGGTTTTCTGAAGTTCGTTTACACTAAAACTAATTTTCCAGTGTAAAGCTTTGGCAAACACTTTAAGCAGTAAAACATTTGATGCTGCTGATGTAACCAAGGCACTTCTCCTGTGAAATATTATCTTAGTCCTTAATTCATTTTTTAAAAAAACAGCAATATATCTCACTCATTTGAAATTCTGTAAATCATTGTCAGCTGCAGTTAAACAGGAGACTGCAGATGAAGTCGTAGTTTGACAGGAAGAAACTATGTGGGACATGATGGGAAGGAAGGAGGAATTTCCTTCAAGAAGAAATTTTGATGGGATGGCGTTACTGATGGAGCTCCTCAAGAACCAGCCAGAAACAGCAGTGATCAGAGCGCTGTGTCCAGGTCCAGGGTGGCTTTCAAACTCTTTGTGAGGCAGTCACTGAAAGACAACTTCAAAGCTAAGCTGGATTGAAGTGAGACGATTCCAGAAAAGGATAAGGAATTATCGCTTCCAAAGTTTTAGGTAACAATGACAAGTCTTGAATCTTTGTATGTGATCAGAACTTCCATGGTTAAGACAACCAAAGCAGAACAGATGCTGGAAATTGTCCATGTACAAACTTTTCAGAGATGGTACTTCACAATTAAAACATTTGTATGCTCATGGCCTCACACATGCAGGGCTCACTCAAGCTATCGCTCATGTAGGATGAGTCCTGAACCAAGACTTTGGTATCACTGCAGTGCTTGACACAGACTGAGTGCCCTCATCTGCAGCAGAGACTGGTCAGTCACGCCAGGGTTTGCATCACTGCTTAACTCCATGGGCTGCTGCTCAGAAGAGGTTGATTTTAATTGCCCCAGAGTGCTGGAGTTTGCGTATGAAGCTGAAAAACATCCATCCTGTATTGTCACAGTGAGTGTACAAAGCCTGGGGCAAGGAACACACTTTGCCTTGGCTGTACTTCAAGCAGTGTTTCTATGTCCGGCATGTTTAGTTTTTCAAAGCAAAGGTTATTTTTCTTTATAAAGGAGAATACTTAAAATATAAAGAGAAAGCTGAGACTGGCCAGACCTCTTAGCCTGCTAATCAGTCTTAGAGGGTCTTCAGTGACCAGAAAAGAGAAATTTGACTTAACTGTCATCTAGAAGATAGGCAGAGCAAAAGTCATGCCTTTGTCATGCCATGCAGTTCTTCTTTCAGCCTGTCTGCTTTCACTTTGCAGCTGTTAAAGTGTCCTCATGTAGTTGTCAGTGATTATACAAGAAATAATTCCAGTGCCTTTGCAGTCTCTCCACACTAGACTATCACTTAGAAAATCAATTACTTCAAGGAAAAATCTGTGGCTGTCCTAAGAGACACAAAACAAAGATTGTGCTATGCCAGCCAGGCAGAATTGTCTTGCCCAGCTGCCAGATGTGAAGTTTCTTAGGCTGCCCTTTGATTCCTTGACATTCCGAGGCTTCACAAAGATATTTGCCAAATTCAGAGTGAATATAATATTTGCTACCTTTTCATCAAAGTCTGTGAGAGTAAGTCAAGGTCACTGATTATTAGGCACGGTAATACTCCTGTGAAGAAGGCCCACTGTGGAAGACAATACCCCCAGTGGATTTGTCACTTGTCACATGGCAAATGCAGTTCCATTATGGCAGGACTTAGGACACATTTAAGGTTGCCCCTAAGGCAGTGTTTAACCACTTGTTCTCCAAGGCAGCTCGGCTGTGCTTGATTTGTGCCTGCAGTGCCTGGAGCTTATCTGTGCCTGGTAGACCCTGGGCAGCAAACCCACCAGCATCAGGCCCCATGTTGGCTGCTCCCGGCCCTCTGACCTCTCCTTTCTTTTCTCTGGCATCCCTAAATAAATAAAGACAAGCCCGAAGGATAAGTGAAGCAAGGCAGAGACTGCTGAGCAGGATGACTCTACTTCAAAGGTAGTAAGGGAAAGCAGAATAGTCCTTTGTGACCTTAAAAGACTCTTATCATTCCTTCCCAACTTCTCTTTCCCATCGCCTCAAGCTTCCTTGTCCACACTGATTCTCTGAGGACGCAAATGCTCTAAATCAAACAAAGGAAATATTCGAGCAAATAGAAATATTAAAATAGAAGAAGTCTGGTGGTTTTGTTGGTGGTAGTGTTTTTTGGGCTATTTGCTATTTGGCTCATTTTGCAGATCCTGTCTACAGCATAGCCCTCATGCAATGCTGCTGTGAAGAGGTTGGGGTTGATTTACACCAAATAAATTTGCCAGCAGGCAAATATCCATGCAACTGTACCTTGAAGTTGTCTAAGCAATTAACATAATTAAGATAAATTCAGAGCAGTAGTTCCTTACCTGCAAAAATTTAAACTTCTTTTTTCCTTTTCGAATCCTAGAAAGGAAGCACGCTGAAGAAAATCTTCTAGATTTTTTTCCCCAGTTACATTATTTTGTCCAAAAAAATAGATTAAATAACTACAAAACCATCCCAGGAATCCTAATATTCAGAAAATCTTTAAGCTCATTTCAGACCTTTGTACTCATATTACTCTGTGGGCTTTGTAAGAAACTCCTGTAACTGAATTCTGAAAAAGATCTTATAAAAAGAAATGTGATTTTGCAGTACAAAAATCCCTAAGGAAGTCACTTTTACCCACTCCTCAATCTCTCACAGGTTTCATTCATACACTTTCCTCTGTGCTCATCAGTACCAAAATACCTATGCCCAAACAGTTTTGGACCACTTTTACGCAACAGAGAGGACAAAAGACATCACCAGCTGTGGCCTCAACATGTATCTTGGGTTTTTGAACTGTCTTTTGTGTCTTGTAGGAGTGCATGCTGGTTTGGATTGCTTGCCTTGTGATTTTGACTCACCCTTTATAAATGTTAGGCAAAATTCCTGAATTTCACAACTTTTATTTTCCTTGCTTGATAAGCTGTAGTCCTGGTCTTTATCCAC
This sequence comes from Origma solitaria, assembly GCA_013397895.1. Lineage (NCBI taxonomy): Eukaryota > Metazoa > Chordata > Aves > Passeriformes > Acanthizidae > Origma > Origma solitaria. Next base: position 393,890 of record VZRL01000350.1, on the reverse strand, counting down.
TTGTCAGCTTTAACTTTAGTTCAGTTTGTTCACATGAAACCACAGATACTGAGCTCTCTGGTGATTAACACATTCCTGTCCTTTTAAACTTTGCTTTGCTGTTCCCTCTCGTGCTTTTGCACACACATTTCCATTCTTACACCATTTATACCAATCTTCTTATTTTATTACAAATTTCCACAGTGCTAATGGAGTCACTCCTAACTTGGGACATTAGAATGGACAACATATTACAGGCCCCCAGGATGACCAAATTCATGTGGTGAGAACTGGGCAGAAGCCCACTGCCTTTTTTGTTCAAGAATTATTTAAAAATGTATTGAACATGATGAAATACAAAGATGAATCTCATGCCTCACATAGCACATTATTTTTTATACAACCCTTTAGGTAATTTGCCTTTGGTTAATGCTGTGAGTGCTGTTGTAGTCTCTTGAAAACGCATCCACACCTGCATGGGATTTTCTAGTTCAGGCACACCACAGTCCTGCTCAGTTCTAGTGGAGGAAGATCACTGCTGAAGCACTTCTGCACTCTGTGGTTCAGCCCTTTTCTGCATGACGTACAAGCAGGAGTCTCAAACAGCTCTTCTTAATCTCTGACAAAAATGCTTTCTCCTAACAGCAGGCTTGAAAGCAAACAACAAAATGTCATTTTCAAAATGATTGTAGTGGGATGACAGAATGCATCTCCATAGTAACGAGTGGGGCTAATGCCACCCCTTGCAGCACTGCAGGCAGCCACACAAAGTTTCTTTTCCTTTCTCAAAGAAGAATTCATGAAGGATCTCAGTGGCTGCTCAGCCCTGGGAGGTGGAGAGCCTGCAAGTGCCTCTTAGAGCTCTTTAATGCCTGCCTGGAGTGGGTAGTCAGATATTGTCACAGCTATGAGCAGCACCTGATGCTCCTTCAAATTGCTTTAAAGGAAGTGGCAGGACATAATAATTCCCTCCATGAGGCCTCTTCTGTTCATCCTCAACAGAGCAAACACAGCCATATCCCCTGCAAAGTACACTTTGTATTTGCACTCAGTTAATTTAAAATAATTCTGTGTTTCATTTTGGAAGTGAAATGTATTGAGTGACCAGGTGAGGATGTGGACAGGGAGCTTTTCTTATCTCCCTAACTACATTCTTAATAACTATCAACATTTTGATAATTGCAGATGTGCTATGTTTCAGAAGCCTTGAATACTAATAACTATTAATTCCTTGAAATTCATGCAACATGAAGAGGCTGAAGTTTCAATTCTTAGTTTAGCTGAGGTTAGAATTTTGCTCTTTTGGTGCTGTTTAAATCTGTTGTTCATCTCCAAGTTAGCCTTTCAGCTCCTACAAACTAGAGTAGCTTTAATGGTTTCAGTACTTCTGCGCCATTTTCTCCCTTCAGTACCTTGTCCTGCTGTTTGTCTTGTTCGCTTTCTCTCAAGGCTCCTACATCTACAAATGCCCCTTGCAGTTCCCATGACAAAGCTGAGAAATACATGCACACATTTAGGAGGAAACATATCCCCAGCATGCACAATCCTCCACTCTGAACAGCACTGCCTGCCTCCGGGTGGATAATCTGATCCTAACACATACAAACAATTTCCATAAATATCACGGCTAGGTACCTGACTCATCCCCCCAGGAACAAAGCAGGCTTTCCAAAGTAAAGCCATGATGATGCTGAAGACTGGCACAAATTTTCTGCTAAGTACTTTTCTTTGTGCTTTTCTGTCATTATACATGAAAGAAAGTTGCTGCCTTGAGATTTGATTCGCCCTCACTTTGGTAGATACCTGCTGGGGCTAATTCATGTGAAGCCATGGCATTATGTACCGTGAAAAGATGGAATGCTCAGGTCTCCTCAGGCTCCCAGCTTTTCTGGAGAATGTGTGAGGCAAAATGATTAATGGGAGTCTGTGAGCTCTTAATATAACTCACATTCACAGTTTATGGCTTCTCCCCTGCAATACATTACTTCTTCCACTTCCATGCAGTTTTTCAGGCAGAGAAGCCATGTGAAGAAGATTTACTTTTCTTTCAACATGAACTTTGCAGAAGTAAAAGCAAAATGTCTGCTCTGCGTTTGCAGAAATATTTTCTCATACACATCAGACACAGCTATAAAAAATAATAGAATATATCTGAACAATAAAACTTGCAAGCAACACCATGTAGACACTGAACTTGGTGATGATACTGCTAGCAAATCTCTGATATTCCTAATCTGTATTTAAAGCAATGATGTTATATTGAGATAGTGAAATATCTATATAGATTTCTTTTAATGTGGTCTACATTGATAACAGGCAGGTTTATTTTCTAGGCAGTGATTTTCACCTTAATAATTGTCTGATTTACTTTATGGCCACTTTTTGACTGATGGTTTTGTGACTGCTATGATGGCACTACTTCTGGAAGTTAAACTGATGTTCATTCCTTCACACCACTGTGAGTGCAGCTCATCATTTCCACTAGGAAAGCAGTGGTTGTGAAGACGGACCCTTTTACATTACTTCTACTGCAATTTCCTGACAGTAAAATTATATTTGCTTGACTCTCTGCTTCTGTTTCTGCCAAATCACACTTACTGCACCCACTGTCCAATTTCTGCCTAATTTGACAGCAAGTTTGACATGCACAAGTATAAAATTTTTCAGATCTCCATGGACGCTGATGGCTGGATACATAAGAGTCAGCACTAAGTAATGTCTCAGGGTAGAAGATGAAGGATTCCCATGTGACCCCTTCTGCCTGGAATCGACCACCCTGCCAGGGCATGGCCCCTCCAGCACCACCACTGCAGTCACTGACTTTATCCTCACCTCCACAGAAATCCAGGAACAAGCAAGCTTGAAGAAGTGTATGGGGCAAACGAAGTGGGGACTGGAGGAAATACAGGCAGGTCTGGGAGGGCTGAAACACAGAGACAAAGGAAAACCAGAAAGGACACAAAAGTGCAGGGACGTGTGAGAATATGGAAGCCTTGTAGGGGCTGGCTGGAAGTCGGAAAGATGAGAATGATGATATCTGTTGTTCTGGGTCTGATAAAAGATTTGGGGGAGACAGGATATTCTTGGGGAAAGGCACTTTTAAAATGAAGCTGGAAACCTTATTGCATCCTTATTCAGGTTGTTAATCTGATTCTTCCCTCAAGTCTGGCTCTCCAGGAGGCAAAGTTGGAGGATATGTGGAACAGATCCTGAAATCTTCCTGTCACAAAATAACCACTCTATCTGAAGCATTTTATTTCCTTTTTAAAGCTGTGATTCAGCTGCACACTCAAACGAGCTCCCGTGGCTGGTCCAACAATGCTGACTTTCCCATAAGCTTGGTATTGTAGTGCTTTGTTGGATTTTGTGCTTGTGAGTCAATGAAACAGGAATTTATCATTTGCTATCGTTGACACATATTAGTATACAAAGAAGAAAGAATGGAAATATTTTCAAGAGAAAGGAGAGAGCATATTGTGAAAGTAAAATGCAAAATGCAGCGAGGCTAACTCTTGTTTGTGAGAGTCTCCAGGGAGGCATTTTATGCAAGCATGAAGTGTTCCCAGCGTAACACGTCAGAAGCTTTTTAGGTGTTCTGAGCGATGGAGTTACAGTGACATTTAAAAAAAAGCTGCATGGCAGATCTTTTTTATACTGTTGACTTAGGAAGTAAAAAACTTCCCGGAAAAGGTTCTGAACCAGAAAGGCTCAGAAAATTATTAGGAAAATTTAGTAGAAATAGATAGGGTCTGGAAAAACATAAGGAATAAACGTAGAAGACAGGAACAATAATTTAGACTGACCGTAAACTGTTGCACTGATTATTAGTGCCTGTACTCCCATTTTAATAATATAATCACAATTCCTGAATAAATTTGTTTCTCCTAAACAAACACTTTATGTGGATCTACATAATTCCATCATCTAATCATACGTTTAGCTTCTCCAGGATCTCTTATTTGGGAATCTGTTCATTGGTAGTAGTGGGAACAAAGATACAGCTTATAGAAACATGCTGAAAGAGGAGAAGGAAAGGCACTGAAAGAGATTTCTTGCCTCAGTGATGTAAAGAAATGAAGTGACAGAACAACAACCTAGGCCTGGCTTCTTATACTGAGACCTTTAAATTATTTTCAGCCAAAGTTGCTTCAAATAAACAAAATTTGAAGGACATGCTCTCAAGGAATTCACCCTTTACTTCTCAGTCATCTCTGTGGAATGTTTATTTGCCAGTGCCCTTGGGGAGTTTTGAGGCAAGGCTGGACTGATACCAGCTCATTCCCATCAGCCTGGGAAAAAACTGTTCAAGAGCTGCCTTCCTAGAACTGTCTCCCCCAATTCTGAAAGAAGGATTTGACTGTCTCTGAGCTTAACCCAATTTTTCTGACAGGCTGAGAAAACAGAGAGAACTTTGCACCCTATGTGGCTGCACTTGGTACCAGACTAAAGTCAGCCGTACTTTTGGGTCTAGTTCAGGCTTTAGCTGTTTTCTGTGTGCTTTTCCACTCTCCCTTGATCTCCCTTTGTCATTCCTGAGAGTTCTGTGTACCTCAGAGCCCCTGGATCTAGCCCTATCTGACCTTAGAGGGGCCTGTAAGCCTAATATCACATAAAATTTTAGTCTGATGTACCTCACTGAGACTGCCAGTTTTAAAACTATTGTCTTTATTCTCAATTAAAAAGAGGAGAGCTGGAGACACAAGCAGGTACAGAAGAGGTGAAAAAAAATATTAATTACAGATTGTTCTCGAGCACTCTGTAAATCCTATTTTGCATGTTAATGTGGGAGTTTGGTGAAATAAAAGCTTTGTGTTGCTCCCCAGCACCAGGAAGTTTCACCCATTTCTCTGTCACCTGCACAAACATCTCAAAGTGTCTTGGGAGCGGTCAGAAACATCTTCCAGATGAAAGAAACAATAGTTTTTACATGGCGTTAGGAAAATAATCTCTCCATTTGCACAGTGTCTGTTCTGTACATAAGTCAAAACGACCCTGTGCTGTGACAAATCTGGAACAGAAAGTTAAAGCTGTCTCGTGGTACCGCTGGACCTGATTCCCCACCAGATTTTGCACATGTGGAAAGCTGTGCTCAGCTTGAGGATGGTGGACAGCTGAGCTACCTCTCCCACTTCTTTCTAACCTTGTCTGACTTTCCGTCAAGAAAAAACTTTCCTCATTACACCAGGGATATTTGGTGTAACAGCCTCCAGCTATTCACCTTATATATGTCCTGTAGTAAGTGCTTAGCAAGCTGTACTTAAACCCCTTCAATGGCATGCAATATTAAGCCTGTGTTTTTTCAGAGTTTCTGTGTGCAGGTTTTCCCTCTTCCTAGTTTGCCTCTGAGCATGATCCAAAAAGGCTCAGAAACAGCTGAGCCTCTTGGCTTCAGAATTTACTTTTTATCATGAGACCCTTTAGACCACGCAAGGAGAGGATTTATCACCAATCTCCCTTACAAGTTTTTCAGTGCTCTGAAAATAATTTTTGAGCCATGGCTTCCTCATTTAGACAGAAAGAAGAAAATGCGGATGTTCTTCTAAATGAGAATTCACATTCAATGTGATAAATACACTTTGTGCTGGCATTCTGCCATTTTAACATGTGGGATTCAAGTACTTTGCTGCTTAGGCAGACCACTGTGAAGAGGCTGATTCCCAGCCAGGGACACAGGAAAGATAGTCTCAAAGGCTGTGTGCCTATACTTAGTGATGAATAGGAAATGAGATTCTCTAATCCATCCATCTCTGATTTGGGTTACTTTCCATACTCCTAGTCACCTCGGGCATGTTTGAAGAGCGTTCATTATAATGAAATGTCCCATTTGCACTGATGTGTATTACTTTGCAATAGAATTACAACAGTTAAGGGCACCTGGTTATGCTCCTTAATGAGTCTTCTCAGCCCATCTGAATTTCTGCAAGCTGATCAACTGGTCTGAAGGTCAGGTACATCAGTCTGTGACGCAGCTTGTGGAGGGACAGCAGCAGCAACTGGCAAATATTGAGATTATAGAAGTGTGTGGAGCATTAGGGGAATTTTGCTTCCCAAAGAGAGAAAGAAAAAAGCCTCTAAATCTCCTGCTTCTATATAGGCTGGTGCTGGTACTCACTATTGAAACAAGTTAGAGACACCCAGCAAATGTCTCACATGAATAAGTGAAATAATTCCTCTTGGCCCCACAGCCTGCCCAAAGACACGCTTGCAAAAAGTGACCTACAGAGCTGCTGGAAGGAAGGGACCAGGTATCTCTAACTTGAATGACTGTTGAGTTAGTAAACACCTCTGGTTAGGATAAAACTGTGAGCCCTTTGTTATTTTTCTCTTGAAGATTCATGAGGAGATCTTCTGGATATAATAAATGTAAATCTTTTAACTAAAAGACCTTGTAAATATTAAATATATTTGCACAGTAAAAGAAACAATGGCAAGCCACCAATACACATTATCTATTGATCTTGATTGCTGACAGATCTGAAGTGCTTGCTTTTTCTACTCCTGCCTTTGGTGCTAACATGTCGCTGTGCATTATTTCAGGTGTCAGAGAATTACTATAATTCTAAAAATAATTTATTATCTCCCAAGAGCAAAGGTCATTTTAATTTGGAACAAATAAATGTCAAATAGTGGATGATGTACGGGATAATAATTCATGGGCAGCCAGCCAGAGGAGATAGCTGTAATTACATTCAAGTTCAGGATCACACAGAGAGCCGAAAGATGAACATCTGAATGTATTTAGGCAAGTTATCAGAGTTCATTTTGCTGCAGGGTGTGCTGTTATCTGATCCCCTAATCCTGCCGATGTCCTGAGCTGATCTCATAAAGCACAGAAAGCCCACAGCAAGAGGGGGTCCTACAGAAGTCCCTCTTATGTGAGAGCCCAGCAAGCACCAGGCTGGCTTTTTGGGAGGCACATGCTGGTGCTGGTGATCCATTCCCAGTGGGACTGAAGCAGGTTCCAGCAGCAGAGAAGCTTCTCCATGTCTTTGGAAGCAAATACATTAAGGAGAGAGACACGAAGAGCTCAAGAGGACCAGAGCTCTTCCCAAGACAAAATGTGCTGGAGAGTGTGGGACACATAAACGCACTCTTTATTTCCCCTGCTCTGCTTGTTTTTTAATTTGCAGCTTCCCTCAGCTCACTAAGACACCCAGCTCTAGTTTTGATAGACAGATATGCAAGAGTCAGTGGAGAGTAAGGCTTCCATGCAGTTGGCAGTCTTTGATTAAGCCAAATAATTCTCTTGGATTCATTGACCACGGGCTCAGTGCATGAGTTGAAATCCAGGCATTTTCAGTGCCATTTGGGATGCCCCCAGGTAACTGAAACACCTTGCTGGACCTGCCTCCCTGTGACAAATATGGTGGAAGACCTTCATACCTTTGAATTTGCTTCTGTAAATCTATTGTACTATTCTCTTTCCCCCCTACTTCTGCTCAGGTATCTCATCTGTCAGTGTCACAGTCGGTCTCCAGAATGAGACAGCTGCTTTGCCTAATTCAAAACTGCAAATGTTAGGTCCTATAGCCCTGTTACTACAGCTGTAATAGATGCCTACATCCTATTATTAGAGCTGTAGAAGGAGATGAACTGGAAAATGCAGGCTAAGATAGGGCTTGCTCAGACATTTGGAAGCTTTTGGATCTGGGAAAAAATGAGCAGTTGTTTTACTGCATTACCCCACTATACAGAGAAATGCTGCTTGTGAGGTTTATCTGAACATCCAAGATTCCTTGCTATTTAATGATGACCTGATCTAGATTTTCATTCAGCCCCATTTTCATTCATAGGAACAACTTGAGTAACCAATTAATTTTAATTAGTAATTAACAGAAAATGCGCAGTAAAAAATAGTCATCTGTGCACATGTAATAACGGGAGATAATTCTTTAGGCACACAAGAAACTTTTCAGTAAATCTGAACATGACAAACTGACTTCCATATTGTGGAGGAAAATTAAAGATTTCTGGCTTAAGTGAAGCAAAATCCAGCTTTCTGAGAACTTGGTAAACACAGATTTCTTTCCTCTTATTAGAAGTCTATATATTGCATGTTTGATCTATTCCCAGGACAACAGAACTGTGCACATGAAGAAGTAGAAAACTGCAAATTGCAAAGCAGATGTTCTGCTGACCTCCTCCCACTGGAATCTGATCGCTGAGCTGCTTGGGTTATTCTCTCTTTCAGCCATCAATAAATCAGCACATCAAGTAGGTGGCAACAGAGGAAACTTTTAACTAAGTAGGCAGAAATTTAATTGCACTATTCCCAACAGTGTTGCTGACAACTGATAGTTAAATGGAACCACATGCACTGCAGAAGGATTGCAACTTAATCCCTAACAAGTTTTTATAATGTTCATCATTATTTTCTTGACATTCAGCACCTGATAACACAACACTAGAAAAGAAGGATTTGGGAGAAACAGGAAACCAATGTTTCATGGCAAAGTTCATTAAGCTGAGGAATAATGTTCTAGAGAAATAATATAAGCTTTATTATTTAGTGATATAGAAATTGCCTAGACAGAACATCAGAAGAATGCAGACAATAATTGTGAATTCCTTACCCTGGCACATTGAAAGAAAAGGGAACTTTTCACGTGTGTAAACATGATAATCTATTAAATCACTTTAATCCCTAAATCCTATGATACTCTTGTCAAGTAGCTGTCAATTAACCATATAGCTAAAAGTTGTGTTGGATATGTCCTTATCTGATGCCGTGAATATTCACTACGGAGGCCTAGAAAGTATCACAAGCTATCCTGCATCTCTTCACTAATACTAAATAACCCTTGTAGTGTTGTAAATGTGGAGGGGATTTTACTGCTTTGAGATTCATGTTAATTTCTGTCACGCTATTTATTCAGACCATATTTGCAAGAAAGCTTTTAAATGTGCCCTGAGGTAACTAATCTGCTTTTGCATTATATGTTAGGTTGCACAGCCCCAAAGACGTTAAAGCCACAAAACCACCACATTGAGATTCAGTGCTGCATAAGAAAGAGATTTTGTAGTCTGAAGCAAAGCTGGCCAAGGCTTCTAATTACAAAGGCAGCGCTGAGGATCTATCACCTTGCACACAAGCAATTCTAAGAGGGTATATTTAACAGGTATCGGATTTGCATACTTGTCAGTTGTTGCCTTTTTGCTTTGCTCATTGAGCTTCAGCTGACTTGGCACATCTGCTTTTCCTCTCTCTGTAAGCATTTTATCCAACAGGGTGTCAAAGCTTGTGTTGCTGTGAGGAAGACTCAGTGGGAATATTTTTGAGGTGCTGAGACTAATAAAACATTTTTGAAAGTAATATTAGTCAATTGTTAATTTAGGAAGTTTTTATTATAAATAAGCAGATTACAAAGTGCAGTTTGCTCTTTCAGTGTTAGACATTCCAGATTGAAACTGTGCTGGACGACTGTGAATACTATCAGACCACCATATTCAAAAGGGTTTTCTTTCTCAGAGGAAGGAAATCTTTATTTGTCAAGGGGGCAAACCATGCCTGTGACTCAACTGTGTCTCTCCTTCTGTCCAAGGAATTGAGGCACTCATTAAGTGGAGAGGAAGAACTCTCACGCTGAGCAGAAAGGGATTTCAGGGCTAGAAAATTTACTCTGAAAGCTGCTTTCTTGCCAATCTTTTATCTTCTTCAACAATTACAGGGTATGGAAATAGCTCAGGACAGCACAAGAGATGGATTTTAAAGTCTGATGTTGCTATAGCTGCACGGAAGCCATGGCTTTATGCAAACGTTCCCTTTCAGTTGAATGAACTGTGTACAGAGACAAGTATATGAAATGTTGGTAAAAATGTCAGAACTTGACCTAGAATTAATTCCTGTATTATTGGCCATGAGATAATATAAAGAGCTCCGGAATCCTCTTGCAATGAAGAGCTAGATAACTGTCACAACACAATTAACATCTTTCTTTTATTCATGCCAATTTTTCAAATCTAAATGTTTATATTCCTGACTTCAGGCTTGCAAAGCCTGTGTCCTGAGGCATAGTGAAATGAACAAACTGTTAATAAAAAGGCAATAAATCCTCCTTGCTGGATGAGCACTGCCTTTCTGTACCTCCCTGAGCTGCAGCAGCAAGTCTCTTTATCCCCTTTCGTAGCGAGCTCAGTATTTAAGTGTCAGCCTGCTACAGACCTCTCTGCGGTGTGACATGAATTGGGGAGCTCTGAGAAGTGGTCGAACCTCTGTTATGTCCTGTCTTGCTTGTGCTCCACTTTCCCCAGGAGGAATGCCCAGGTGGATTGTCCCTCCATCCTTCTTCTGCATCACCTCTCTGGTGTTTTGCTAAGTGGATGTGCTAACCCCACTGCCAACAGCATCAGAATGAACCTCGTCACAGCTTATAGAGGAAACCATGCAAGGATTAAGGGTAGGGCTGGACTCAGTACTAGAAGGTGTACTCCTGAGATTTATAGTGACGAAGGTTGGAAGAGACCACCTGATCCAACGTGATCTGTGTCCTGAGCCAGGAGCTTTAATACTGTTCCCTCCATACTGAGCTGGAAACCTTGAGCCTGATTAAACACAGTCTTTGAGAAGAGCATCTATCCTTGGCTGCAAAAAATGAAGCGATGGAGAATTTATCATCTCCTTTGTTCCCACTGGCTTATCACCCTTCCTGTTCAAAGTTTGTCTCTAATTTCTGCTTTGAATTTGGCTTCACTTCCAGCCACTAGCTCTTGATGTGCCTTTCTCTCCCCACATTAAAGAGCCATTCAGTAACTGGTATTTACTCCCCATGAAGGTTCTTACATGCTATAATCAAGCTGTCTTCTGATCCGTTTGATAAGATAAACAGATTGAGCTCTCACTGTCCTCTCTTTTTATTTCCCCTTCCAGACATCAAAACATATCTGTGGCTTATTTCTATTTCCTTTGTAGTATTTCAACATCCCTTTTAAAATGTTGACATCAGGACTGTATACATTATTCCACATCAGTCCCAATAATGTCACACAGAAAGGAAAGTCAATTTCCTCCTCCTACTCACTATTCTGTTGTTTATGCTGACAAGAATTGAATTAGCACTTTTTGCCTCTGTATCATACAGGAGCTCCTGCTACTCCATTTCCTCTCAGAAGCCAATGCTATTTTCAGTCAGTGCTTCCCAGGGTACAGAATACCTTTCTGCAGGAATGGTTTGCATTGCCTGCTTTGAAATGAATTATTTGCTTTGTCTAGGGTTTAGCCAACCATACCAGCAGATGAACCTCCTTCTGGTTTTATCAGTCCTGTTATTCTTGCCAGTATGTAGTAATAGGGATTTTCTATTAGATTCCTAAAGAGGTGAGACTATTAAACACCCTGAAATTTCTCACCAAATTCTACAGAAGTTCCTAGAAGCAACCCTGTCTGATAAAAAACCCCAAAGACCATTTCTTTTCAAGATCTTTGAGATAAACAAGTATTAAGTTACTCATTATTTACTTTATAGATATCCTAGAGAGCTCCATTGTTCTTCACCTTATTGTGGGATACTAAACTGAACACTTTGTGGAGGTCTGAATAATACCACATCTGTTCAATTGCCTCTGCCAGCAGAACTTGTAATCTCATAAAAGAACAAGACCAGGGTTGTCTGAAAACAGCGAGATCCTTAACATATATTGACTGTCATTAATTACTTACATTCATTGTGTACTTATTCTTAGATCAGCTGGTCTGTTACTTTGCCTTTAGCAGATGTACTTAAATGGCTGTACAACTTTAAGGTCAGCCCACTGCGTATTTGAATATTGGCACAGCAGAAGTACTTTCAGGCTCTTACAGACTTCAACTGATAAGGCAATATTTAGTGGGAAATTACTCTGCTTATAAATGTAATGTACATTTGTCATCTCTTGATTGCAAGTAGTGTAGGACTGACAGAAATATATGGAATCTACATCCATTAATGTCCCAATTTCAGCTGGGATAGAGTTACTTTTCTTCCTAATACCTGTGTTTTGGATTTAGCATGAGAACAATGCTGCTAACACACTGATGCTTTAGTTGTCACTAAATATTGCTTACAAAAAGGACTTTTTCAGTGTCTCATGCCTTGCCAGTCAGCAGGGCCACAAGAAGCAGTGAGGAAACATGTCCAGGAAAGCTGATCTGGACTGGCCACAGGGATATTCCATACCATAGAACATCATGCCCAGCATACAAATTGGGGGAAGCTGTTCTGCAGGGGCTGATGCTGCTGCAGGATGGGCTCAGCATTGGCCAGTGAGTGATGAGCAGCTGTATTGTGCATCACTCGTTTCTCTTGGGTTTAATTCTTTCTTTTTCCTTTCCATTAGTGGTGGTGTTGTTATTATTAATAACATGAATATATTTTACCTTATTTCAATCAATAAACTGTTGGTATGTCAATGCTGTTATCTCTTGTTTTCCAGTTCTCCTCCCAGTCCCATCAGGCAGGGAGGGAGAGTGAGCGAGCAGCTGTGTGGCACTTAATTGCTGGCTGGGTTTAAATCACAACAATTAAACAAGGCAATGCATCAGCCTTCAGCAACATACACTTAATAATTCTAAGACCTCATTCTAGTCCTTCTGAACAGAGTCTGTTAAACCTTTTTTAGCATCTTTGCATTTTCAGCACCATTATTAAAATTTCCATCTAGTACGTAATCTATACCAGTACCAGCGTTTCTTTTGTTCCAAAAATATCAGTTCCTTGATACTGTTCTCTAACTCAGAGAGATACAGACTTTCCCCAGTGCCTACCACTTCCTGTTGGTTGCATATCCTTGCGACTTATTTCGCGGTTTAGGAGTGACATGCATGAAAGCAAATATCAGGACCCCACAGAACCCCGTGATTGGACCTGGTCTTTGAACAAGGTGATGAATGATAGCACATCACTTTCAAATACATACTAAAATTATCAGACAAGCACCAAAATCTGATAGCTGTGTGTGTTTTGAGCAGGGACCAGCAACGTTGGGTATTTAACTTAGTTTACCATCTTGTGGCAGAGACTTGAGCTAACCTGCAGCATGTTGCCACATAGAGTTTTTAGCACACAACAGGAGCTTGGACAGCGGAAGTAGGTGTAGACATCTGAATTAAGGTGTTTTGAACATGGACAGCTAAATTAATACGTCTTGTTTTTAACTGAATCCAACCCTTCCGGTCCCTTCGTGACAACCTGGAACTGAGTCTTTCTTGACCTAGACATCTCTGCTGAGCTACAAGAGTGGAGATACCCATTTGAAGCTTTCTTTATTTCCTTATATTTATTTTAGAATGTTGTCGTCTCATATTGAGTTGATTGCCAAGATGCGCCAATCCTCTGAGGCTAACGTAATCTCTATAGTCCCTTAAAACTTTTCAGTCTCATAGTGATGGTGTGTTTTTTTGCTTTCAGCTAAACCTCACATTCCCAACATGTTTTGAAGCATTTTAGTTCCTTACTTTTACCCTCAAGAGTAAAGGAGTGTTAATTTTACCTTTTTTCATCTCTACTCAGTCATGCAGTAGCACTGCAGATGTTGAGGCAAAGTCCCATTCTTTAAAAATTCAGTTCTGCCTTTGTACCACAGCATCAGATGAAACTCAAAAAAAAGACATCTGTCATTAAAAGAAAAGTTTGGGATTCAGTCCATAAGGGCACTGAATTAATAAAGCTTTCTTCAACACAGTCTGACAATACTTCAGTTGTCAAACCATAATTTTCAAATTATCTCTTATAACAACATGACTGAAGAAGGGTTAAATCTATGTCCATTTGATCTTCTTGATGCTGAAAACATCTTTTCAGTTTCTCATACCAGGCCTCCATCATATGAGTGAGAATCTACTAATAACCCATTAGACAGTGCACTTTTTCTCTCACTAGACCTCCTTTTTGTGTGCTATTTGTTCCCACTAGCAAGACAAGAACAAAGAGTTGATCCTTGTACTTGAAATGATATGAGGTATCCTGTGCAGCCACTTGTATTTCCTGAAGATTTTGATCTCTGTGCCTTAAGACTGCCTTTATCCTCTTTACTCCCAAACAGGTTATGTCTTCTGTATGAAGGGATATCTTGACCTAGACACTTCTGCTGAGCTATAGGAGTGGAGATACCCATTTGAACTTTTTGTGTTTGAGTCCCCTCAGCTCATAGGGCTGAGCTCTTTGGAGGTTGTGATGAGGCTGAAAATAAAGTGGGACAAAGAATAAGTTTGGAATATGACACAAGACCTATTTTTGCAATTAGTGTCACTGTTACTATAGAGGGTTGAAGGTTTTGTGATCAACCAAAACTTGTTGCAATGCTGGGATCCCATGCAATACAGTTGAGGGTAAAAGGCAGACTGTCACCACCCAGACGAAAAGTAGACACTGTTGGTTTACTGCATTTTCGTAAAACAAGGTGCAACACTAACTTTTCATTTACAAGCAAATTGATTGGTCATGTACATTGAATATGCCACGTGCACAGGACAGAAATTTCAGCACAAGGCCCTGTGAGACGGTGCCTGTTTCTACCTCTTTCACCTAAACTCTCTACCTCTGGAAAATACACTTTGGCAAGATAACTTCTATTTTTACCTTGAGCAAAAACTGGGATTATTGAATATTCCCTAATCCTGCATTCCTCAGAAACAATGGGACCAGTGATTGGCAGAGTTTAATCCACAGTTTTGTGTTCATATTTCAGTTGTGCAGTTGTGAAATTGTATTTTAATTCTAAGCCATATCCATCAAGTAATTCTGTAGTAAACTGCAGGTGAATCTCTCTTGAGGGCTATTTCCAGTGAATTGCACTAACCCAAATATTTATCCAGCAAGTTCCTCTTGAGTCCCATGGAGAAGTCTCTGTTTCTCTGTCCCTAGAAGAGAAAGTACAAGTCAGAAAATGCATTTGAGGCAAAATTAATTTATCATAATCATTAAATGATTAGTTAAATAGACATATTTGACCATTTGTTCCTCATTTCCATTTTCTATCACCATAGTCATAGAAGTTGTCAGTATAGTCATCTAACCTTCCTCGTTACATTGACAAAAATGGTGATTCTGAGGCTTCTTTTGGGTCTACACTTGAATTTTGCTTCAAATGGCAAATTTACTTCATAGTTAGAAGCACTTCAAAATCCCCTTACCTTTATGATTTAAAAATAGGTTCTACATCCCCTATAGATATGGATGCTAACTAGGAGAACTTTTAACCTCCCAATTACACAGAATCAAAGTTTACAAGCTTGCTGGAGGAAACCTGCCCACGTGAGAAGACACTGATTAACATAAACTCTCTGTCAAGCATTTTTAATCTTTTATTCATTATTTGCAGGACTCTGGTAAATCACACCTTAGATTTTTCACTTTGCTTTTCAGGGGAAAAAGCATTTGCTCTCTGCATTTCTCACTGAGATTGAGAATAGCACTGATTTTTTTCTCACTTGAGTCATGACATTCTTTGAGGATTAAAAATTTAACGAAATTCTGGTTGCTAGTGTTTATATGTGCCTACAAGTGAGCCTCATCATAAGTATTTTTCACAGATTTAAGGTTAAAAATGAATGATTCAAAGGTAACAATCATGACTTCTTAGACCCCAGCTATGGAGAAGGAAGGGACTCATCCTTGTGTTCTGCCCATTCTTTACCTTTCCTTCTTTACTTCTGTGATGGAAAAACCGTTGGCAATTGTTTCTCTGTAAGTCACCCCCTGCTCATTTTTTGCTATTTGCACTTACTTGTCTCTTCCTACCCTTCATCCAGACCTGCTGCTGTAATGCTTCTCAGGCAACACGAAATTGTGAAAAATGAATTTGTGCTGTTTCACACCTTTCAGCACAGTTTTAAAACAAGAGAAAATCAAAACAAAAGCTCTTTTTCAAGTGAAAAAGAACCGAGTAAACTAGTTACATTTTTTTCTTCTCTTCTTATTGTTCACACAGGTTTTTTCTTCTCTCTTTAGCTCCCTCTCTTGAATTTCTCCTTCCTATCTAGAATAACTTATATTTAAAACTTAGGAAGACAAATTGCCCAAATGGCTGGGCTTGTTCATGGGAATGACTTTGCCAAAACAAACCATTTTTCAGCCTTTTCAGAATATAAATTATTCAAGCCACATTTCAAGGCCTGGCCAAAATCCAGCAGGATGTTTATAAAAAAGTAGTCAGACAGATCCTCTCCTCTAAGTAAACTCCAGTAAAAAAGAGAAGTAAAAGAGACATTTGAAAAAAAAGGTACCTCCAGCACTGTCTCTATCATGCTGCCTGAGATGATTTCCTTGTTCCATCCCTTCCCCAGAGACTCATGAACAGAAGACCTTCTCTTTCCAGACCCTCGAAGGTGGAAATACTGAAGAATCCTTTCTTACCCCACGATGCTGTGTTGGATTAATCATGGTACAGTGATAAACTGTGTCAGACACGAGCTCTTTGTCATAGTCCATTGCTATGTTGCAATATTTTCAACCTATTCTTAGGTTTCATTGTGCTACTGACGCATTTTATTATAAACTCTTCCTTTTAAAAAAAATTTATATTGCAGTTCTGCCCTGTATCATGGTGAGTGACAAGTGGTTCCAGGCTCTAACCTGAGAGTGTTTATAGTCCATGTATGAAAGAATTTATACTCCAAGTTAAATATTTCAGTTGTAAATTCTGCCTCAGCATCCTTCCGGCACCACATCGACACACAACTGTGTTCTCACCACTGCTGCTCTCTAATTTCTTTGTACTACAACCTTTGGAACAGAGTAGAGAGAAGTCACAAGCCACAGCTTCTTATAAACAAATAGCTGATCCTGTTGGATAGGATGAAACCTGTGCACCGTGCTGTCCTTTTTGCAATTATCTCCCCAAAAATTAAAATCTCTTATAAATGGCACAACTTTGGCATCAAGGAAAAAAATCTAGAAATTTGGCTTTCCTGCTGCTTTCCTGAAGTCCTGAATTGATAGAGTCTTTCACCTCTATCTTAAAGACACCTGTGAGGCAATCATGCATGAGTTGTTTTGTTTTTTCCCTTCACTCATGGCCTTGATCAATTATAGCAGCTACCCACATCCCTCTAAACAGCTGATATGGACTCTAAGGATCTTCCTCCCTGCTCCAGCATGAAAACAACACTTTTAAAACACTTCAGGGATTCGCAGTTTTCTATTTAAAGTTTACTTAGCTCTTCTCCAGTGATCTGCATCCTCCTCAACACCTCTCAGATCACAGAGAAGGTCTGAAACCACTAATCTTTGCCACAGAATAAAAAATCTTCTCTCGGTCCTTCTGGGCATCTGTCATGTGCCTGAAATATAATAATGACTAGACAGATTCTGAGTACAGAAACTAAGCTGAAAAACCTCTTTATAGGAGTTCTCTTCCCCTTTGATCATGTGGGGAAGTACCACAGTGCTTGTAAAGCAAATATTCAATTTGCATTGCCATTCACAATGCCAGTAATTAACTCACTGGCTAATTTGTTGTTAGCTGCAACTAATGGATTTGTGATGAAACTTGTGTTTGTTTAATAATGAGCTGTTCTTTGATACACTTTCTTGCACGGAATTGGAATGATTTTACACAATGTCCATGTATATAAATTCCTTAAAGGGTAAAAATGAAATGTTATATGCAGAGATATTCTCACCTTTATAAGATTTGATATGTTTCTATTGCCGCTCAATATTCAAGTTATACCTACTATTGGAGGCTATGGATCCTCTTTGCCTATTCCAGTTGAAAATTCTGAACAGCTTTGAAATGCAGAAAGCAATGAAAGGCAATTCAGTTGCCATGAACAACCCAGAATTTGTCTCCTCTTGTTAAACAGCAAAAGTGATAGCAATATGAATTTTAGAGGTCAGTAATACTCAGGGTCAGGAAGGGGCAAGACCTCCTAAATTTACAGGAGGAGGCTCTTGATCCCACTTTTCCCAGTATGACATTTACTGGAGCATTTATTTCCTCCTCTTTCCTATGTACCTCTAAGATAATTTTGCAATCAGCCACGTAATTTGAGCTGTATCAGCAATCTCCCCTCTGCCTGAGGTGAGAAGGAATCCAAGGGAGGGTTGAGAGTGGGTTCAACCAGAATTATTCCCAATGGTGTATGGATCCAGGGGTTCAGATGTGCTCAGAAAACAAAAAGAACAATTACACTTGGGCCAGAGTCTCACATCCCATAGCAAGAGCCGGTCATGAGATGTTTTCTCTTTAAATGCCACTTGTGCCTGGCAAATTAATTAACAGAGGAATTTGCTTGCACTTCAGTTGTTCTGTTCTTTACGTAAGTGACCTTAGAGGGTTGCATAACCCAGCACAACACTGTGATTCACTGCAATGCTCTACCATATTTAGTCTTATTAGCAGCTATTTGAGAAATGCTGCTGCTCACTCTGGAGAGACATCATTTATAGTGCTATATAAAGGTCTCTATATTTTTCCCTCATGAAAAGGATTACTGCAGCATTCTTATCTGTAATGCAATCCAGAATAGGAAAGACTCATTGATTTTTGAGGAGGCGTTTTCAATATGGTGACCTGTTCCATACTTTCATTTCAAGTGTAATTATAGAACAAAATACTAGGATGGGAAGTGCACGTTGTAGAGGAAAAAAGCAAATGCACATTTTTTCTTGACATTTACTGAGAAAGAAACCTTGTCTGTTTTCTAAATGTTAATGAACAGCACACGCAAGAAGAACCAGGGCATTTCTTCATGGAGTTAAATACCTACCACGCTTACACCAATTGCAATGACAGTATTCTGAAAAATAGGGTGAGGGCTGAATTTTTGCTCCTAATGTTAGCTCTTTTACTGGAAAGGAACAACCAGTAGGGAGAGCTGCACTGCATGAGCATTTTAACATCAAAATCAAGGAATAAATCTTGTCACTTTGTCCTCCTGCACTGTGACTGTCATTTTCTGGATTTTAACAGAGCTAGTCCTAGTCTTGTTGGTGCAAGTGGAAAACAGCTTGGTGCTAGTGTTAGTCTGTTTGCCAGAAAACCCATAATTTTTGCTGCTTTAACTTGTGCATTTTATAATTCCTTCTGCCTCCCAAAACTTGAAACAATTAATCAGATTTGACATGCTGCCAATTTTAACAGGAAGTTATTTTTCTTGGAAAGCAGAAACCTTTGATTCTGGTTAATCTTGATTTTTTATTTATGGGGAATGTCCATTTCCTGCCCCGTCAGAGCAAATCTCAACCAGGCTCTACAGACTTTATCAGAAGCAACATAATTTCAAGCTGTGAAACATTAGGAAAACCCTGAGAAGTGAAGAGCAAATTTCACATAAGAAACCTTTTACCAAAAGTAATATTTAAGGGAATTCCCAGCAAAAAGCAAGTACCTTTGGATATTTCAATCTTTGTACCTTTTTCCTTCTCCTGGAGAAAATGAAAAAAGGAGGTGCCTATATTTCATCTGTATCTATATTGGATTATTTTAAAATCAGTATTTTTATTATTTATGATCAAGTTATGCCTTTTGTTCTGCTATATACGATGCACATAAAACCTAAAAACCCACAGGAATTGCCTGGTAGTTTTATGAAACTTTTAAAATGCAGTATTTCTATGTCACAATTATCTTTTTTTTAATTATTTCAAGATTCACTGTTGTTTTTCTGAGACTTATGGAAGGAAGAGAAAAAAGCTAAGAGAAAGGGATTATTTTTTTTAATGGGGTAGAGGATAAAAGAGGTGGATCAATTCCTAGTCATTTAAACTCAGGATTCATGTGCAGTAAAAGAATTATGGGAATTCTAAAGACCCCCACAGTACTGTCAGTACCATGAAGACCAATGATGCCACTGTGTGATATGATAGAGACATGTCAAATACTGCTGGAGGACACACATACAAATATATTTTGGTTTTTTTAGCCCCTCCATCTTCAGGGGGAATATACTTCTCAAAAAGAGATATTCTCAAACCTGCAGGGCAATGGAGCTGCCACTGTCCTGATCACAGCTTTACAGCCACCTCCACCGCAGCTATCACTCAGGAGATGTTGTCATGTGTTTCCACCCATCAGACAAGCACCAGATCTCATCTTCAGAGCTTCATGAGCTTCCTGCAGTCAGAAGATGACAGTGTGATAGCAGGTCTAGATGAGTCAGCCCGGGGGCTATGGGGATGACAGATAGGATGGAGCAGTGCTCAATCACGACCTTTCAGATCAGAGTCCTGGGAAGCAACTTGCATTTGTTGTAACAGCTGCCATCTGCGAGCATGTTGATTCTGCTCAGAGAGTCCAACACTCCCTCGATCACAGCCTCCTTGTGCTGTCTGTCTGAAGTGCAGATCGGAACACTGGGGATCGAGCAAATAGGACCGGACGTGAGGAAGCACTTTATTACTAGGAAGGTATCACAGAGCTGGAACACATCCTTGAAGCAGTTGTACAAGCTCCATCCTTGGAGGTTTTTGAGATTTGTCTGGATGAAACCAGAAGTGCTAATTCTGAATTGGTGCACATCCTTTTTTGAGTGGAAAGCAGAGCTATATGAACTCCTGAGGACATTTTAAAATGTTTCTGAAATGTACCTTAGGTGTCCTGTAGGAAGCCAACACTTCTTTTCACACTAATTTATAATGGAATTGAAGCTGCTCCAAGAACTGATTGCATGTTGCCCATCCAAACCTCACAACTCTGGGCTAATGTTTCCAGGTAAAGAACAGGGATCACATCAGACAGCTGTGTGATTTCAGTGATGAACATTTCCTTGCCCAGTGCAGTACTTCAGTGAGGATTTACAACTGCTTTCTTCTTGCTGCAGGTCTGCTTGTTTGGCAAAAATTTCTGTTAAATTTCATTTTTTAATTCAGTCCCCTTTCTACTGTCCCTTAGACCTGCATATCAGACAGAGCAATCTATAAAGAGAATGGAAAAGAAAATGACTGTGGGCTGGTAAAGAAAAGGTAACTACAACAGCAAGTTGTAAACATACACATTTAAACTGAGCTGAAAGAGTAGTTACCAGTGTCTTTTTGTCACACTGAAAAGGATGGAGCCCTGCAGAAACCTGCTGCGACCTCACTGATTATGTATTTTTTGTGGACTGTTAATGAACTGAAAGTACATATAAATTTGCAAATAACATGAAGGAGAAAAGTGTGCAAGCACTCTGGAGGACAGGTTCAAAATTAAAATTACTCTGGATAAACTGAAAAAAAAAAAAAAAGCATGAAATCGGAAGGGTAGAATTTTGCAAAGAGAAAAGTGGTCCACTAAGGAAGACATTAAATGAATGAGTCCAAAGTGGGAAATAATGTAGCAGGGAGAAGTACTACAGAGCATAATGGGTAGGTAAGAAAATAAGAGTTAACTATGTGAACCTGCAGGGTAGAAAAGAAAACTCTATATCTATATTAACAGGGGAGTTACACATAAGAAACAGGAAGTAATTATTCTGCTCCCTTTGTAATGGAGGAAGCCACAGCTGGAACAGTGGGTCCAGTTGTGATCCCTGTACACTGAAAAAATATGAAATTATTGGAGCCTACCAGCGGGATACGAGACTTAGAAAATACAATTTAGGAGCAAAGAATTGGGTTTGTTGTCGGAATTCTTCATTATGCAAAGGATTGCTGTAGGGATGGTGATGATTCACTTTACTGTTTGCAATGGCTCCACCAAACAGCTACTGAAAAAGATTTAAGATCTGATTCCTTCCCAACACAGATGGATGGACTGCACGATATCTTTGATGTCCCTCCTCTGTTCTTCCAGGACACGACGAGCCAGACACAACTGCATTATGTTCTAAGGAGTTATCTTGCTAATCCTCTCTGAAATCCCTTAGCCAGTTTTGTGGATAATTGTGTGAGAGCAGTGTGAATGAAGCAATTAAAACTGAGGACCAGAGGGCAAAGAAACAGTGCCAGAAATTCCTGCTCAGATCAATTCTACTGGCTCTATTCTTCACCTGACACCTTGCACCAGTGTCCTGCGTCATCCCCAGGACGCATATGCCTTTCTGGGAACTGTTTAATTCAGGCTGTCCAACTCCCTTCCCCTCACACAAGCAGCATATCGTGCCATGCATGCTCTGCTATCCCTCCTGTGCAATTCTTTTGCAGAACCTGAAGTGGCCCCAGAAAAGGGGCATGTTCTGACAAAAGGTTTTCACCTTGTTGAATAAGACTTTATTGCTGGGTAGCCATGGGAACGTGGCTTCCTTCAACTCCAAGTCTGTATAAATGTACATCTCATTGTTCTAGTTCATGAGCAATGAGTTATGATTTGAGAGGTAGCACATAAGGTGAGAAACCTCTGGAAAAAGCTCTTTACAGAAAAGATGCAATCTTAATATTTGCACAAACCTCATCACTGTGTTTTTCCAGCAACTCAGAGATATTACTATATTTTACATTTTCAGTACTTGTCTTAAAATTTCCCCATCCCATGAGGAAGAAAAGCATTGTATCTTTCTTCAGATTGGGATTTAGGTTGGAAAACTAAGCAATGTCCATGACTCCGAAAACGATGGCAAGCCTCTCCAGCTGCAATGCTCTGCTAGCATGTCCAACCCTTCCAGGGCCTACTGGTGATGTACATCCCTTCCACTGCATTGTGTAATTCTGATCCCATGTTAAATTACTCTCTTGACCTATTCTGTACAGTCTGCAAAACCGAAAATTGGTTTGTGAGAAATCATCATTTTCTAATGGCTGTCCCAGTGGAAAATAGAATATAGCATCATCTGTTGCCAGGTGTTGGAATCCTACACCCCTTTATATCCACGCCTGTGATATAATTCTGACTTGCTATTGCCCAAAATGGAGCCCTTTTTCTCTGAATATTCCCCCTGCATGAATTTTCCTATGAGGTTTCCTGAGTAAGTTGGACCTTCACTGGGGAAACCTGACTGATTCCAAACCCTGTGATGCGGAAATTTTTTGGAGTGTGACTTGTCTGTCATTGATTTTGAGGTTCTGCTGCTGGAAACAGTTTGGTGAGTGCTGTATTGGTAACAGGCATGCATATAGCTATTAAATAATTACTGTATTTGCTGCTTACAAGCTACAGTTTCCTGGTAGCTCGTAATATTTAAATATATACTAGCTGTTACTATTAATTACTGCTACAGTTGGTATATATATATACATATATACATACTTGCTTTTCTGGCACTAACTTTGAATAACTTTATGTATCCATTTGCCTTATAAATAATAAGTATACTTGCTTTAATGATAATAATTTACAGCAATCTGTGATAAAGATATTTAGAAAATGAACCTTATATTTCCTTGGATGTTATGAAATCATGCAAACCCAGTGTCACAGCAACCCTTTAGGTCACAACTGTTGCCAAAAAGCAGGTCTAGAGAAATTACTATCAATACTAACAGCTTATAATTTTGACCTTTCTTACTTTATTTTCTAACATGCATCAGAAAACCAGGAGCAACAGCAGTGAAATAAGCAAAGCATCATGAGAATACAGAGCACAGCCTGGTTACTGTTCTTGCCAGTGGCTGTAACTCTCCTGATGAGTGTGACCATTTGATGAGGTGTAGCCATTGCAGAACTGGTTCCCAAGGCAGGATTTGAGGGGAAAATAAGTAAAAGAAATGTAAGTTGAGCAGCAGAGGGAATTTTTCTGAAAAGGCAAGCAGTTCTGGGAAAAAGCAGTCAAATACTGTAGTTTCAAAACAGGCACCAGCAGAGGAGAGGAAACCGAGGCAAACATGAGAGATGGGAGAAAGCAGAAATTAAGTAGCAACCAAAGGCACATGAGTGGGGAGAACAAGGAGCTTCAGACTAAAGCATCGAAAAGTAGGTGTTTTGATGTTGTGATCATAGGCAGGAGGTGCACTACTGGTAGGGGGACTGGGAAAATGTCCTTCAGCCCTCCTCTTGTTCCCATCCTCGTTCTAGCCTGCGAACACAGCGGAAAAGTCTAAACCTCTAGGCCAGTGACTCATTTCACTGCACACAGCAATGCTACTCATTCACTGGAAAGACCTGTCCTCTTGGATCTCCACATCTAGCTGAAGTGGAGATCTGCATCAACCTTACAGAACATGACACACGAAGAACTTGTACATGTCTGGAGCTGATGTCAAATAGCTGATTTCATCACTGTTAGATACACATCGAAACGAGCTGCTCCATCAATAGGGAACAGCTTTTCTTCCTGGCCACTTTGGCTTCTTTCCCTGTCTATGGTGACATATCTGCACATGCTGGAGCTCATTATACTGCGTGTGGGTTTTGATGTAGTTTGACAAATAGATTATTGCAATTCAGCATTTGTGTCCATTTGTTCAGAAGCACTGTCTCACCAAGAATGCAGAGTAAAGGCTTGCAAAAATAAAGGAAGTTGGTAAAACAGGCTTTGATTTCCAAGTTCTTCTGTCTGGATGAGCGGAGTCTAAGTACACTCAACTCTACTCGTTCGTATGTTCTGGTCCCAATAGCACTATGGCCCTGTCAGGGCATGTCCCAGCCTTTCCTCTTTTTCAGTGCGGTGTGGCTAGTCCCAGTGTATCACTAAGGCGAACCACAGACTTCACAATCCATGACATGCAGAAGCTCACTCTTCCTGCCATCAGAAAGGCAGTGATACACTTTTCAATCACACAAATCTCCTTTCATCGATAAGTGCTCCTTTTAATTCCAACTGATTGCATGCATAATCTAAGCACTTCCTTAGGCTAGTCCACAGGCTAGTCCAGACAGAATGATATCTCCCCATGCTTTAAATGAGTTCACCTGGAAGAGCTCATAGTGAGGAAAAATGCACTGAGTTGCATTCACTGAGAGCCTTCAGCTGCTATTTCTTCAAATTATACCACCAAAACTAATGAGAAGTCAATCCAATTTCCCCTAGCTTCATCTCACTTCACTTCACCCCTAAATAGTACTAAATCATCATCAGAAACTGGTTTAAGTATTAATGTTTCTGGAGGGGAAATGCAAAAATGCAGTGTTGTCACATTGTATTTGATGTGTGTGTGCCTGCCACAGGACACCATTCCTGGCTCCTCCTCCAGGTCTTTAAGGTCCTGTCCACTCATCTTCATTCACCCACTACAGGACTTTATAGTCACCCCAAACTCTGGAATGTTAATCCAAGAAAAAAGCTTCAGAGCTCTTCCCATCCACAATCGTGTCTCCCCATATGCTCAGTGAGGGGCGGTTGTTGGGGCCCAAAGCAAAGCACAAAACCCCAAAGATCTGAACATAACGATGTACCACCATCAACTTCTCTCCAGTCTTGCACTGTCAGAGTTTCCAGTTCTGCAGCCCTGGAAAAAAATGGCTTAATAGGTCTCCTGGGCTTAGATTTGGGAGTAGGCAGCTATGTTTGGTATTGTCGCTATAGTTGTGGTTGTCAAAGCAGTCACAAAATAGTTGTTTCTAAAAGGCAAGAACCAGTGTTCTGAGGTAAGCCTTATGATATGAAATTGTCTGGTTAAATTTTTCTGTAGGTACAGGGGAGGCTGATGGGGGCACTAGCAGAAAATTGTTTTCAGGATCCCATATTGAAATGCTAGCAGCACATATATTTGCAAAAACCACAAGTGCATAACTTGATTTTGTGGACAAATTATGTAACTGTCTCCATTCTTGCCCAAACAGAGATTCAATCATATACCTAAGCCCCGTTTTAAATTATTTGCATATGTATTTGTCTTTGGAGGCAGCCATACCACTGTGATAGGGAATATAAATGATGTTTTTAATTTTTATGGATTCCAGTTTTATTCAAATTGGACTTAGCTGCCTGCTCACATCTCAGCAGATATAAATTTTGCTGGCAGGAATACATGCAGCTTAAAATTGTGTGATCTAAATTTGCCTTCTGCTTCTTTTTGCTCCTTGATTTGTAAAAAACAATGACAACTCACAGGGTGATCATTAGGCATATATCTACATTAGTTATTAGGGTCAGCTTTGAAGTAATCTACAAGGACTCTCAGGTACATAAGAAACCTTTTACCCACATTACAGCCATCTACACAACATTCCTTATCAAAGTGGAGCTGCAATACAGCTTTATCAAGGATGCCTTTGCACTCTTTCTGGGGAGGAGAGAACTGAGACAGGGGTGGAAATGTGATTGATGCTGGTAGTCTCCTTGTGCTAAATACTGCCACAGGGAGGTGAGTTCAACAGAGCTGTCAGAGGATGGCAGGGGACACAAGGATGGCCTGCACTCTGTCCCTCAGTGCATGGACTGTATGAGACTGGTCAGATGGGTGAGGATTACCATGAGCCCACCTACAGGTCTCTGAGCCTGATCCTATTCTAGCCCTAGGAAGGGAGAGGGAGGCTCCTTCCCTAAACAGAGTAGGATTGCTGCTCAGGGGAGACTTCTGACTCTGTGAGCACAAAAGAGACAGAACCTTTTGTCCATGTCAGGACTTTCCCTTTCAGCCCTTGCAAAGGGTGAATGCCCAATAATAGGAGAAAATAAACGATGGCAGGGGAGTAGGGGGAAGATCCAATCCTTAAGGTGATTCTTGTTTTTGCTTCCCTGGGAAGCTCAGGCAGCTCCTACAGCTGGGACATGAGTCACATACTGCACTTCCATTTACACTGTCGTGTCTTTTTCCAAGGATGCTTTGCATCACTACTGTTCAGTAGTGGAACCTTAATCTCTGTGTTAAGCCCAAGCCCGTGGGTTTCTGGTTCATAAGCAAGATTTCTAAAAGCTGAAGAACAGACACTCATTAAGATGACTAGTCCCTAAAATAAGGTTGTGAAAACAGATTTACCACTCAGCTCTGGGTATATTAGATCAAGGAACTATTAACATTTATTTACTACTGCTGAATCCTTCTGAGAAAATTAGGTTATCACTTCATACAATTTAATTGATTACTTTGCTTCAACCTACACGTCAGATTTCATTACATTCTCATATAGTTTACATCAGTGATTATTTGAAGGAGGAAAGTACCAAAGATAACAGAGAAAGAAAGAGTGTATGTCCAACCCGGCACACCTCAGTGCTGCTGTGACCCATAAATAGGCTGTTGATTTAAACTGAGCACTCAGCCAAGCTGAGCAGGACTTGGGCTACAGACAAATCAAACACAAAACCAAATCGGAAACCTATTCATTGCCAGAGTCATAGTTACTTACCTTATTATTAGACCCAAATTCCTTGTATATGCCTCGCTAGGTAAGTAAATTTAAAACCATCTGTAATATGATCAAAATGATAATCAATCAAATTGTTTACTTTTTTTTTTTTTAAATCAAACAGCTGTTCTTGCACCTTGGAAGAAATAGGAGCTGTTGGGAATCCGGGCGAGGAACAGACTACAGCACACCAATATGATGCTCTGATAGCCAAATTCTATTATTATAAGAGCTTATTTTTTATAATGTAATTAGATCCATATATGTGATCGTACCGTAACCATGCATACCTATGATTGGCTGCGCTACTTTGTTCACATGGATAATTTCTCTAATGATTGGATAATTATTATTCTTAAGCTATTCACAAGCCATTCATAAGCAACACTACTACCTGCTACAATATCCCAAAATTTTGTTACTTGCTTCCACATTCTCTTGTCACTTCAGTGGTTTGCAACTGTCTCTTCATTGCTCTTTTATATACCTTCTATAGTTTCTTCCATTGCTCTTTCATACTCTTTGCAGTGCTCTCAGTTATTCTTTCATACCTTTTACAGTTCTTCCACTGCCCAGGCCCCAACAAGGAACTAGGGATTTAAATAAAGAACCACAATGCTGAATCACACCAGTCTGAGACATGATCACCGAAATTAAACTGCAATTTGGCAAAAGATCTTCCCATATTTTTCTTTGCAACATCTTAATTAGGCCAGTAGTGCTTCTCTGAAAGTGGAGAAGCCAAGTGACAGATGAGTGAGATTTGGGTCATTTCAATGGGAGGGAACCAGGCCTCCCTTTCTAAAGGTACAGGTAGGACACCTGCTTGTGGAGTGAGCAGAGACAAAGGCCGGGACCAGTGGTACTGCTTGGAGCTCAGACTCAACTGCTGTCTATGGAACAGCTAGCAAATGTGCCTGGCCCTTGAGCAGGATTGCAGGCTGATGTATGAGAAATCCTTTGAGATTCCTTAAGGCCCCCTCAAAATTTTGCACAGGTTTCAGATAGGATCAGCTGCAAACCCTCACCTATCGAGTGGAGTGTGCCTTTTTGGCACATCTGCACCTGCACATCAACCTTGGAGCAGAAAGCCCCAGCTATGCACACACACTACTGAGTGTGGCTGAGTTTCACGAAGACAAGCCTGTCCTGCACTGGTGAGCAGGGAACAGGACCTGGGAGCAGGGAACAGGACCCAGCACTCCAGGTGTGTCTCACCAGTGCTCAGTAGAGGAGATAACATATGTAGTAAGTTGCAGAATCATCTTAAAAATCAAGTTCATCAAAAAAATCTCTGCACTTCACAAAAATAGGAGACATTTTAATCAATATTGGAACCCCATATTTATAATTATACATGAATCAATTTATTTTTGCAACACTATATGTCTGGAATAAATACTTAGAGGTTATTTAATTCAGAATGAAATTTTATACTGAATACAACAATATTATTATTGTGAAACTGAAAGATCAATAGTACATTGACTTCCTTTTTGCACAAAGAGAAATTTAAATATAAATCGACCTAAAATTTAGTACAAAAGGTGGCCACTGGGAAAGGAAAGCAGAAAAAAAAGGAAGCAAAACTTCTACATAATTTTATAAATGTTGCTAAATCTCTAAATGATATTTGTCTGAATCATGGTCAGTCAATATCAGAGCAGATGGCGCCTCACAATTTCAATCCTGTTATGAGCAGCATCTCCAAAAACATTCAGTCCTCTGTATTCTAAAAAATCTAGCACACAAGGATAGTTGCTCCTAAATCCTTAGTTATCATCTTACTTTTGGCACATGTAATATTTTTGAGACCACAGGGCAGAAATTAACAATAGAAGTTCATGGTCTTTCTGCACTATGAAACAAAGTAATTTTATTGAGTGTTTGTCTACAGTAAAGGACCAAAATGATTCTGAAAGCAACACCATAAATAACAGAGAGATGGTAAACTAGTGTCGAGAGGGTTTCATTTTTACCAAAAGTAGATCAATGTACTTAGAACTTTAATATTGATCAAAAGACGAGACATCAGATTTCACTGCTTTTTAGCAGGTCAGAAGAGTAGAGTGTTCAAATTATTAGCTGGATAGAAGAGGTACACTTTGTAACATTGCAAAGCACAGGAAAATAGATCCTGATCTTCACATTAGCACTGAACATAGTTTTCCTGAGCCACTATGTGAGCAAGCAGCTCATATCTCCAAGGAATGCTGTCTGCTCATGCAGCTGAGAGAGACTCAGGCATATTCCCAGTTAGCTTTCTGCTAACAAGAGGTTAAAGAGATCCTGCTAACATTGTACACCATTGCAGACCTCAAAACTGAAAGTAGATACCTAGCAGCTGATAATTTCATAGAGAGTTTCCTGAGCAGTGCCTGGAAGCTCTCTGGGAGGAAGGCTCAGTTTACAGGTCATCCTGTCAATCACTTTAACCCTAAAATAAAGGAGCAACCAGACAAAATAACCATGTGGAATGGACAAAATGGTGCTGATTTAATAAACTGCAATATCCCAGAAAGAAGCTATTAAATATATCTACAGAATCCTGTGAGATGGGAGATATTATAGCATGCTCTTCATATTGAAAATCCTTTCATACACACTTGTTCAGAAAAGGAACAACTATGTATGAAAGGAAGGTAAATGAAGGCTCCCTAAGACAAGCCTCTTCATTGTGGGAAGTCTAGTGTCATTAATAAACCCTAAGCAAACAAAATGAGAAATGAGTAAACCTTCAATTAAGCACTGTCAGATATATTATAATTACGTGGAAGCAATACCATGCAAGATTAATTGTTAAACAGCTAAAAGAAACAATGGATAAAGAAAAATTATTTAATATAGAGTATCATGAAATTACAGATGTTACAGTCAACAGTAATATGCTATGTATGAGATGTCAGATGCTTTGCTGTCGCTGGTAAGTGTTCTGTTTACTTTTGTATTCCATACCTGAGGATGCGCTGTAATGCCAACAGACCACACGGGGTCCCTAAAATGACCATAGACCACTTTGCAAGAGGGTTGGTGGCCCCCATAAGAGAGGATGACACATCCCATTCTAGCTAGACTCTTTTTGCTTTTTAAAGCTGCTCTAATTTTTCTCTGCAGTTTGCAGGAAACTGTCAAAATTCAGCAGACAGAAAGCCCTCATGCTGCTTTCTCCCATCAAATTCCATTTAACTTTGTTTGAGATATAAACTGTTAAAAACCACAAGCTCCCCATTAAAGCTTGAAAACCTGAAGAAAAATTATTTCTGGCAAAGTGACAAAACAAATTAAAAAAGAGGGAGGGAAGAGGATTTGCACATTGGTTTATTGCACTGCCAAGCAGCACCGGTGGGTTCTGGGAGACAACAGGGCATGGGAGCGTGTGCCAGGCCTGGGAGCTCTGGCCAAAGCTCTCCTTGCACCTCCACATAGTCCCTTTGATGCCTAAAGCAGACTACCTGAAACAGAGGCCAAGACAAATTAGGAGTGTAAAAAGCAGACAAATTTATTCAAGGCTTTCAAGGTACATTTGGGCAAGCAAAGTCCCCCTCGGGGACTTCACCCAAAATAGACACTGGGTCATGAGCCATTCACCCTCTATAAGTTCTGTCCCATTAGCATATTGGCCCCTAATTCTCCAATCACACCCTCAGGTGATGATAACCACCCCAGGCCCGCTTCTCCCATAATACAGTTGTTTACATTTTTTTGGGCCCTAGGGCAACAAATATATCCTTGAATCTCTATTCAGGGAGCTTTGTTTTGGCTAAAAGTGCTGCCAACAGAGGTTTTTAGCACTTTGTAAGAAGCACAGAACTACACCAATTTACAGATATGTGAAGAGTGAAAAACCAAAAATCATTAAGGCATCACCTTCATATCCTGGCACATAAAGCAAAATCTACTCGGTCCATCCAGCAGGGTCGGGCCTATTGGAGCAGCCTGCAAAGCCATGGCACTGAACACCAGCCTCGTGTCTGGAACGACAGTCTCCTCTGGCCAAGAGCTGACACAGCAGCTGGAGCACTGGAGCTCTGTGCCAGCAAGGCTAAGTCCCCCACGACAACCTGCTCCTGAAAAGTTAAGGTTAAGGTTACAAAGATTTCTTTCAAGTTTTTCCTTTTTTTTTAAAAAAAAAAAAAAAAAGTTAAATTTATAACCACCTGAATAATCCTGGTTCTCTAATTAATTCTCCATTTCCATCATGATATAGTCTACTTTTATTCCTCTGTGCTATTTTTTCCCATGTTGTGATCTGATTCATCCCACATAGTGTAATGATATTCCTTGCAGAGGGGAAAGAATAGTGATAGCACAAGCAACCATGATATGATTTTTCCTTCATTTATTGTGGCCTTGTAATGCAATGCTGATCAGATCTTTTCCCCCCCACTACAACATACAAGAAATATTGGTGAACTGTTAAGCATTTGATGATTTTTTTTTTTAAAATTTCTGAACATTTTTTCCTAACTTCCTATTTGTGGTGTGTCACAGAGTTATTTTGTTTAATTTAATTTTGTCTACAAAGTTCCTTACAGTCAGAAAAACTATTGTGCCATTTAATCAATGCCCCCCCCCTTTATTATTGTATTTTTCTCACTACTAACATACTTTAAAATGTTGCAGCTACCTTAATTGATGAGTAAACAGAATTTTTATTGAGATTACTCCCCTTTTAGAGATTTCACTGATGGAAATTTTTGTCTGACAAAAATAATTACTTTTAAAAAATTTAAAATTCACATTTCTGTCTT
This sequence comes from Origma solitaria, assembly GCA_013397895.1. NCBI lineage: Eukaryota > Metazoa > Chordata > Aves > Passeriformes > Acanthizidae > Origma > Origma solitaria. The sequence goes on along the minus strand of VZRL01000350.1, from coordinate 362,100 downwards.
ACAATTCCATGCATTTGTTTCCATGTCTTTTTAAAGCACCTTCACCAGGTTCACTGCAGATAATATTCAAAACTTGGCAGGCAGCAAAGTTTTCAGTTAATCAGCACGTACACAAGTTAAAAGCTTTAATTTAAATTTAAAGCTTTTAATTTAGCTCCTCAAATATTTTCTTCCAAGTACCAGGCATTTTGACAGTGATGTTGCAGGGGCTCAGACACTGCTAAATTCTAATGAACAATTAATCTGAGCTGTATAATATAGCTTCAGAGCATACAAAAATCTGAATTCACCTACAACTGGGTACCACTGCAACCTGCTACGACTGTCAAAAGTGTAAAGGCAGCTGGAAGATTATTACAGGCAATTGTAAGAGAGCTAGTGAACCCTTATTTTAAGATATTTTTTTAACCCTTTCTTTTCTTGTATCAGTGAAAGGAAGATAGAATCAATCATCAATGAAACCAGGCCAGAACAACAGAGAGTCATATAACTACTAAATAAGCTGGGGTTTCAGAATACAATTCAGCATTATAAAATGTAGCTTTTAAATTAAAATTTTTTTAAAAAGGTTGTGGAATCCCCCTCACTAGAGGTATTCAAGAACTGTTTGTATGCAATCCTGTGTCATGTCCTCTAGGATGAGCAGGGAGGTTGGCCAGATGATCTATTGTGGTCCCTGTCCACCTGACCCATTCTGTGATTCTGTGAACACAAGCACAGGACCTCCAAAAAGGAAATCTGTATTGTTCTAATGTGGCTCTGAAATGCACACTTGAAATTAAGAAATTGCAGACAAGGCTCCAAGCTTGAGAGCCTTTAGAACATTGTATGGCATTTATATGCAAAACATCCTTTCACTTACAGCTCAGGCAGATTGCACACAAGTGAGAAACTCCTGAAAAGACTAATGAAGAGCAACAGCTGCCCTACATGGACTTCAGATATTTTATTGCAAAGATTTAGTACACGGTGTGTGCACTCTAGAACTTTGAACCCAGGAATAAGCTCTTTTGCTTGTGGAAGTGAAAAATTCCTTGGCAGATGTCTTATGAGAAACTGGGTATTTTTAACCAATTTCTTCAGTTTATGAGGACAGACGGATTCCAGCCCCATCGAGCTCAGTACACTGTCAGCCTGTCCTTGGTGGATGAGGAGGCTGGAACCATGAGAAGTGACAGGCTCCCTTCACCTTCAACTTCCAGGCAAAGCATTTCAGAGAAAACCGGGGTGGAAGATGACAGGAAGAAGAAAAAAATTGAAAATTGCTGCACAATTTTGCTGTCAAATCAAGAAACCTATTAAAAAGTTGGGAAGAGTTGAGGGAATTATTACTCCATGGGGACTTTGTACAACTGGAGTAGAGCTGTGCTCCTGAAGATGGGTCTCATTCCTCCAAGCTACACAGATGTCTGAGGGGAGCACCTTTGGACAGGATCTCAAACATCAGTTTACATCTACAGAGCACACTTAAAACAAAAGGATGCAGCACTTCCTTTTGAACTGTTTACAAAATTATTCCACCTGCCATAGCAATGCAAAAAGCAAAGAACTACAGCTGAATTTATATCACACATGCACCTTTTCATATTGAAGATATCTTTGCACAATTGCATAGCAAAATGCCTATCAAAAGCAGAGTTAACTATTGGCTGTATCACAAAAAGTGTTTATTATCCCAGCATACTGTGGACTGGAGTTACTGATTATATCCAAGCAGAAATCTGTACATTGTTGATTTAGAAGTAGTTGATGACAGTGCTTTGTCATGTGGCTGATGACACAGTAGAGATCATGATAACAGCATTTTATCAATTAATCAAGATATAGTCCTTAAGCTGAATCAGAGGAACAAGTATTCCTGGAATGTACAGAAGTGACTTTGCATGGTTCAGCAGAGAAAGCAATAGCTCCCATAAGAGTTACTGTACTTTACAGAGACACATTTTCTTAATTGTTTATAAGCATGTAAATTATCATAATAATTCCTAACATGAGGCAAAAGAAGACTTGAAACATTTAGCCAAAGGAAAGAAAACAGCCACCACAGTTCTTTACCATATATTGCATACATTTTTTTTAATCAGGTCACTCTAATCTGTCAACAAAATGAATACTATTCCAAGTTTTCCATATAATGTTTTATCTTCATAAGACAACAACTTCAGGCATCCTTCACAAAATATTAACTTGCCATTCAATGGAGAAAGACTTTAAAGCCAATGTAGAAAATGACAAATGTTTTTCTATGGCCACTGATAATGCAGACCATGGATATACAAAAATGTTTACGGTAAACTGTTTGTTACCACATGATCAACATGGGAATATTCTATGATGTTCAAGACACAAACAGAACTGTAAGAAATTCTTGTAAATGTGAAGGGTGTACTGCAGTCAACTAGCCTGACTTTGGTCATGCATCACCTGTGACATCATTATGACTGAACTGCTAATGATGACTTTGGGACACATTTTTCTGCCCACAGATAAATGGAGAAGGATAACGAAAGGCTTCTTGCCAATTGCCTTCATCTGTAAAATACAGCAAAGCATTCAAAAGATAAATAAACAGATACACTTGTAGACTGTATAGCAGTAATTTTGACCTTTTTTCCGGAATTCTAAGTTTCAAAACTACTGAAGATCCTAAATTAGGTCAGTGAAGCAGTGAGGTAGAGTAGCCTGCATCATGACTCTTTCCATGTCTTGTGATTCACAAAATATTTACAAGGTTTTCTGATATGAGAAGTTCCTACAGAATGGTGGGGATTTCTGCCTTGAAACTTTAAAGTTATTTTAAAATTATACATTTTGGGAAGAAGCAGACATATTTTTGGTGGCTTTTATTTCTCTCAAAAAACTGAATACTTCTTACAACCCATCCAAAATTAGAATACTCCATATGTGCTGAAGTTTATGAACTCACTGAGAAGTAAAATACAATAAAAATATCATCGAGTTTGTTGGTCAAGAACACCATTCCTATTTAAAAGCATGACATGACAAAGCAAACAAAAGTGGAAGTGAAACATCATTTAGAGACATAAAATCCATATAAATTTCTGTTTGAATTGATGAATAACAGTACATTATCTTAACTGATTCACTTTCTTAAAAAAAGAACAATTACTTTTTAAGGAAATCATAAGGAATCCTGAAAGGTTAAACCTGACAAAAAGCTAGAACATAAAAAATATATATGTAAAAAAATTTTGTGCACAGAACAATTCAGTAAGAGTTTATACATATTTCAAGAATTTTATATTAGGAAATAGGTAATATTCTACCTTAAAATCTTATTGTTTCAATTTATTAACACATATGGCTTAAGAACCACTTTATTATGTCCAGCTTAAACTATACCTAGACTAGCTCTTCCAGTTTTGAGGGGATTGTCTCAGTGAGTTTGTTTCTTCCTAGTTCTTAGATATCCATTTCATAAAGCTGTCTACTCTACTCTGTTCTTTGTTTTTTACCATCAGTCAACCTTTCACTAAGATATTTTCTCAATCAGAAACATTGTGTGTAGAGTCAACAACTTTTTAAAGAAATCCTATTTATTTACTTCTCTCTGTAATGTATCTAGCTATGTTAGCTTTTCATTGCATGTGGGGAAAAAGAGGAACTTTCATGTTGACAGATTCCTGACAGTTAATGGAGTGTGAAACATGCAGGCATAAAAGCAAACTAAATGAAAATGGCTCTTGACATGTCTGTTTATTTTGATAGCACATGGTTTGAGAAAATGCGCATTTACTTCAAATAGCTGTGCAAAAAATCATCTATCTTTGAGCAACAATCTTTTAATCCTTGTTTACAGGTATTGAGCTTTACATTTGCCAGTAACACTATGGTATAGTTACAGTTGACACTGTAATGGACACACAACTGCTGCAAGGAGAGAATAAAGGAGTGGCATTTGTTGTAGAAAACAGGATAAAAACAGCAAATAGAATAATTTTCGTTTTCTCCACTCCCCCTGCTCATCTTCCTTTCACACATTAGCACATTTCTTGTATATAAACATAAAAACAAATATATGTATTTGTTTGAAATAAAAATAAATAAATGAAAGAATCTGAACTTGGACTTCAAATTTTAGTTCCTCCAAAGGTGTTAGCAAACTCCACTCCTGTAAAAGCTCCGTCTCTGGCTACTTGGGACAGAGCCCAGTGAAGTGTGTCAAGTGTGAGAAGCATGGTCAAATTGTTCTGCCTATCTTTCTGCAGATGGCACAGGACTCTAGAAAAAGTGGCAAGAGCAAGTAGTAACTTGTAGTCATCCTTTATGAGACTTAACTGATGGCAGTCTCATGGCAATAGATTTTCCACCACACCTTTTACATAGCAGAACAGCTCTGGTACTACCCCTCTTCTTTCAGCTGGGCTTTACTTTGTGAGACCCCTGACAGGGAACAACACTGTCCTCCTTGACAGAACAAGATCCCCTGGGAGAACTTGATTACATGCATGGAGGGAAGTCATTAAGGACTGAAATTTCAAAGCTCTCTATGTAAGGATTGTCTATTTGCAGTTGTATGCTTTTTTTTTTTCCTCCCTGCAGAAAAAGAAAATGTAAAACACATTCCCAAAATCTGACAGTAACCACAGCTTGAATTTACTCAGGTTTCCAGAGAGGCAGATAGCACATCTGTGACTTCAGTTAAAGCTAAGTACCCACTGCTCCCTGGACAACAGAGTGGTCAGGTGATATTAGAAATGAGTAGTTATCACTGCTTAGTTTTGTACAGTTTTGTTTGTTCCCAGTAAGTTTCTCCGTTAGAATTGTACCATCTCTACCTTCACTATCAACTGATTACTTGCTCTCTGGGTTTGTCCTTTCAACCACAGCTGTGGCAGCAAAGCACAGAAAAAAGGGTGAGGGGCCAGAAGAAGAAGAGCTTAGGTGAGGGCAGAGTTTCTTTCTGAAAGGAAAAGTTGAAAGTGAGAAAACAGTAATTGTAGGACAGCGTTCAGTCAGTGGAGTGTAGTTTTAAGTGCAAATTAAAGCTCAGAGGAAAGTGTAATGCTGAAAGTGGGCCTGATGCCAATTAAATAGAAATGCAGCCTGAAACTCTCTGCAGAAGAAACAACGGTTCCACAGCTCTGTCACTAAAGTCTGTTTCCTTCACTAGGAGATGCCTTTCCCATTAAAAAAGCCACAATTGCCTTGTTCTCATCTCAAAATAACTCAAAATTTTCTTCCTTTGGTTATGACTGTTCAGTTCCTTGTCATGGCAGGAAACTGAGTTAAACTGATGAGTTGGGGTTGTAATTTTCTGGAGTCAATTGGAGGTTCATGCAAGCTCATCAGGGAGAAAAATATAGAGCTCTATGGGGTATTGGTGTCGATTCTGTGTGCAATATCCCCTCTTCTCCACACCTGTCCCAAAATAGTGCCAGAAACAAGCCAAGAACACTGCCAGTACCTACTACTATTGACCTTATGACTTTGATTTCTCAAGTAATTTACAGATGATTGAAATGTTGTTAACAGCTCCAAAATCCAGCCTCCAAAATTATCACTGCCACTTTTGACCATATGTGTCCTAAATATAACTTGTTTTCTTCTATGGAAACTATGATTAGGGGACTTAGTGAGCTCTATATTTTTAAAATTACTCCACAATTATTTCCCTCTGTTTGCTACTTTGCAGTTTTTACTGTTTCCTGAGGCATGAATCTCCATTCCCTGTCTAAGGGTGTCGTTATAGCTTTGCCTTTTAAGACACTGACTGGAGATTGCACCAGGATATACAGCCAGGTAGATCCAGGGAGCAGCCTGTAAACAGACCCCTTGTTGGTACCACTGTCACTGTCTCTGTTAACAAAGGAAGGACATTACAGAAAAAAATATATCAGGAGGTTATAGTAGGTTAGAAATGGACTATGAGTGAAGAACATGCTGCTGCAAGAAACTAATCCAATTGTGTGATGTACAAACAGAGGCTTCTCAAGTGGCAAAGGATGAAATCCTTCTGTCCCACACAGCACTGCTAAGAACGTGTCGGGAGCACAAATTTGCAAAAATATAATGAAAATCACAGAAGAGAGTAGCACTATTTCTAAGAGCCTTAGAAAACAGGCTGATGAGAAATGATTTTCAGGAATTTTGTTGCTCCTGTCTAAAATAGAGAGATTTAAAGAGAAACAGAGGTCAAATGTTTTCCACATCTTCCAAAATAAACAGTTTTCATAAATGACTGCAATCAATGTTTTCATTTTGCACCAGGCATGGAATGGAAGGTTCTTTGCTACAGAAGATAAATAATCCAAGTATAAGAGAAAAACACCTTCTAAAGGTAGTGATATGGTGAAACACAAATACTAGGAATATATGGCACTTTCAAAGCAGTGCCAAAGACATGCACTTAAACTTCCCCAGAGGAGGGAGATGGCTAAAAGGACTTCTTCAAGACCCTTACAGGATTAATATTTTCTTTAGTTCACATACTCATATATGTGCATAACATAAATTCTACACACTCAACTTTCCGAGTATCCCACCAAGCTGCCCCCCACAGCCAATAGAAAAATGTTACTGTCATCACCAGAATCTACTAGAGAGATTTCATCCATCCGGTATCTGTTGGTATTAGTTGCCAAGTAGACAGCTGTCCTAGTAGTGAAGTCCTCCCTTTCACGGTTCCTCTTTTGCTGGTAATGTTTTATGCTAGTCTAGCACAAATAGTATATAATAGATCACTGTTCTCTCCCCATTTCTGCCTACAGCAATTTGCTGTGTTCACAGAATTCAAGCACCTTTTGTTTTATTTTAAACTGTATATAATATAAATATATTATCTCTATAAACCATATGTTAAGCTGATTTTTACAATGGAACAGCTGCCTTGGATTTGGTGGGATGGTTAAAAGAGCTCTCAAGAGCACTTCCTCTAAAATCACTGGAGCAGGTTTGTATTCCTCTGACAGAGCCCCCAGTGAATGTTCAGCAAGCACACACCTACTCATGATGTGATATGAATCAGGTGTTAAGAGGAAAACAGGATGGACATTTGAATGCGGAGGTGTTGTTTCAGTGACTGAGACTTTACTGAAAAGAAATTATTTTTAAGCAGGAGGTGTTGATTGCTGCTTCAGTCCCAGCCTAGATTTTAACAAAATTGTGTAACATGCACAGTATTTTCCTGCCTTAGCCTTCTAACTGAAAACAAGATGAAATGAAAAAATGTGTAATGTACTCCTAATGATTCATCCTATAAAACTGTGGTATGCGAGCTCAGCTGAGATCTATAGTCATCATCTTAAACCCGTTATCACCTATAGTGTTCACATACAAATTATATTCCTTCCAATCTCATAAATCCTAATTAGCTTTAACTCTGATGCCTTAGAGTCTCTGATTAAGGAGATCATGGTATCTCACTTTGCTGCAGCATCCCTCAAGAACCAAACTAGAGCATTTGAAGGATAGTCTGATATAAAGTTAATAACCTACATCATTATGTTCAGTCCTGATATCTTTAATTAAGAAAATTCCAGTTGTCCCATTTGGAAGTTCCTAAGAAATAATAGGACAGATAAAAATAGAACATTTACAAAATGAAAGCAGCCATTTAGCAATGCAGTTCTGATGACTACCTTTAAGAAAAACTCATATCACAAATGCATTTTCTACTGGTGTAATTCACCATACAGAAATCTCGTAGCTGGCATCTGAACCATACACTTACTTACTGGTTTGTAACTGGAAGAGTGCAGAAAGGCTTAGTGCATTGCTGGTATGAAATGTTGCCTGCAACTTGGGGAACGCACTTTGCCTTGGGTTATTGTTTGGTCTTCCTTTATCTAATACAGCCTTTAAAGATACAAAAGCCAGTTGCTTCTCACATTTTACAATTCTTGCCATTAAAGATAATCTACCATCCTCTGGGCTTTCTTCCCTTCTGTTCTAGGCTTGTCCTTTTTTAACCCCAGCCTTTATGGCATGGCTGCCAATTTACTTTGTATTTCCTGCTGGCAAACCCTTGTTTTTTCGCCTATGCAGACTTACTCTGTTCCTCAGGCTTTTGAGTGCTACTGGGTTAAACTCAGGGAAATAACTTTCACTTCACTCATTGACTGCATATCCCCAAATATCTTTTGCAGCATTACAATGCTTTATCTTCTTAGGTTCAAGAGAGACCTATCTTGTGTCTACAACAACAACAACCATTTTCACTACTGTAACTTAAAGCCTGACTGCTTGGCACATCTGTCTGCACTGAGGCAAACCCTCCAGAATGATTTAGTGTTCTTGCCGACTTGTACAGTGCCACATACACAAATAATGATATGCAACATGTTGAGCTGGTTTTAAAAGTATCCTTTCCATAGGAAGTGTTGACCAAAAATTTAAGAACCAATATAGTTTGCCTTATATAAAGCAAAACCTACAATGTGTGGATTTCTTGCCATTACCTTCCTCACTCATTTGTGTTTCTTCATTCCCTCTCTCCTACTTTCTGCTGGAAAGAAGTAGGAAAAAGAGTGAATAGGAAGCAGTGGAGTGAATGGGGCAATTTCTCAAATTTTCCTCCTTCTAAAGAGCCTCATTCTCTATTTCTTCCTCTCCCTTTCTCTGTCTATTACAAGCACACTTCTAAAATAGAAAGGAAGAAAGTAAAAGAAGTTCTGAAACTTTTCTTTCTAATCTACCCTCTCCCTTACTATGAGGAAGGGAAATAAACCAATGAGATTCACATAAGAAATGAAGAGATTTTTCATATTTTCCAGACAATCTATTTCAAAATATTCCCAAATTAAATCCGTTTATTCAATTCTGATCATGGATTCCTGTAAGGTGAAAAGATACAGTGGTTTCCTCTTAAGTAAAGTGAGCAACTTGAAATGTTACATTATGCTTGAAGTTTTCCTTTAACATTGATATTGGTTAAAGATCTTCCCCTTGCAAAGGTGACAGAGAAACAGCAGCTGTGGACAGTTTAGTTACAGCTGAATCTGCAGTAATGCCTTCTGCAGAAATCCCCCTGCCTTACATATTCATGGAGTTTTTACCCTCTGCCTGTCTCTCTTCTGAAATTTAATTTGTCCTCAGCCCTTTGCAGCACGACACATCTCCCTAAGGAGTTCGCCTCCATATTTCAGAGGGATTTTTGGCTTCCCTACATGCACAGAAACTGCATCTCCTCTGCTGAATCAGAAGATGCTCAGATCTGTGGGTGAACTGGGTTTGTTGTGGATTCAGTGGCTGGTCTGAGAAAGCTTCCAAAACCGTGGAAGAGCAAGGGTCAACATAGAGCCCATCTTCAGGAGAGCAGGGCAGAAATTCAACCCCATTGCTCCGGGGGTGGGTGGCTGACACAGCTGCCTGCTCATGGCCACATCACAAAGCAGGGAATAGTCTGTCAGTGGGGCCCCACACAGCTCCTGCCATCCTTTTCCCTATAAAACCTGCATCTATGCCAGACACTCACAGTACCAGACAAGCATGAGATGGAGACCTGCAGCTCAAAACCACAGAGCAATGAACTCTGGCTATTTACAGTCCCCACTGATGCAGCATCTCCAGCGCTGGGCAGTGCAGGTGTCAGGCACAACACACAGCTGGGTGGGTGATAGAGGGAGGTTTGTGCTGCCAGGCTGAAGGCAAAAGTACAGTTTGAGGTCACATCTCTACTTTCCCCCAGGACTTCCCACAGGATGGCATCTGCTATCTCCCTGCCAAAACACGGGCATATGTTGTGTTAGCCAGTGTCAGCAAACTGCGTGGTGATGGCCACGTTTCTCCTTACACGAGCAGAGGACTTTATTACAGTAAATGGCTACAGTGCTAAATCAAGTGTCATGAATTGGTTCAACCCCTCTGAAGAATTAGATCTTAGTTACTATTTGTCTTCTTTCTTCGGGTAAAAAATAGAAACCTAATTCTTTAGCTGCGACAGAAAACAGAACTGAGAAAATTATTCTGGAAGTTGAGAGGTTTTCCTTTTTTATGATATTATGGCAAACTTTCTCAAACTGAAAATGCTACAGTGAAAATGTAATGTGCTTCTGCTTGCTATGCTACAAAGAAGAGTAATTCCTCCCAGGAGAGGACAACAGCACTCCAAGAACTTTCGCTGTCCTAGATACGAGATTTCAGCTATCACCTGGCAGCAGTGATATATTCAGAAATATATTCCTTCCTATATTCAGGAATCTCTGCTAGAAGGGAGAGAAAAGAGCAAACACCTACAACTCCCATGAGCTGCTCTTAGCATTTATTGCAAGGAATTAATAAGAAGTTATTTGATCCCACAACTTCCATGCTTCAGTTGAGTTGACTGTGGTTTCCAAGAGCTAATGGGATTACATGCCTGGAGGGTCAGGCTTTTTATTTACATTTATTTTCAACTTTATTGGCCTCGAGCATTTTTCCAACAACCTACCTTAGACCACTACCAAGGGGAATATCTTCTGCCCAATAAATACCATCTGGTTCCAGCTGCTAGGATACAAGCAGCTGGAGTCTAAGGCTGAGCAGGTCAGAGATGAACAGCCACCCACTAACCCCAACACTAGGGCAGCATTCCTTGGGAGTGGAGTAGCAGCAGGCAAGTCTAAGGTCCTCTTGGACCTGGTGACAGACAGAGAAATGGCTGCAATTACCATCCGCTCTTCCAAACTGCCTTTAGAACAGCTTTGAGCCTCACCTGGACCTGTGATCTGACTATTCAATGAGTGAATTCATTTCTTTATGGGTCAGAATTGATTGACTGCCCTGCAGAAGCAGGTACAGAAGCTTGTATATGTATCTTTCAGCTGAGCTCAAAAGTAAAATCTTCAATCACAGAAACAGAGATCTCATAGCATCTACGTAAGTGTCCTGCTATTGATAAGTGTCTGCATACTGTCCCTCTGGTAGTTTCCTTTGTATGTATAAATTCCTTACTTCAGTTTCTCGCAGAATGCAAGATTGGCATCTTATCCTTTTATGGTCTCATAGGACAGAAGACTGCATCAGTTCCACAGGCAAAGGAAGAAATCCTTTATGAAGAAAGGATAGAAAATCCGCCAAGCCACTAATTCCAAAGTTTGTCACTGAGAAATATTTTTCTCATATATACATATATATATACATATATACACATATATTCAGTATGCACAAACATGTGCTATACACAGGATGTATAAGGAAGTAGGGTACTAATTTGGTATGCAACTAGGAAATGCCAAATTAAGTTTGCAATACTTCATCAAGTTCAGTATTTGAAGAGACTTGACTTACTGATTAAATTCTAGTCCAGCTTTTTTGTTAGACTTCAGTTACCTGTTTTCTTTAAGCAAAATGTACTTAGTGATTAGACAAAAAAGTGTTTCTTTTGTTTTCACTGCAATTTCCCAGCTTTACCAAAACTCTCTGCTCTCAGATACTATTCTCAGTCCTATTCTACATACCTATGCAGCTTATTTTGTAAAACTTATTCAACAAGGAAGGGTTCCCTCTATAAAAGTATAAAGCAAAAAATAAAAGACCCAAGCCACGTCAACTCAACCTCCCTTATACGCTTTGATTTCACCAACAAAACACCAGTACCTTGGTTATGACCTTTGCTCTGACTCTGAGTATGATTCAAAGAGTATCCGTAACAGCCCAGCCGGTGTGTAAACAAATTCTGAAAATTAACGTAGCAAAAACTATGGAAGGATTAGATGGCACGCAGTAAGTGGGTTCTTAACTTTAAGGGGCATTACAGTTGCTCAGCATTAGCAAAGTGTGAACCAGCATAAAGTAGGTAAGAATTATTTTTGTTTTCACCAACACTTGAAGCTCTAAATTATGTTGAGTGCAGCTAATTATAGGATAGTTCTTTGAATCGGGAACAACATATTGGTGCACAGGAGTGCCCCTATTTATTATCACATCTTGACAGAGGTTTAAGAAGTCTGCTTATAAAATGTTTTCTGGTTTTCAGAAAAAAAATTCGTCTTTGTTTCTTATCAGTCTATTCCATTTCTCTTTGGCAAAAAACTGTATTTATTTTCCCCAAGTTTTGTCTGTTTTATCCATCACAGTAATCGGTAAGCAATTTCTCTGCCTTTATCCTGATCTATGAGATTTTCCACACAATTTTCTCTCCTTGTCCTGGTCAGGAGGGGGACAAATTGCAGAGCTGGACTTGGGGAACTTGTCATGTAGCCAACAGAATGTCTGTCTGCTGGAAAGACTCTGTCTCCTCTCTGAAGTGTGTAAGGTGATTATCACCATACACCTGCACAGAAGCAATTAATCCCTGCAGGTGATGACCAAGGTAATCATGCAAGCACTTGCAGGCATAGATGAACCCATCAAGGAACTACATGGAAATAGTCAAGTTTATCATTTATTCTAAACTGAGCACTCATTTCCCAGTTTACCTCAAAGGCAGAAACTCTGTTTCACTTCACCCTTTATTCAATAAAAGTTATTTTGCTTTTCTGTCAAGTGCAGCAAATTATTTAAGCCTCAACTTCAGTGGAAGGGCAATTTAATTAATTCACAGAGTTATTCTTTTAATTGGATTTGGGTGAATCAACTTTTCTGAAATTCAGAAAAGGGGGTTATTGGCTTGACTTCACAGATGTTATTCTTACATTTCAGCTAGCACCAGAAGCAAGGTTATTTCTCTCTGAGGATGTCAGTCTGAGACAGTGGTATCCACTGCATTTTTATTATCTTAAAAATTCAAGCAAATTGAATGTTGCAATCAAACTCTCTCCTTCTGGATGCATTTTTAAATGATGGAAATATGAATTAGACTGACACCAAATTGATCATCAGGCTATATCCTTAACAGTCAAGAAAAAAAGGCAATTAAAGTCAATTAAAGGGGATCACATTTTGGTGATGAAATATTCCTGTCAACTTCATCATGCAACTGTGGTGATTGATCCACCTGAGCTCAGGCTGGTAGATGACACTGATGTCCACAGAAGTGTTCTTACTTCCCTTTGCTATATTAAGTAAATTCAGTAAAATGATGAAGAACAACCAGACTAGTCTACACTAAAATAACTGTAGTTTCCTCCTGTGTTCTGGCAGGACTAGGTAGTTGAGGGCATACTACAAAGCATACTAGGACTGAAACAAATAAAAAACTCTCAATAACAACCTTCTAACCTAAATCCACCACGTTTTGAGATGCAAGACATGCAAGAGATGCACTCTATCAACAAGATATGCCAAGGGAAGGAGTTTTCTTTATCTTTTTTAGTTGCAGTGAATTCTTGAGTCACTAGGAAGCACAGATCTACTACAGGTTCAGTTCCAAACATTAGGAACTTCTGGATAGTGATGCAATGAAAAAAAAATGCACCTGCTGTCAGTCTCCTTTCCTTCCCAGTGCACACACAGACAGAAATGGGCAGTGTGTTTGTGTTTATGTATCATGTAGAAGTCTCATCTGAGTCTGGGACTGAGCACATGGTCCCCAATGGCCCCAGGGATGGTGTGAGACAAGAATAGAACACAGCTCTTTCCTCTAGAAATGTCTAAGTCCAATAAGACAAGAAATACTGTAAAAGAAAACAGAATGCAAGGAGTGAAATAATGTCACCCTGGCTACCCACTCCCAGAGCTGGGAACTCTGCTTCTCTTAAAACCACACAAGATGTTTTTGCACCTGCTTCTACAGGATCAGCAGTGAACAGTTGTCAGAGAAAGTCCCTCACAGGTGGGACATTCAGTGCTACCAAAGAGACTGTGTATCTGAACTTCTTAAAAAACATAAAAACCCCACCACACAATAACATAAAGTTTCTCTAATAGCAATATAAGACAAAACTGGAATTCAGGTAAAGCAAAGAATTCACATTCTATGGCTGCACTTGTAAACACCAAGGTAGATGTTGACATTTAATTTTCTCACATTTATATTCGTAAGAGGAATTATACGTTCAGTTTACACAGATTTATTGCCTTAATTGCTCAGCAGCTCTTGGTATAATATTTAAAAGGTCAAAAAAAAGTTTTTAATACATATTGTGAGGTCCTGAGTCCCCGTGAATTACAATTATAAAGTCTTCCCTCTAAAACAAAGAACAGTTTGGATGGGAATGTGCACAAATGAAATTGCTTCAGAGCTGGGAAAAGGAGGGATGTTTCAAGACAGGTGCACAAAAGCACATTTATGCAGGTAAATGCTATCTTCTCTGGGGCAGAAATATGAGTATACTGCTGCATCTGAAGCCTTCAACTTCTCATTGCTTTTCCTAAGCAAAGACCCCGGAGGGAAGGGAGCTTGTGGCTCTGCTCCTAGGGAAGTCTGAAAAGATCATCCACTCCCAGACACTGGGACTCAACTAATGTTTTCTATTCATACTTTGTAGTAATGGGAAAATTGGGGGGGTTTATTAAAACTCTTCTGCAGAAAGCTTTGCTCTCTTTCAAATGCTTTCAGATTCTGTGGGGAAAACCCTTTCTTCTTGTTAATCAAATAGATATTCCTTTTTTCCAATGAAATGTCAGCATTTTTAAAAGAACATTTCTTTTCCAAACAGTTCTAGAGGATATCTTATGCCAATGACTAATTATGTAACCAATGATCATTTAGAGGTCACGATATGATCTTGTGCAGTGCAGGTTAGCTCTGCTGAAGTCCAACAAGCCATGGTCAGGCAGCAAATTTTCCAAGATACTGTCCAAACTGTACCACTGCACCACACCATCCTCTCTCTGCTCATGCCAGCCACTTAACCTGCAATGATTAATGTATTGAGTCTTACACATCTCCTTCCCCATTCAGACCAGGGCTGCATTTGCCACTGGCCATGTGAACTTGGGCAGGAGTGTATTCCTTCTTTTAAATTCCTTTGCACATTTCTCACTTGCAAAAGCCTGAACAGCTTATGAGCTGCCCACTGTGGCTAGATAGGAAATTGCTTCAATCAAACAATTTCCCACTCTGTGATGATGATATGTACTGCAACTTCAGTGCAGGACTCCTACTGTTAATTTAGCTTAATATGAACGTGCAACATCACAAAATCATTTGGCAACAGCAGTGCTAGGATTCCAACCAGAGCTGTTGCCATGACATGAAGGGGAGTTTAATCTTCTAAACCAGGGAATGATGTTTTAGCTGGAAATGCTATAGACTGTGAAGAATTTAATCTGAAAATAATATGGAATTTTTCAAACTACAGCATGTACATTACCAAACCAGTATGACGTTACACTGACCGTACTGTAGTGTTTACAAATCCTACCTTAATACTATGATCAGTACCTTTATTTTGAAATCAGCTTTTCATCTGATTTTGATGGAAAAAGAAATGTCAGAAATTGGTATTCTCTGTGCTTCCTCAGACCAATATTGTTCTGAACAAAATTCACTGTGACTGTACAAATAGAAAATGAGCTGGATTTAAGGTTTTGTTGCCATCTTCTAGACTACCACAGCTAGAGCTGGATGCTAGAAATTAGAAAAAAACCTCTCCAGACATTGAGTCCAATTGAATGCAAAACACTTGCTGTCATCTGCCAGTTTTCTAAAATCTTCATTCACGAGCTTCCCTGAGGTAGATTTGTCCAGCAAGGAAAGGAGGTAAGATGATGAAAGAAAATTGTCTCTTTCCTTCAACCTGTTTTTAGTCTACCCTGTTCCTTGCTTAGACTTTTCTACTTTCATTTATTCTACAAATGCTTCATGTCTCTGTTGTTCCTTCTTGTACGCCACCACTAACAATCCAATAAATTGATTCTTTCCTGTGAAGCCTCCACACTTGGGATTTGTTTGGACCGGGTATGTTTTGCTTCCATTGTACAATAACACTAAATGGTGTATGTCTGCAGAGGGACACCACATCTTTGATCCACACAGCTTCACCAGGTAGGAATGAAAACCAAACAGGACACTTGAACCAAATCTAGGTGAAAAAGTTCTGCCAGCCCTCAAATCTATATATATTTCCAACCTGCTTTCATTTTCACTAAGAGGCAGCTTTGGGGGACCAGCCTTTTATGCAGACAAAACTTACAGTTCTGTCTATAACTTTGATTCCCAAGTACTCTATGCTGGATTTGCTTAGCAAAAAAAAAAGTCTCATTGTGCATTTGCATCAAATATTCAGTACTGATAAGCTAGTCAGCACCTCTCCACTCACAGTAAGTCCTCCTCAGATTGCATCCACTTAACCTCTCTCTCCATGTCCTCTCTCAGGGCATGTTTTCTCCTTTATCACTGCTATTTCTCAATGCCTCATGTCCTCCACAACAGTTCTTCAACAGCAGCACTGTCATCCCTACGTGGCTTCCAGGGTGAGCCACTGCTTGGCCAATACCACCGTGGGGAGAGGATGAGGTGCTATCTCTCTTTTCAACAACACTGTAGCCAAATGCAGTCACAGCTCAAGGTCTTGCCTTTTCCTAGCCTGGCATCTGTCTGCTGTTCTGCCATCCCTCAGATCAGGCTAGCTAGAGTGAAGAGATGAGGAATTTTAAATCCTTCAGCAGACACCATCTAAGTGATTACCTTCCCTTTAACCAAGAAAGTGTTCTGTTTTATTATCAGAGCTCTGTAGCTTGACCAGTTGGTGCTGCAATCATGACACAAGGTTTATTCATCTTAAGTGAGAGAAGAGACTTGCTTTTCAAACCAAAAGGGGATTTAAAAAATTTTATTTAAGACAAGCTTAAACTGTTAAGCTATTCCAGTGTGGGTGTAAAATACAGCACCAGATGCAGTACAATATTTTGTAAATAAATGCGAGAAGTAGAGACATGGGACTCCTTGCAATTTCAGATCAGTTTTTGAAAGCAGTTTCTCAAGGCACTTCTGTGGCAGGGAGCACATGCACTCAGAAAAGCAGCACAGTGAGTGAACAAAGGAGTCAGAGCTAGGGTAGCCAAATGTGCAGACTTCTGCAATGAAAACACATTCAGTAACCTATAAAACATACTGATAGGGCTGAAATCAGCAGGTGCAACAAATATAGATAACAACATACCACAGGCCAGGCACCCTGTGGGCATAATCTGCCCTGTAATTCTGCCCAAGCATAGGTTCTTGGCTTCTTTTTTCTTTTTTTTTTCCAGGAGTCAAGAACAATTCAACATTTCTTGAGGTTCTGGGACATAAACAAGCTGTCAGAATTACACTTGGGGACAGTCCTACTTTGTTTTGCTCATTTATTTTTATGCGTAGGACAGGCTAAGCACCTACAAATATTTTCCTGCCTGGAGCAGGGAGGGGGACAGCTGCTGGTTCAGCAGCTTAGCCGCTGAATTGCTTCACAAGAAGGAACTGCCCTTGCTCCTGTGCTCAAGCAGGCATGCAGTTAACCCTTATGCAAATGCCTGTCCATAAACCATGGGACCTCCAGCTGGACTCTGTGCAAAATAAGATTGCTTGATCTGTCCAAAACCCAGCCTTGAGCATATGCAGCTGGAACAAGGGATGGTGACACCACTATGACTAATGAATGCAGGCCATCAAGTAATTAAGGAACTTCCGACCTCAAATGCGTTTGGGAAATCCTACCACTGTGCTTTGGGAAATTGTATTCACCTTTTGTCCTGGATGCTTATGGGTGAGGCAGTGCCAAAGACTAAAAATGGGAAGGGTCAAGTTTGCTTAACCCTTAAATACTTGTTTGCTGGAGACTATTTCCAGCAGCAAAGTCTGGATTGCACATTTAAAGAAAAAAAACCCAGAAACGTGGCTAAAATCCTATGAGTAATAGGGCAGCTGAAGAAATGTGTAAAAACTGCTCAGAAACAGAACAAAACAGTCACTATTTTTGCACTCTAATCTCTTCCCAGTGGGTTGTTTGTAAACCCCAGTAGGCTGCTTGATGCTTGTCTGGCTGTCACCTGCTGGGATATTCCTGTGACCATTCAGCACCATGGAGCTAAAAACAAAACCAGCTGGCATATAAGGCTTCCTTATGCTAACTGTAACAGTGAGTATTTTTCATAATATCTGTCATCCTGGAGGAACAGACAGGATCCATGAAAATGAGGTTTGCACAACTTTATCCAAATATTGTAGATCCAACTGCATTCCATGCACACCCCTAGGTTTCTCCTCTGGAAGCTTTTTTCTGTAACAGCAGAATACTCCCCTTCTAGTGCTATAAAGTAAAAGAGGAATCCCTGAATAGAGATTCCCCTCAGAGTCTGGAGTCCTCTAGCTCCCCTAAGGGGAGTTTTATTAAACTTATTTAAGCTTATACCCCTGGCAATCTTCTTTGCAACAGTGTCATGTCAAGCCATGCCAACCACATGCCGGTGGAAGACTTTTCCATCTTAATGTCTGTTCACTCTGCTCCATCTTACAATGCCTCACCATCCTATATCAAGCCATATTCTCAGTACAGAAGAATTTCCCAGATCATCAACTGTCTTTCAAGTTATAAATCCAGCTTTCCCATGTTCTCTGCTGCACTACAAGGATTGCTTTTCTCACCCTTTATACCCAGAAGGGGATTAAGTCAGTTGGTGGTGGTACTGGACCACTTCTTTTCCCCCACTATCCCTTAGCTGCCACTGAGGTATCACTTCCTGCTACCTACTGCCTACTTGGCCTCCCCAGTTCAGCCTTCCTATGTAATTATTGCTATACCTTTTTCAGCTACCCTACCTATTTTCCACTGATCCCCAGCCCTCCAAAACCTTTGTCTTGCTTTATCCCCTTCACCAATCACCAATCTCCTCTCATGCCTTACTTTTCCCAAACCTTTTTAACACAGATAGGGCTAATGATGAAATGAAACAGCTGAGAAATGGGAAGGGCAAAAGCTTTTCATTTACTTTGTCTTTTTTTTTCTCCCCTGTTTTTAAGGGGAAAAATATCTAAACACAATTTAAAGGACTGAATATGGCTGAAATTACACCGGAGGGGACAATGTGTTCCAGCTCAGAAGGTGGTGGGAAGAGAGCCCAAGCAAAAGAAAATTGTCTATCTCCTATTGTAAAATAGAAGAACAACAGTATTAATTGTCTTCCATTCTGTATTCAAGGGTTTGGCAAACCTGTCCTGGCTGCTGTATTACCATCAAAGCTGAAATGCCAAAATGTATGCCCAATGAGAAATTGTAAAAGCAGAGCAGCAAAAAGGATGCGGGGGCTGCAGGAGGAAAGATTTTAAAGGCTTACTATGAATACAACTGGGCTTAAACATATCTGCAAAAGAAAAGGGACAGCGATTTTCTTATCAGTATTTGAAGGGTCTGCACACCAAGGGGAGTTACCTCCTCCAGCAGAAAGGATGCAATTAGGAACAGGGGATGAAATCACAAGGTGAATTTAAACTGCCCATTGTAAAGAGGAAAAAACAAAACCTCTTTACAATGGAAGATATTTTAGGAAGCAGGCATCCCATTGCTTGGAGTGTGGAGAACTGATCCAACAGAAGCACGATGTTTGCCTCAGTCCTACACTGCCAGTAGCTGACCTAACGGGATTTTTGCATCTGCTCACTCCATGTCCTGGATTAAATGACCACAAACTCACTATTTGCATGTATTTATTAAAATAGTTTAAGATTGCACCCCCAAGACAGGCTGAGAGAATTTGGGTTGCTCAGCCTGGAGAGGAGACCTTATAGCACCTTCCAGTACCTGAAGGAAGCAACAGGAAAACTGGAGAGAGACTTTTTACAAGGATAGGTAGTGATGAGAAAAGGGAAAAAGCTTGAAACTGAAAGAGGGTAGGTTTAGATTAGATACTAGTAAGAAATTCTTTCCTCTGTGTGTGATGAGGCACTGGAAGAAGTTACCCAGGGAAATTGTGGATGCCCCATCCCTGGCAGTGTTCAAGGACAGGCTGGATGAGGCTTTCAGAAATCGGATTTAAGGGAAGCTGTCCCTGCCCATGATTGTCAGTACNCTTTTTACAAGGATAGGTAGTGATGAGAAAAGGGAAAAAGCTTGAAACTGAAAGAGGGTAGGTTTAGATTAGATACTAGTAAGAAATTCTTTCCTCTGTGTGTGATGAGGCACTGGAAGAAGTTACCCAGGGAAATTGTGGATGCCCCATCCCTGGCAGTGTTCAAGGACAGGCTGGATGAGGCTTTCAGAAATCGGATTTAAGGGAAGCTGTCCCTGCCCATGATTGTCAGTACACGATTTTTAAGGTCCCTTCCAACCCAAAGCATTCTGTGATTCTATGGCTTATTCTCCGCTCTGTGTCCCACAGCCTGGCA
Organism: Origma solitaria; assembly: GCA_013397895.1. Classification (NCBI taxonomy): domain Eukaryota; kingdom Metazoa; phylum Chordata; class Aves; order Passeriformes; family Acanthizidae; genus Origma; species Origma solitaria. Next base: position 341,975 of record VZRL01000350.1, on the reverse strand, counting down.
TCACTTCGCTTTCCTCTGCTGCCAGCACAAGCACTGCTTCAATTATTAACAAAGGTGTGGGGTTTTTAAAGCTTTTCTTATCCCAATATATTAAATCTGTCTTGGAGTTGTACTACTGTGTAATTAAATTTAATGCATTTGAGTTGGAGGCACAAATAAGGTGGATGCTGTAGTAGCAGTGTAATGATGGGATTTTTCTCCAGCTGATGACACACACTGGAGCATTTCCAGTTTTTAAATTTTGACTCTAATGGTTCATTCCTGCTCTTTAGCAGGGGGCATGTGTGAGACAGAGACACAGGGTGCAAGCACTGAGCTCCTTGTTTTGTAAAAGTCGGTAGCTACACGGTGTAGGTGAACCCAGACCAATAGCTCACCCCAGAAGCTGGGTGGGGGGCATTCAGAAAGCAGAATTCAGGTGCTAATTTGCTATTTAGTTTGGGAAGTACAGAGCTTACTGATCTCCCTTGCCAGCACACACGGACATTACTGGAACTTGGAACAACATATCTAAACAGCTGAAGAGCAGCAGTAGGGTGGGAAAATTAGGAGTCATGTCCCAGACAGCTGCAGGCAGGAGGTTCATCATTCTTCAGCTTCATGTTTGTGTTTTCCTGGAGCTGAGGAAATTTCCAGTACGGACAATGAGGTGGGTAGCATTGACTTATTTATTTTGGAGAACCACCTATTAGTCCCAGTAAGTAATGTGCCCCCATGCCAGCACACACTTAGAAGGGTGCAGCCCATAAAATAGGTCTGGATCACATCTTTTTAGATTCATTGAGATAGTTCATGCATTTTGAAGCAGGAACTTCTACATTTTGTGGGAGCTCAGTTCTCCATTAACTTCACGTTAGTGGGAATATTAATGAAATGAAAAATAATGAAATAATGAAAAATCAGTGAATTCACTGTTAGGAAAAAGAAGTTCTTGCTCCTACAGAGTCTTCCTTTATTTGTCTTGGATCATGCCATTTTCTTTGTTCACATATCACATTTCACGTATCACATATCACCAGCCGGATGCACCAGTTCAGCAGCCTGATATTTAAGCACATATTTACAGGAAAAAGGTATTCCCTGAGCAGCCCTTGACTCAGGACTCGGACTCTGCCAGGCTGGCAGGGCTCAGGGGTTTCAGCCATTATACAGAGCCACAATACAAGGCTCATCTCCTGTCAGGCATTTGGGTGGATGCCCGATTTACTTTCAGAAGCAAATTTCTGGCCTGAATCTTGCATTTTAATGCCATGCATTAAATTAAACACCACACAGAGAGCATCAAGGAAGCAATTCAGCTCTCTTGTTATGTACTGATTCCACCTACCATGTGCCAGGTATGTCTCACTGCCTTGAAATTTTCCAACACCACAGAACATTTTGATTTCTGTTCCCCTCATGACGTGCTTCTTGGGGACAAGGCATAAAGCACAAATGGCAGACATGTCCTCCTTACAGCAGAAGTGTCTCTTCAAAGTCAACATGCTTTAGGCACTTCTGTCATTTTCACTCCTAAAATGCCCTTCACACAACTCCTGACTTCAATAAACAGTATGTTGTTAAGAAGTGAGTTGTGTTCATAATAACTCTATAAGGCAACCAGGAAAGGAAATGCATTTTTCCCACTGCCCTTTCTCCCTTGGATTGTGCAATCCCAAAACGCCCTATAAATAAAACCAGACACGTATAAACATGAAGGCTCCAACCTCTGCCAAGCAGTCTGTGATGGGACTTCCAGTGGCACCCGGAGCCAGCCTCTGCAACCCAAAGACCACGAATCCCTCTTCTGAATTTGCTCCTCATTATAACCTGTGCAACTATTTATGACTTCTTGTCTACACATAGTTTATACTGAAAGCTCACCTGTCTATTCCAAGCTGTCCATTACAAACACAGGTTCTTCACTGTTTTCTCTCAGACTGTCATGGGATTTCCATTATTCCAGGTATTAAAAGTCAGTCTCAGTCAGGAGAATATACTGGCACAGTGCCTCAAGAAATGGCAGTAAGAAGATCACTCAGGACCAGATTCTGGACCTGGCAAAGATAAGCTGTTTTCCTCCTGGGAACATGTTACAGTGAAAGCAGGAGATTTTCCATTTACATTGACTTACCAGTGGTTTGAAGCACCTGATGCTCCCTTGCCAAGCTCTCCTCTCCTTAGTACAAACAGGGACATTGGTCTAAGTTACTTGGAGTAGTTTTTCTTCTACAGCATGCCTGACAAACACATGGAAACAAAACACTCTAAGAAATACAGAAGAGTAAATGGGCATTCAAATTAGTACTTAATAGTGTATGAAACCACGAAAAAACTAAAATTTTAAAGAGATCCCTACTGGACCATGAAGACTCTTCTGAAGTTTTTTTCTTTACAAGCTTTTGCATTTGAAGTAACAAAGTTCAAACCGTGGGTGTGGGAAAGGGCCATTCCTTGCCTTACATGGGAGTTTTTGTCAAAGACTCATCTGGTTCTCCATGCCTGATACCTGACTCATGAATCTGCACATCAGATCATGGTAGATCTTCCTTCCCTTCCCTCTCTTTCCTTCATCCATCAAACACCTAATCCTTCTCAATCTTCCTATACACCCTTCACTTTTCTATTCTGCAGGCCCTGCCACTCTGCAGCGGTATCTCTTCTCCTTATCAAACTGAATGTCCACTTTCACATCTGAATTTTGATGTGCCTTCCTTTCTGCCCCTGTCTCTCTCACCATGTGAGAGCTGTGGTACAGATCCCAATTTGTCACTGCCCCCACATCCCAGGAATTGCTGTCCAGGCTTTCCAGGATGCCTCCCACCCTTCCTGTGAGCAGCCCAAGGATGCCCTTGCAGCCATAGAACTGGCAATCCTGATGAAGTCTTTCCTTGATGGTATCTCACAAGGGACAGCTGCCAGGGCTACACAATGTGCCAACAGCCATCCTCATGAGGCATATGTACGCTTTGGGAAGTACTCTGATCTGCGCTAGTCCTAGGCCTAGACACACATATCTTCCTTGATCTGGGTCATGCCAGCTCATCTTCTCAGGACTTTCTCACAGACAACCAGGGCAGAGCAGCAGCTAACTGGGATTTATGGGTGTGCATTAGCTCAGCGACTCTGCATGCACTACAGAAGGCTGCAGTGCCCCATAATGTATTAATAGATACTATAAAAACTTGTTGCTGGAAGAAAGGGGATAACTTTCACCATTCAGCACTTTCACACAGTAATGACTGTTCCCTCATTGCTGACTCTCAGCAGCAGCTCTCAAGGAAGCATCATTAAGAAGGCATATTCCAGTACAAGAAAGACATCAGGCTCAGTTCATTTAAAAGACACATTTCAATAAAGCTAATTTAACATTCAGATCTGAGGCGCCCTCAGGGGATCTTATGCCTGCCCTGCATGGCTCTAATACTCAGCTGTAACCCATGTTTGTACAATATAGGCGTGTAAGATCTGGAGATGCCCACTGAGCGTGGATTGTCCTAAAAGACTCTTAACATAAACCAGACTTTTATTGCACTCCACAATACAGCGGTGTTCTGACATATGTTAGAATGGTATAAACTAAATTACATAAAGCGATCAGTTCTTCACTTGTAGTCTAATTTACAGTATTTGCTTCCCTGGTGGAAATTGATAGTAAACTTGATACTTGGATCCTCAGTGGACTAAAGAATTAGTCAGAAGAAAATGAAATCCAAAATGTTTATAGAGATATCAAACCTCACTGGAAAAATATTTTATATTTTAGTAGCATTCCACTTGTTCCTTTAAGTGATTCACAGCTTTAAGTAAACACTTTTGATTGCCTTAATTGTTCTAAAGAAAAACATTTGGATTCCAGTGATATTTAGGAACCAGAACACAGATAAAGCAGTGTCTAATAAACGAGATAAATAATAACAGCTCCTCTTACAGATCAAGTTGTTGGGTTTTGCGATCTCTCTAAGACCTTCATAACAGAATTTTGCAGGCTCTGAAAATAGTACCTGCTCACATATTGTGTCTAAAAAAGAAGGTGGGAATTAGTTCCATCGCTAAGCTAAAAGGAGGCTACATTTCCTCCAGAATACCTTAAATTATAGTAAAATCATTCTGTGAAAAACATGATATTTAAAATATTGGATGTTACAGCAAAATATGAGCGTATTCATTTGAGTGAACCAGTTCAGACAGCACAGTGTCTAGATGTAAAAGACTATTTATATACCTGGAGGCAACATAATTCTTTAACTGCATTTTGTAGATCTGTCTTGGCTTCCACTGTTTTAAGAACCAGACATTACTATGAAGATACCATCAGTAGCTTGACATGTGAATCACCACCTTACATGAAATGAGATGAGGGTGGATCCAGCTCAGCAGCCCACTGAAAGACTGGCCCTAATTTCACTGCCACAGCAGAAGCAATCACCTTTCCACTTTTTCTCTATGCACCTGCGATTTATGTGGACATCCATCTTAAGCAGGCAAACTGGATCCCAGTCTGTAATGCCAACCAACACCTGACAAGCCATAGTCACAATGTCATAACTAATATTTAAGGGTTCCATCAGCCAGTGTGTGTCTCTGTTACTTGTTTGCAGCCCCTTGCCAGTCCACATTGCCCAAACAACCTTCATTTAATGCTGGACTATGCTTGCATAAACAAATTTGCTTATTTCATACAAAATTTGACCTGTTAGGGACTGTCCTTTACAGAACTCTTGCATACATTCATTAAAGCTGTTCTAATAAGTCAAATATAATTTAAAAAACCTGATAGCATGAATCTTAGGTTTTCCAATGAGGAATAACTGTATATTTATAGAAAGATAGCATATATTCAATAACAGACATGCATACTGATGATAATTCATGCACTGCATAATGTTTTCCACTTTGATGGTTATAAATTACATACTGCAACTTAATAACTTGGAAAAATGTGCTATCCCAGGAATAACTGGGGAAAAGCATAAGAGCAGTCACCTGTCAGATCTAATAGAGAGCTGTAACAAATAGCAGCTATATTTTTATATATATATTTATAGATATGTAAAACTTCAGGGATGCACCTGTTTGGTTCTGCCATATTTACAGAGCAAGAAATGTATGCAAAGTAAAAATATTTTAATCATCACTCTTGTGGTGCCCACCTACTTCACAGCTCTGTGGTACTGTCTGCCATACACTGGTGAACACATGAGCCTCTGGGAGGTACGGGTCTATTGAGTTAATCCCTGCCACTACACAATGCTGCAAAGCCAGAGGAGATGACCCATATCTTTGGATTCAAAATTGATTTTTTTTTTCTCTGAAATGCTTCTCCATCCATCAATGTCAAGGCATAGATGTAGGAAGGTCCTTATGGATTCATTTTTACTCTTGTGTTTCTTCTTATATGCTACTAGAGAAATAAGAGTAAAAAAACAGCCTGGAGAAATATGGACAAATCATTGTCTGGAACACCAAAAAAATTGCAATTGCTTTCATCTTCCTTTTGTTTTCCCTTTTCTTTGTATTGATCATAAAAGTGATGGAAGTTTTTTGAAGAGGGCAAAGGAAGAAATGATGAAGTGAACCCTCTGTCATCTGCAGAGTCTATCGCCTGAAAAAAGGCTAAACCAACTTTTAAGCTGTAAGATTCCCCAGAGATGATGCTGTCTTGCAGGAAGTTTCCACAAAGCCACCTTTGCAATAGGGTGTATGGTTTTGGTCACCCCATTAAAAAGATGTTATTTCACTGGGTAACAGCAGAAGTGAGACAGATTTTGGATGAAGACCAGTGTAAATTGTGGGCAGCAAGTACATCTTTAAGCGGTAAGCTGAAGCAAATCAAGTGGAAAATGCTCACTACTGCTCGGAAATTTAAACTGAAGAAAAATAGTAGAAGAGATTCAGTTATTAATGCATGGAATATGGAGCTTTGTATCATGGGATTTGCTGTAATGTGTGTCTGGATGCAATTAAATTTTACCTACAGAAAAACTGCCCAAATTGTAATTCAGATAACCACAAAATATTGTATCAGAGCAAGCCAATCTATCAGCTTATTCCTAGCAGAGCTGAAATGAAAATATTCAAAGCCAAACAAATTTCAGTAAATCAAATGTCTGCAGGTGCCTCTAGTGATGTAAAAGGTCATTGTCAGGTACATAAACAGTTAATACTTACAGCTGAGAGCAAGACATGGAGAAGAATCTTTCCCTTCAGGTTTCACTAAAATAAAGCATAGATTTTTAGAGAGGTTTCTTTACATTAGGCTGCAGGGTTCCTCCTTAAAGTATCAAGAGGCCATTTATTGCTTCATCACAAAGGCTTAGGGACACTCCCCAACAGTTCAGCCTCTAGTGGGAAATCAAATTTCCACAAAAATCAACTTTCTATTCAAGGAAAAAATCAATTTTGCTCAAAGCATTCAGGTTTCCTTTGGGAAAATCAAAACAAAATATTTTCTTCACTACATGGGCTTGACCCAAACCAAATGTTTCAGTTTATTTTTTAGCTGAACAAGAATATTTTATTTCAACTCAGTTCAACTTGAAACTGCCTCCAGGTGTGCTGTCATGGCAGATATAAATTGCCCAGGAGAATCTGGGAATAAGACAATTTGCATCTCAGCCAGTTAGCTGGTTCATAAGAAAATATTATTAATTCAACAATATTAAAATATCATATTTAGAAAAACAAGACTGAAGCAAAATATTTGGATACTTCCAAACCAAAGTTCTTCATAACTTTTCCTCCCATTAAAAAGTTTTGATATGGGAAAGAAATGTTTAAACAGTTAAAATTGCACATGAGAGAAAGAAATAGTTCTGACTCCAATTTCTAGCCAATTAATCGTTACATCAGTTTTATGCCATAGTAATTCCTTTGAGATCCACTGGAAGCACAATGGACAATGACACAACCTAAGGGATTGAATCTGACCTCAGTGCATGGGTTTAGGCAGACAGAAGATGTGTCTTAAGGTGCTCTGTGTTCTCGCTCATATTTAGCTTCCCCTTGGGTTTTTAAGTACACGGAGGGACTTGTAGATCCTGAAATAATAACGTGATTCAAAAGGATGACACCCTACAAATCCTCAGGAATACAGCACATCTTTCCAAAACCCATGGATGAATGAGACAATGAGGCTTTTAAAAGCAAGATATTAATTCAGCTTCACCTGGGATTGAGCAGAGATTGAAACTAGCATTAGTGTGTGGGATAGACATGAAAATTTAGAGAGTTTCAGTTTATATATATATGTATATTTTCTTATTATTCAGAAATTATAGTTAAACTGAGTTATTCCAGCTTTGTCTTCAGCCTCAACTTCTAATATCCAGTTGTCATTCAAAAGCAATCCAGAGAAATCAATACAGACAGTCAATTTCACAGCAAAGACCCCTACAACACCACACCAGCTACCTCAAGGTTTACAGTCATCAGCACACAGGGCTCTGGTGCTGCAACACCCAGCTTGCTTGGGATCAACACCTGTGAACAGCAAGGCTGAGGGATGCTGCTCCAGGGTGGTTTTCAGAGGGCTCATGTCAAGTTGTTCTCATCTCACTGCAATGGCATGGGCCTTGAAGGCTGAGAGGCCCAGAATGAGCTCAACTGCATCAAAAAGAGACCAGGGGTTTTTAGTTATTAGTTCTGGTTTGTAATAGCTACCCTCTGGTTCATGTCCAACAGCCCCTGATGAATGCAAACAGAGACACCAAACTGTAGTAGTCTCGACCACAACACAAATTATTCACATTCCACTTGCCTCACTTTTAGATTAGAGTGATTGATTAACCTCTGCAGTCACTGCTACATTTACTGATTACAGAATCTATTCAGAACACCAGAGAACAACAGAAAATTCAGAAACCAGGGATTTTAACACCTAAAACAATCCTGAGAGCACCAAATTTGAATTATGTAAACTAGGTTTTTTGCTTCTCCATTTCAGATGAAAATTGCTGAAAAGCAGCATTTCTAGGAAGTGTTTATGTGCACCATGCCAAGCATAAAAACCCTGCCCAAGAGAACAGAATAATGTCCTACAAAAAATTTCCAAGCAGAGCTGGGGAGCAGGGGAGGGACTGTCATGAATCTGATATGGTGGTGCCTTCCAGAAATTAAAAAGCAATATGTAGTCTGTTCCCATGCCAGCTGTGTTTCTAGAGACTGCTTTCTGTCTACCACAGACCATATTATTGCCATTTTAAGCTAAGATTTCACTTAATTTACATAGGCTGGGACAGACTGCAGCTGTCTGCTGTTAGCACAGATGCACTGCCTGGGATTGCAGGTCGCAGCATGTGAGGCTCTGCTGCTATCAACTTGCAAGCTTGTTTGTTTAAAATGCAAGATCATGGGATCTACAGTTTTCCAGAGCTTTCCACCTTTAGGGAAAGCAATGGTCAAGGCTGGCTTAGACATGACTAATCACCTAGGAGTTGTTCCACATCAAACTCTCAAGGCAGAGCTCAAGCTTGGTTTTGCAAAGGGATGAGAGCCTGGGTACCCTCATTTTGTTGGGTTCTGCAAAGAAAGATTGGACACTTTTTTTGCTTGATACCTGTAATGATACTATGTGGAAGGAAAACAATTTTCAGGTTCTTGGGAGGAGGTGAGATGAGTTTTGCAGTCAAAAAAAAAATCCTGAGATAAATAATACAATAAACTCGTGATCAGTTGCACATCCAACATACTTTGCTAAAAGACATAAGATCACGGATTTGTTTCTGATATATCAACCTACACAAAAGTGGTTTCTAATTTATCTATGCTTCATGTGCAACCTTAAAAACTTTTACCATACCTGCGCCTCAGTTTCACATATGGTCGAATTGTTTTCGGCCATACAACAAGAGGACAGCTTAGTTTTCAGACGACACTTGTGTATCTACAGCTACACCAAACTAAATGGTGCAGTCCTTATATGAAGAGCTTATGACTGTAGCTGCAAAGGTCTTAGGCAAGGCAACATTCTGCTTTTTGTTCCTGATGTCCAGAGTAGATCTGCAGTCTTAAATGAGTTGTTGTACACATCCAATCACAGTGTTTGTCAAGGTCCAACTCAGGCCAAGTTTGGAAGAAATTAACTTCTGTAGCTGGTATGCAAATATGACTATGAGTCAATTATCTTACTTCGTAAATAGTGGACAGCCCAGGCTCATTGATCTCTCCTGCAGGGCAGTGGACTGTTTGCCAGGGTCTTCACTTTGAGTAGTAGCTCTCAAGGCCACCCCTCAAAGTAGAGAAATTCCTTAATTCAAGAGATTCTCAGTAAGTGATTAATAGCATGCTAAACTTTGAAATCTTAGCTAAGTGACACAAAGGATTGACTGTGCCCATATAATCCTTGAGACATACACCGCTGACCAAGCCAGGGACTAAGTTTGGAATTAGGCACACATAAACTCCCCTTCTGAGAAGGAGTGTAGAACACAAGGATGTCTTTTCTGAACCTCATGACTCAACAGGAAAGTCTCTCTCCCTGCCTGTTTTGTCTGACCCTGTCCTCTATGTCATAGATAATCAAATGCACCTTGTCATCGGACCTTATTAAACCCCTGTCACATTTACCATCAAGCTTTGCAAAATCACTGGGTTATATCAATAAACACATTGCCACTTCTTTCTTAGGAGTGACATCCATGGCACACCCATGACTGCTGCATTATAGCTGTCAGGGCCCAGAGTCAGCCTTCTAAGAAAATAACAGGACACCTTTATATATATTACTTTAAATATAGCTTGCCCTGGGGCAGGGAAATGCACAAGGAAAGAGCCGGCAAGCAGCCCATCTCTTAGAAGAAAAGAGAGGGTTCCTCACAAAGATTGTCTGTAGCCCTAGCCAAGGGGTCTTGTGCCCTGTTTTGCACAGTAGCTGCATTCAGCAGAAGTGGAGCCCACCCTCTGCATCAGATATGCACTCTCAGGTTCATGGGGATGGCTGCCAAACCCTCTGGAGCATGGATGCCGAATTCACTTGGTGAACACAGTAACCCATTTGGTCATTGTATGAAAGGAGGGAGGAAAGCACCTCTTCTAGCTCCTGGATGAGACAGCCAGGGCTGAAACATGTCTTCCTAAACTCAGCATTATCGCCTTTTTGTAACCAGTATGTGTTGTCTGACACTCTTCCAGACTCACCTGTGAGACTGGGAAACTTTAGTACTGGGATGACACATTTCCAAGTTCCACACAGGCATGAGTGGGAGCTACTGCCTTGTCTGCCCCATCTTGCTGGGTTCATCTCTGAGTAAAACTGGGTCAAAAGGAACTTTACTGTGAAAGGCTTTTTCAAAATGTGCCCCACTGATCTGAATGGGCTCCAGTGTGTGCTCTGAGACTCACTCTGGTAGGTTTTGGTCCATGAAGAGATTAGCGCATGTCAGCGGAACTGTAGCAATGCTCCATGTGTTTGGAGCTCCCTGGGATCTGCAGCAGGTTTAACAGCGCTGCACACAGAGCTGAGCTTTGGGAGCAGCCTGCAGCTCCCAAGGGCCTGCAGGGGTACACAGTGACACTCGTACCTCTCTGAGCTCTCACTGAAAACTGCTAGAGCCTGCTTGTACAAATCCACTGCCCTCGGCATGAGGGAAATCTGCAATATATTTCAGGATGCACAGGGGAGCAGCAGACCCACTCAGCCGGAATTCTGACAACGGTAAGTCTCAGAAAATCTGGGAGCAGGTTTTTGTGTTAGGTGGCAAATTGAAGAGTTGGCTATTTCTTGATGCTGTCCTGGCAGCAGAGGTACGAGGCAGAAGCAAGCAGTGTCAGGCTGTTTTGTTCCCCCTTTGCTGTATACACGCTTTGCTTTACGGAACTGCTTCATTTGGGACACCTGCTTGGGACAGGCTGCTGGGGTTAGCTGTTACATTCACCTCCTGACAGATGAGTATGACATCAGAGTGACTTAATTTTTTTATAAATATCTGTTGCCAATTTGATTCACATGTCAGCACAGATCTGGAGTTAAAACTGATGGGGACTGAATATTACGCCCGCCTTTTAAGGCTGGTGGAATTTCCCCTCTATATGGAAAAAACTTCTCACATATATTTCACTAGAATCTACAATCGCAAGCCTTAGATTTTGTCTCTCTCAAGCCTGCATCCTGTAAATCCCTGTAATTGCATGCAGCTGTTTGTGAGCCATCCGCTGCAAATTGAAAGAGTGCACTGAAAAAGCCCCCAAGCAGAGAACCTCTGAAATACATGCTGAAAAAGCTGCTGGTTTACAAAAAAGACCCTCTCTGGTCTGCCCTCCCCTGCCCTCCTCTGCTGTCGCTACCTTGCAGTTTATGACATCCAGATAGTGGGAGGTCTGACAATCCGAACAAGGCAGCAAGCAAGAAATTCCATTCCTGTTGCAATCAGTAATTCCTCCGTGGAGGCTGCTTTTTCGTGAGTGTGTGCGCGCGTCTTTCTTCTGTGTCACTTCAAGAAGGGGTCTGATATTATTATTACTTTAAATATAGCTTGCTCTGGGGCGGGGAAATGCACAAGGAAAGAGCCGGCAAGCAGCCTATCTCTCAGAAGAAAAGAGCGAGCCACGCAGCACAGGAACTGGCTTCACTCAAGTGTGCAGTTTAGAAGTCAAAAAACTATTTGAAATACCACCATTGTGGAGGAGACTGAAGAAAAAGGACATGAAACTGGCTAAACAGAGTGAAGAATGTGGTAAACCAGGGTGCAAAGTGCATCTAATTGCAGTTTGAAAGTGGGCTCTGAAGTGCAATGTAAGTCTTCCTTAAATTGTATTCTTTTATAATAATATCTAGCTGTTTAATTTCCATTCTGAAGCCATGCTGGGCCAAAAGGTACAATTGGCTACACAAATCAGCATGGAGCAGACTGTGTAATCTCTGATATGAGGCTGAAAATGATACTGAAATACAACAGAAAGCAGAGACTATCAGCCATATTATGGAAGATGCACTATAAATAAGAGCATATCTAATTATTCAAAAGAGAAAGACACTGGACGGAATCATTAATCAACTTTCTTAATAGGGAAGCGAGAGCTCTGCTGTTTAGTATGGCAAGCTATTTTAATACTGCTGTGTTAAAAATTGTGTGATTACAGTTACCAATAGCAATAAGATGTAGCTTCACAGGGGAGTCCTAGTGGTTGCAAAAGTTTTATCTCTTATTTCTCCAACATTTTTGCTCTCTGAAGCCTCAAGTCCACATTCTCTATCCTACAGCCTGGTTTTACTTTTCAGCTGGGTTTTCAATATATGCCAACACTGGACTCCCTATGGAACTGAAAACAACACATTTCAGCTTTCGGAGTAATTCTGGCATGTTTTTCTACATCACACTAATGGTAAAAATACAGTCGACGAAAGATTGTGTTCCCTCAACTTCTGGCATGGAGAGCTGAGGAATATAATGCCCAATGGTGACAAAGGGTGATAATTTCCTGTTTTTCACTATTTATCTCTGTGGTTTTGGACTTAGCAATGGATATTCTTTGTGTTGAAGAAAGCTCTGTGAACCCAACTGCAAACTCCTTCATACAAATAAATCATGAGAGAAGATTTTACAGAAATGTTTACGGAGCTGGAGAAATTAATATATCACATCTCTGCAACCTGACTGTGAACTCTGAGAACCTAACCAATCTTTCATGCGAAAGTAACATGAACCCACCGTGCTGCCCTTCACAGAAAAACTGGCCGGCTTTGCTGACAGTAATAGTGATTGTTTTAACCATTGCTGGAAATATTCTTGTCATCATGGCTGTTTCACTGGAGAAAAAGCTACAGAATGCCACTAACTATTTTCTAATGTCACTTGCAATAGCTGATATGCTGCTGGGTTTCCTTGTCATGCCTGTGTCGATGTTAACCATACTGTATGGTGAGTATCATCTGTGTAACCTACTGTATGTATTGACAAGCCTTAAACATTGCGTGCATTAACATCTTGTTGTTATTATGATTACATTCTCTGACCACAGAAAATTGTTATCACTCTATATAAGTTGAAATATATGTTACCGGTTAATGGATGAAACAGGTGAAGTACTTGAATCTTTTCCTACTTTATATTTCCTGCTACAGGCATTTTAAACACAGTCCAGAACATTAGTTTATTACTCAGTTGTCAGATGAATTGTCTCAAAGTGTATATGAAGATGCTTTGCTCTTTCTATTCCTTTAAGGTTTTTTCCCTGGCTCATAGTTTTTGTATTCCTAATGACAATGTAGGGTCTTGCCAGTTACTTTGCTCTGCAAATATGCACTGAAGCACTAATGACTACTTTTAGACTTAAAGTAGGCAAACCCCTCAATTATTTTAATGAAGTAATACAAATGTAAATAATTTTCTTATCACCAATAACCTGCTTAGACATCTACTTACCAGCAAATGCTGGAATAAATATTTCGGGAGTTAAGAAATGGATAGGCATTAGTTCTGCCTGTTTAGTAACATTTACAAATGCAAAGCTATAATTTCTTAAGAGAAGTTATTTAAGTTAATAATGACTCACAGTTCATGCCCTTGCAGGTGATTAACAGCAGATCTTTCTTCTCATTTTCACCAAAATCTTTTGCAGCAGAGCTCACACAGGAAAAAGCAGCACCCTGTGTGTTCAGCACCAATTTTGTCAGGCTGTAACTATCCCTAAACTTCAGAAATGAGTCTTCCAGTGCCACAACTGAATCGCTACAGTTCAAAGAGAAGTTAGACACTGTCAGAAGGAAAGTGAGATTGTTTGGAAAGGTTCTATTACTTCACTATTTGGGGACTTAAGGTCCAAACATGAGCCTGTTACTTAAGGGAGATTTAATCCAGAAAACTGGAAGTTTATTTTCCACTTTCAGTATCTCTACACAGATCGCCCTCAGTAGCATTTGCAAACTGCATTTGGCATCAGCGATGGTGCAACACTGCGACTTACCGAATTAGTTAATGTGCGATTACCTGTGGCGGGAGAAACCTCGTGAAACAGAAACTGTCCGATGGGTGAGATTTAAGCCGTGCGTGATTCCCTGAGACAAGCAACAGGGACTCCTGCTGGCCGGGCTCCGCTGCCGAGGGAAGAGACGGCCGAGTTGCGTGTCTCGGGAAGGATTTGGGGTCGGGGCGCGGATGCCTTCCCGCACGCCGGGCAGGCGGAGCCCCCGCCCTGAGGAAAGGCTGCGCCGCCCTCCTTGGCCACGGCCGGAGCACGGAGCCGCAGGGCACCTGAACGCACAGGGGAGGGGCTGCCTTGGCTTTGCCTCCTCTCTCCCTGCTTCTTCCCTTGTAAGATCGGGAATGGAAGCAGCTCAGCTTGGGGTGAAAGATCATCTGGTGGTGCACAGAGGTACCAGGAGAACCATCTCGGTGCACCATCAGCCTCCAGGGGGATCAGTGATGGCGCGGAGGGAAACCTCCCTTCACAGGAGCATTTTCTTGGCCTCAGCTGCGCAACTTCAGCCACATCGCCTATGTTGACAGTCTTGAGCCCAAACTGGAGACCTTTGCACACGTCTGCTCTGCCCGGGACACCCCCAAGGCTGTGGAACAAGTGTGCTCCACCGCCCCTTCTGCAGCCCCTTGGAAGGGTATGGTGATTGCTTTGCTCAAAGGAGAGATGATTTTCTTGAGAGCTTTATAGCTACCGTGGGCAATTCTGGCTCAGGTGCCCAGCTGTGCCAGCTATGTGCCTGTCCCAGTCTGCACCCTTTGGGCTGGGCAGGGCTCTCCACCCACCCAGCAGCCCCAGACTCTGCTGGAAAAGGCGGCACCCAGTAAATCCTGCCAAGGTCGATGTGTCTACAGAGCAGAAAACTTCCTGGAGGATGTTATCTACACCCTTCCTAAGGGTACACCTTATTACATCCAGAGTTTTCTCCCCTCACGTAACTTCCCCGTTCTTGAACCTATAGTCTCTAAGGAAGTTTATCTGGCAGATGCTGTTTTATCCCTGCCCCATCCTGGTTTACAGCAAAGACAAGAAGTCTAGAAGGATATGACAAATGTGTTCCCAAAGGTCACTGAAGCAAGAGAACAGATGTATGTTGTCAAGTGTAAAAATACTTTAACAGCTTTCCCTGTGTAAACTGGCCTGGCCTGACAGAGAGATGCTACTTGGAAGTCATGCCCCTGAAAACCAGCCATCACACAACACACTCCAGGGACTAGATTTCCCAGCAGAAGACCAGAAGACATTACAAAATACATCCATAAATGTTGTATGGCTTCTCAGGGTCAGCTCATAATACAGCAACCCAAGAGCACCACAGAGTAGGTCTCCTCAGTGTTCACTGAGACTAAATTTGATTAGGCACAGACCTACCTTCTCTGCCTCTCCCTCCATTCCTGCTGTTGCAAATCTTGTCGTGTATCTCTAAAGGAGATAGGCACTCCCCAAAATACTAGCATATTCTCACAATACAAGCTTTGGCATTGCCCCATGGGCACCTTGGGTAATGTGCTCTGAATTAAATCACTACAAGATAAGGACCCTGATAACTGCAGCACTTGCTCCAAGGAGAGGTATTAGTGGTTCCCTGCAGGAATAGAAGGACTTTTGAATGGGGGTCCTGCAGGGCTCCACTTAGTCTGGGTCTGCTCAGTACTGCTCCTAACAACTTGTACAGTGTGTGGAGTGTGAGCTTACCCAGCTTTCCAAAAGCACCATGCTGGGAGAGGTTACAAGTGCTCCAAGGGACAGGATGAGAATCACCAACAAGAATCTGGAGTCCTGAAGAGAAAGTCTGAAACCAAAAAATAACATTCAGTGAGGATAAGAGCACGGGTAAAGAAACAAACCAACTTCTGCTGGGGAAATTCACAAATCAGGCTTCAAGAATGCTGAACAAGATCTGGCTGTCAAAATGTATCATTAGCTAAAGGTGCTTCACTAGCATGATATTTTCATACAAAAGGCACTTATCATTCCAGGTTGTATAAGTAGAGACATTCCCTTCAAGATCCATGAAGAAATCTTGTATTTCACTTAAGAGTCAGGAGGCGTTTGCAAGACTACCAAGTCCTGTTTTAGTCACTGAATGCATGTACAAGATGCAGATAAACAGATTCCAGGGCAGAGAAAGAAGAAGCACAAAAATTTTAAAAGCACGACCTGTAAGAATATGATAAAGTACTTCGCTTTTCTTAGACTGGAAGACAAAAAAATAAACACAAAACTAGGCAAAACATGATAGCCATCTCCTAACAGCTTCCAGAAAGGAAAGTAATCAATTAATCTTCATAGGTAGTGGAAAGAACAAGGAAAAAGTAAGGGCTTAATTTGCAGCAAAGAAGCTGTAGATTGGATATTGGTAAACACTAATGCATCTGCTTTGGATTGCATTCCCTGGAGGAACCTATCAATATTCATTGACAGAGGGAATATTCTTATTTAGGTATGAGGTAGAGGCCTAAAGACAGGTGAAATAAATGTCACTGGTATGCAACAAAATAATTTCTTTTCTTTAGCTGCTGTTAAAGCTGAAGTTTTACTTTCAGAATTAAGGCAGCTTTGCATATCAGCAGGTGTCCATAATGCAGTAATTACATGGATAAAAAATCCAAAAACAAAATTGAGAACTTGTAGGTTTACAATGATAAAATTACTTCTCTTTTCATAGATTTGCTGCCAAGAATGTTTAATTATAGCATCAAGCACTAGCATTATGCAAATAGAATTAAAAAGAAAAAACATATGCTGCCTGTAGCCTGGGAAAGAAGCAGAGTTAACCCCAAAAGCTACAGTTAGAAGGCTGCAAGCAAATGAAAATGTTTTTTTAAAACAGTGTCAGGCAGCTTCTAAATGTATCACTTGCTACTATCAGTACTTACTATCAACCTAGAAAGATATATTCACTAAGACGTGTCACAACAAAAAATATCTGCCACATCTTTAGCTGATGCCAACTTTCTCTTGTGCAGGATACGAATGGCCTCTACCTAGAAAGCTCTGTGCCATTTGGATCTACTTGGACGTGCTCTTCTCCACTGCATCCATCATGCACCTCTGTGCCATCTCACTGGATCGCTACATTGCCATTCGAAACCCCATCCACCACAGCCGCTTTAACTCAAGAACTAAGGCTTTTGCCAAAATAATTGCTGTTTGGACCATATCAGTTGGTAAGTGAGGCAATACTTCAGCATGTAATCGCAGATTTCCAGCTTTTGAGAGGATTTGACATATATACTGCAATCTAAAACTTTATTTTCTGCCTGCAGTATTTTGCTTTCCACAGTCTAAGGAGTGCTGTAATGTAGTAATTATGCAATGGAAATCAACAACGACAGTGGGAAATGGAGGAGAACTGAGCAGCGCTGAAAGAATATACATCAGTGATAGCATGACTGCATTCAAGTTTGCTTTAAAGACGTGTTTATTTCCCACATTGATTATCCATCATTACCTAAACATCTCAAAAGAAAAAATATATCAACTAAAAAAAGTATTTCCCTGGTTTATGTAAGTCAGTTGTTCCCAGTTTCTTATTACGGTAATTTGCTTAGAGATTTTTCTTGTGGGCCGATCTTCTCTGCCCTTCTCAGTGTGTATGGTGGGGAATTTATGCACCCTATTTAGGAGACAACAGATACTGTGTATGGTGTGAATGAGAGGAGTCTCTCCAGAGAACAGTTCAGAGTTGCAGTCTAAAATAGGTGTTTTGAATAACCCAGTACATGAATCTCTTTCTGCACTGGCAAAACCCAGAGCCTCAAAACTAGGCATGGGAACACTGATCTTTGACTTCCATGGTGGCAGCACACCCAGAGCAGTCTTATGGCATGGGAGTTGGAAGAATCTGGTGTCTGATGACATCAAGGATTTCCTCATACATGTGGTACAGAGGTTCTCAAATATTTTGAAAACACGGCTCTCTTTCAGCTCTTGTGGTTTTGTAGACCCTTGAGCATTAGCAGCTCACTTATTCAGAGGCAGGAAAAAATCACTCTTTTGCCCTGGAAGAGATGTGAGCTGTCAGCAAAGGTAATTAGCTGCTTCCCTGGCTAATACAAATTACTGCAAGTGGTAACTGTGATCCCTTACCACCCTTCCAAGAGGAGAGAAAGGAGATAATGCCTAACATGCTGCCAGCTTGGCACTCCAAATCATCTCCTGACCTCCTTCTTGATCCTGGCCCACAGTCTGTGTAAAAGAAGCCTAGGATTGTTAGGATTTAAAATAGCTGTATCTTCTGCCACACAGGAAGAAATAGTGGGAGTCCTCACTGAACAGGAGGAAAGTTCTGCATCCTCCACAACCTGATGAGATTCAACAGTGTGTGGCTCTGGGATGCATTCAGCTGATCAGATGTAGATGTCTAGCACAAGCCAGGTGAACCCCACCTTAAAAATATCTAGCTCTCAACTATAAAGGAAGCCTATAGCAAGTCAGATGTAGATGTCTTCATTTAGATTAGATGAATCATATCTTGTCTCTTCTGCAGCCACATTTTAATTAATCCAGTTGAAAATATATTAGTCTGTCCATTTTTTCAAATTTTTGACACTGCTAAGTGCAAGTATTTTCAGTGCATTTCTCCATATAAGTCAAGCATTCCTTAAAATTGTGCATACTGTGTTTGTCTGCACTTGTGTGTGGTGCCTTGTGCTTAGTGTGTGCAAAATTACTGTTCTTTTTAAACACAAATTCACAGAAAGATCAGAATGGGGCAAACCAGCGGTCTGCCCTGCTCAGCATCTTTTCTCGGACAGGGGCTTACTGACAGAGTATCAGAATTAGCTCACTATTAAAAGGAATCCAGAAAAAAAAGTGTTATTTTAGCCCTTTTAGTTAGAACATGGTTTATGTCCTGTAGCAGGAGGGTTTATTTCTTTGATAGCTTGATAGTCTGTTTCAAAAGTTATGGCTTTTCTTTGCAGTAACAACTGATAACATATCCATAACCTTTTCTGCTCTCTGGAGAAACTTTCTTCTAACAGTGATGAGATGAGTCACAGATGTTACTTGTTGTTATTATGGCAAGTAATAGCAACGTGGTCACTATTTATATAACTCTGAAAAACACAACTCCTTTTATTGGAAATCACTCAAGGGTGGCATGAGTGAAGAGGACAGAGTCCTGCTTTACTGCAGCTGGATAAGGACATGTGTAAGGGAACAGTGTATGTCAGGAAAACAGGAAGGGTTATAGGGTAAAGTCCATCTCATTCACATATTATGCGTCACCAAAACAGTGAGAACATTAAATAGGTATAAATGATCGTAGGCAAGGAATGGGAATGAAGTGGTGCTCTGCTGGTTTCTAGTCTCTTAGAAGCAAGGGGCACAGGGAGATCAGCTGAAGGGATACTGGTTGGTTTCCATCCTGTAAACAAGTTATGGCAAATGGGATGTGCTCCAGAGGACAGATAAGAAAGCAAATGCATAGGAAGCTATAAAAAAACTGATGAGCCAGTCACTGCCAGGCTGGGCTGAGTTTGCACTGCGCCATATTGCTATATGAATAGAATAAAGAAAAATGCCAGTATTATAAGGAATCTTGACAGATCCCGGATCACCCAAGCAACCTGCTGTCAGTCAGTCATCAACCCTTATCCTCCTGGTCTGCCACCATCCAACTAAGAATATGTAGGAAAAGGGTTTCTGAAGGTGCTTTCTATATCAGTTACTAATAGGAAATGCTTTCTGAACAAAGAGGTGCTCCATGTGTCATTTACCAGTCTCCAAGCTCTCAGTGCTACTTAGACTGACAGGGCTATAAATTATTTAACTCTTTGCATTTTCACTTAGCTATGGCTGAGAACTCTCACTGGGATGAGTGAGGTGAGGATGGTGAGACATTGGCATAGGTTGCCCAGAAAGCTGTGGCTGCTCCATCCCTGGAAGTGCTCAAGACAAGGCTGTATGGGGCTCTGAGCAACCTGGTCTAGTGGAAGGTGTCCCTGCCTGTGGGGTAGGGGAGTTGGAATGAGATTATCTTGAAGGTCCTTTCCAACTCAAACCATTCTACGATAGCTGGCACAGGCAGAGCTGGTGTTGGGCACAACACACCCTCCACAGCACACGGTGTTGCTACCATCTCACTTACAGATTCACATCCAAGGTTTTGCTCTCCAGCCTCAGATAGACATCCTTTGACCTCCCCATGCTCCTACATTTTGCAGCTGAGCTGGTGACCTGTGAACTCTCTTGATGTATGAGATGGAGTGTAAAAGGCAAGAGAAAGAAATGAAAGATGTTATGTTCCCCTGTGTACAGGTTCATTTTAGCAGAGGAAGAGGGGGGAAACAGCCAACAGCTGTGTGTTGGCAGCACATTTAATCAGTTCCACTGACCGTGCAAACAGCTCAGGCTGAACTGAACAGCACTGATGAACACACAGGGCTGTCAGATGCTGCCTTCTACCACCTTCAATATGGAAACAAACCATTTAATCCTACCACTTGTCTTTCAACCTTCTCTCTTTCAACTCATTCTTTTTCTGCAAGAGGATCTTTCTTCTGTGGCCATTAGAATTTAATTTCACTAACAGCCTTTGAAAAAACAGTATTCAGAGCTTTCTGGAAATCCAGCAACATTATATCAGCTGGATTACCCTTATCCACCTGCTCACTGACCCCTGCAAATACTTCTAGCTGTATTGTGGGGCAGGGGTTCTAGCTGATTTGTGGGGCCTGAAGAAGCTCTTCTAGTGCTTCCCACCCCACCTAGATTATAACTTCTAGTGTACCTAATCATTTACACTTTTGTTCACTAAATTTATAATTTTCCTTTTATTCACTAAATACACAAATATATTCAGTGGATTTTAACCAAAGGCAGTTAGTGATCTTCCTTCCGTTGGCTTCAGTGACATATGAAGCATTAAAAAAACAGCAGAAAAGAAGCACAGATAGTTTAATTTATTTGACTTCTGAAATCTTGATTTTCTCAGTTAAAAAAAAAAAAAGTGCTAACATTTGTTTTTACATTTAGTGAAAGAAGAGCATTTAGCCAGAAGCCTTTGTTTCACTAGACCATGTAATGCCACAGGCAATTGGTTTAAAATAGATTCTAATTACTGTAACAGATTCTAATCGTGTCTTTAATTCTTAAATCATCCAGTATGCACAGTGGCTAGATAATTAGATTATTTGTAGCTGTTGAAGGCAAAAGCTCATTAAACCCTGAAAATTATTCCATTTGTTATAAAGCACAGGGGTCATTATTGAGAACAGGTGTAAAAAGCCAAAGCATTTCCCCCTGCTAGAAAAAAGTAGAATTTTGAATAGAACTGCAATCTATAGAATTGTAAATAGAGTCTATACTGAAAAATACATGTAAAATATACCTTTGAGTCCTAAGTGGGCCTAACAAACACATTGCTCTGCAAGAGGCCAACAGTGCATCATTTCTTCCTTGAAAAGGTAACATGAAAGGATTACAAGCATGAATGTTAAGTCTTTACACATAATATTCCTCAGTTCTTATTTCTCTCTATTTGTGTTAATGGTCTAAGTAATGTGAAGTCTGATGAAGCCTAAGCACTCTAAGCTTTCTCTTATCATTTCTCACTCAGCCTACACATCTGTTCACTGCCTTCAGGCAGTCTCTGCACTCCCCAGTCACTAACAACTTAGATTTATTCAGTACTTTTCATGCAGAAAAAAAGCAGCCCAACATGGATCTGGATGAAGCTGGTAAAATACCTCTCACCACATAACTCTAAAATTTTGCCATTGCTTTTGAGGCTTCACGAATGAGAAATACTGTACCACGTGAAGCAACGTTCTCTAAAGCGCAGGGTGAAGTTCGCTCCAGGTGTACAAATCAAGCCCAGTGCAACTCAGCCCACAGATAATTTGGCAGTGTGACATTTTATGCTGACACAGAGGCGTGCACCTCCTTCACAGGCAGCCTGCAATTTCTCTGCATGACTTCTTGCTGCTTTACAGTGTATGAAGGGCCAGGGAAGCAGCAGGGATTGGGAGAATTCAACCACCAGTGCCTCTGGATTGTGTTTTGCTGAGAGCTTTGGCCTCCTTAGGCTCAGTCTTCTTTCTGTGAAGGACAGCTTACATTTGAAAATCCCTTTACAGCTTTCAAAAGGCACAAACAGCCAATCAACTGCAGGCTGTGAGTCCCCATCCTGAATTGACTACACATCCATTTCTTCCAGATGACATAATTTGCCATTTCAATCAAGTCTAATTTAGGGATGCCTTGGCATAGGAAAATACCATTTGTTATAACATGGAATATACTGTCAAAATATATAAAATTGCAAATAATTACACACTGAACTGTACTCTGACAACATAGATCTCAAGATAAGCACCTAAATTTGGAAGTGCTGGAGCTAAAGTTGAAATATCTACTACACTACCTTCTTTCTCATCTAGTCATTCACTCTTCTGCCATTTGTTCTTTTGAAGACCTGACTTCGCATTCCTAGGAGTTTTTATAATCATTTCCCTAGGGAACATTTATTTTTATCATACTCATGAAACCATCTCTCAGAGAGTGAACATACTGTTTGCTCACTCCAGCTGCAGGATTTCGGGGCAAACATTGTAGGTTTTGTGTTTGAGAAACCCTGGGACCTTTACCATTTGTGGACGTAGATGCCGCCATGGAAAAAAAAAAAAAGAAGTAAAAAATTGTTGCACAATATATAGAGAAATTTGCATCAATTATAATGAACGGTGTTGGCATGAAATTTCATTAATAAAGTATTAGAGCTTCAGAACCATCTCAGAAATAGAATCTTCATTGTACTTCTTCACAGAGGCACAATGTATCAGGCTCAATAGTCAGTAACTATTATATCAGTATAAAGTTCATTGCTATACTAATGGCTCCTACAGCAGTGACAACTAAAGAGAAAACAAGCCCTTCATGTTGTCTGGGGGAAGGTAATGTTCAGTTCCATGGGAAAGGAACATTTGGTGCTGTGATGAACATTTCTGAGTTGACTAGCACATGTATTTTGGTTATGAGGCATTACTTAAGATGGTTCTGAGAACAAGACATAAATATCCATTTATTTTCCTCATTGATGTAAATTATTCTTGTATTTCCGATGTAACAGAACCGTTTGCTTGATTTGTTCTTCCCAGAACAGTGAACACATCCACCAGACCATCAGCTTACCACACATATCTCTCTCCCATAACTGTGAAGGCTCAAAACCCTTGCATTTTGAACTTGTATATGTTTTTTCATCAGACAAGGAGGTATTACTAATATTATATTTTCCTTTATGGAAAAAAATGCTTAAAGGAACATTAATGATTGAACTGCTTTCTAAATTCTCCAAATTTGGAAACACAGAGATAAAGAAATGAGACACAGGCATGTGTCCATAGGGACACATTTGCAAACCAAAGACATTGAGCAACCTGACATTCATCTGGATAGAGAACACATTATACCAGTAAATATGTGTCATCGAAGGAAGAATAATTATTATGTATATATTTACCATGTTCTTGGGGTAATGACATCAGGATGAGATGCAGGGTTTTGCCTACGAAAAAAGCACACACTCATTTTGCGAGAACTTCTTTTGCAAGAAGTCATTCTGCCTTACAGGTAAAAAAGAGGAATGAGGAGTGGTCACGACATTATTGTGTGGCATTTTTTTCTGCATTGGTTTTATTTTTACAGGCAAGTTATAAGTGGTAGAGCTGTATTTTTAATAGCACATCTATGTGGAAAGAACCTAATTAGTCAAGGTGCTGATGAAAGAATTTGTTGTCTTTTTTAAAAAAAACTGGTCTTTGTTTTGAAGACCATAAGGACCATGTTCTTCTTCCTCTTTAAGCCACCAGCAAAGAAGCATTAAATTAATTTGGACCAGGCCTGTCCTATTATCAGGGGTTTTTGAATGAGCAAGTAACTGTTGGTGGGTGCCAATATGACCCATAATCAGCCGACCTCTTTGTAGCGTACATCAGTGTATATAGAACATTTTAAGAAAAAAGGCAGTAAAAGCACAATGTCCATTATAAGTTACTCCCCCTTCTCTGAAAGGCTGTATTTTTTAGCCCTTCATGTACCCAGCACAGTGTACAGTACATACAAGTATTCAGAATGGATTCCCCATGCAGAGGGGGAAGGATGAGACTGGGTCCTGTCACAGGATACTCTTTTCTGCAGAAAGTGCCATGTGAGCTGTTGCAAAGTGCAGAAAGGACTTGTTCACAGGCCTGCTCTAATCTTTCTCCAGTCGGTCTCTACAACAACACATGCTCAAAAGAGGATCCCCTATTCACCAAGAAATTACTTGAGCATTTCTAGTCAGAGGAGCTGGGATTTCTGCATAGACCACATGCAATACAAATGAGAATAAAATAAATGAACAAGGAATTATGTTGGGATTCATAAACTCTGTTTTCTATACCCTGTAATGGCATTTAATCACCTTCTAAATGAAAAATGGTGCTGTTAAAGTAGCATTGTGTTGCATAAAAGAAAATGTCAAGAAAAGAGAAAATTTCACTCATTTTAAAATTATACAGAACAAGTTCCTTTAGGTATTAAATTTGTTTTAAGCCAAATGTTTTGTTTTATGATGTTAAGAAATGTTCATGTATCACAGAATTCCTTAAAATGAAATCCTTACATTTATCTTTATCAGCAGGAACATTGCAAACTATTGAACACTCAGGCTGCAATTAACTTTCCCCACACATTACCTGGCCTGTGCCATTGGCATTCCTTCTAAGCAGAAGCCCAGCTAATGAAAGTCAGGGGTTTTGTCAGAACTGAGATAACATATTCCTAGTTACCTGCAATAAATTTAGAAACAACTGTCAGGTGATTTTTCCTATGATGTCCTCCAGGGTCATTGATGGAAAATAGCTTGTTGAGCTCCTGTGATGTCCTGAAAGCAAGCTGTAGCATCATGATAAAGGCTCTCTTTTCTGCCTGATCAAAATTGGAATCTGTGTATTTCACAGTATTCAATCCTGCCTTTATGATGGAAGTAAATCACACCCACTGGGAAGACTTATTTCCTTTTGGCAGAACATAGCCCTTGTTACAATTTTTTGTATTTGATCTGAGTTTTGAAATGTCAAATTGACCGCAATTGCCAGGACCACAGACTGAGCTGAACTGGGAGTATCCTGAGAGAAAAATGGTGTGATTTTAGATCCCAGGTGCACTGAGTGAGCAGCATAAATTTCCCCTTACAAGCACAGAAGTACACAGAAGTATTAGATTTAGAGTTCCCCAGTTAAATGCAGCCCTGCCTTGCATACCACTGCAGGGCATGAGGAGGTCACTCCTGTCTTTCTTGTTGCAAGGACAATTAATGTATTTATTTTTCATTTTCAAGGTGCTTTGTGACATTTAACAGAAAGGAATTATGCTGTAGCACCCACACAGACACCAGTAGATGGGAAATGTGGGCAGATACGATCCCTTTTATCTCTTCTTCAACCCTGTTATCTTGTAAATGTGACCAGGGCATTGACTGGTTTAGCAGAGTTCAGTCAGGGTGAAGGGCATTAGATGCAGGGTGGACAATGAAACATAAAGCACAGGATCCTGACTCATCATATTCAGACCTGTGCAGGTCTCTAAGCTGCTTCTCATTCTGTTTTTCCTTCCAAATTATCCATCACGTCAGGACATCTATCCCAGTAACTGTCTAGCCATTGCTGCAGTCTCCTTGTATAATTACTAAGAAGCTGACCATTTGCTTATTAAGCAGCTTCTGCAAGCAACCACAAAAGGAGGCATGGAAAAACAACTGGGACATGATGTAAGGTCTACAAAATCCAGAAGAATTACAGTTTTTGTTATCTGTTCCCTTCAGATGGAGTGTGAAATTATTGTAAAAAAATTATAATAACTTTAAAATTATCTGATAGCTACATTCAGTCTCTTTCTAAACTACAAGGCCAAGTAGCACTGCTGAAGAAATCACAGAGATACTAACAGAAAAGAAATCTCTGTTCAGTTCAGTGAAGGATTAAGGCAAAGTTAAGTAAATTATCAGCATTCAACAAATCACACCACGTAATAATTAAAAGACACAGACATAAAAACTGGGATATTAGGGGTTCTTGTCACTTAGACTGCTCTAGGAGGCATCACATTATTTGCTTATGGTAGTGGAATAGCGAAGATCTTTCTATAATTTCTAATTTATTACTGTTATAAGTATTTTTTGAGCATTACTGTGTATGTAGCATGTATAGCGTGTAATAAATTTGACCCGAGGATCCTTTAGGAGCTTCATAGCTAAAAAGACAAACTGATAATGTGTGACCTAGGAAGATCCTGTAACAAAGGTTTGGTATTTCCTTCTTCTCAAAGCACTATTATCCCCAAATCTGCTCTCCTAGGGGCCTGAACAGTGAACATTCAAGGACATCTGACACGGAATACAAAAAGGTCCTATGTTAAACAGAAGGGGTATCACAGGTGGCTGGAGTTGATCCTACACAGAGGCTCTTTTCCTTTGCAAATTAACATATTTACCAAAGCTAGCAACAACCATAAATCTGTAACTTCTTTTGAATAGAAATTAAACTGTTGCTACCAGGAACTTAAAAACACCAATGCAATATAAACAACATTAATTGAGTATGCAGAAAGAAAAAGAGTGTTTGACATGCTTTGTTGCATTTTGCTGAGCCACAGAAGTAGCAGCCTTAAATAGAATGAGGAGAACCTTGTTCCTCTGTGGAGAGATAGGCTGGAGACCTGTGGAACCCCTTGCAAATTTTCAGATTAAATATTGGCTCCTTATTGTAAGGCCAGTCACTTTTCCTCACCTCTAATCACCATGGAAGAAGGGGCTATAGAGCTGTCATCAGCCTCCGTCCCCTGGAGGAGAACACCACACCCAGCTTCCTTCCAGCTCCCAAATGGCAGCAGAATTGCAGCTGCTGTCCACCTCGGACTTGGGCTCTGCTCAGCTAGCATCCCCCAGGCAAACTGCTTTCTCAGCTTCCTGTCCATGCCTAACCAGACACTGAATTACTATCCACTCTTTCCAGGCCTGGGGACAATCTTAAATCTCAATCTTACCAGACTGCAAGAGGAGTAATTTCATCTCAGATGTAATGTGGCAATGTGGTACAAAAACATTGCCAAATCACTCCCATTAATGTTTCTTTGTCCCATCTTTAAGGATGGGCTAAGTTTTCACATGGGGAACAGAGGGATGGTACTTTCTCAAGTGGATAAATTGGCTCTACATGGCGTGATAGCATGCTGCTTACCAGAGATCAGGTTGAGTGGGTTCCTCTGGATCAGTAAAGAGGAAAAGGAATTTTAGACTCTATTATTGGCTTTTAACCTCCTAGAGATCCTGGAGCTAAACAGCTCTGTCTGACCATCTGCTGCAAAAGCAGGCCCAGATGCCTTCTTGTCTCCTTCGCTGTAGATGCATCCATAATGACTTGTATTTACACAGTAATCTACTTGTATTTACACAGTATCTACACAAGACATTTACTTTTTGTCTAAATGTTGGCACACTTACTGAGTCTAGAGCTGGGGTCTTTTGACATCTTTCTCCAGGTTTAATGTCACTAAAATATTCATAATCAGACCATGAGGTCTAACTAAGCACAGTAAAAAGGAATTTCATCTGATACATGGGAGACCTGGCAAAGAATATGGCATGTGGTACACATTAGTTTGTCCTTTAGCCATATTGTAAAAAATTTTATATATTGGGCAGTTTGGTATTTCTTACTTATCTAGGAAAAGTTGTGTGCCTCAGTAGATATAAATGCTATAGTAAATTAGCAGTAGATTGAATGTAAGTAAATGTCATCTATGAGAATATTTCTGTATAAAACGCTAAAGTGTTTCAATTTTCAGAGGTTTCCACATCTTCTCTCTATTTGCTGGCCCTAGAAGTAAAGGTTTTACCTGCAGGTGTCCCTTACAGGAAGTGTGCTAAGTCCAAGCAAGAAGACTTTTCCTCTATAAAGACAGAATCACTTCGGAGCTTCAGTCAAAATGAGGCAATGTGCAGTGACAGGTCAAGGAGGACATTAACTGGGAACTACAAGCACATTAAGAAATAAATTTAAAAATTTATATTAAAATGAGATATGAAGACTAGCTTTGGGATGTGTGACTGCCTCCCTGCTTATGAAAAAACAGAGCAGACAGCACAGTTTTGTCCAGCAATTTCTTACCCCTTGGAGGCCTCCCCTCTGCCCACTGCAGTCAGCAGACAGTGAAGGCAGACTGTGCCAACCTGTGCTAGCATAAAATTTAGAGGATTTGGTTGCAATAGCAAAACTTCCTCTTTGAGCTTGTTCAGTTGAAACCACCAGCATCTGAACACCATTGCTCCCTGCTGCACACATGAATGGCATAATCTGAAATCTCCAGTCCCTAAATCCTTTTTCAAAATAAATTTCTTCAGGACATTTATAAACCTTTCTTTATTATTTCTACCTGTTTGATAAGTGTGGACTTCTATATGCCTCTGCTACTCCCTTTGGTGACTGGGTAACTGTCTTAGACAGAGGGATAACAACTCATTGGAGATCTCTGTGAGAAGCCAAGAAACACCTTGGAAGAAGCCTCTGCCCAAATCAAAAATAATGTCACTAGCTGAAAAGTAAAGACTGTACTGGGGGAGAGGCTCCACTGGAAATTGCTATGCAAAAGGTTGTGTCTTCCTTAAATACTCAGAAGGCCTAAAAATTCCAGTAAGAAAATTAGAAGAACCAGAAAATAAACAAGTCCTGCAGCATAACTAACAAAGAAAATTTGAGGAGTGCATAGGCAGGAAAAACACTTAAAGCCAAAAGCAAAGAAACTGATTCCAGCTGTTGGATTCTTGCTGCCTTTAGGAAATAGGGCTGTGTGCACATTTTGAGAATTATACCAAGGCAGAAAGCGACTCCATCAGCAGCTTCCTTTCTCATAACTCAGCCCATTCTGGAGCCTGGGGTTTCTAATCAGTTGGGTCAAAAAGGGGCACCTGTCCTTCGTTTCTTGCACTGTCCTCCCTGTAATTCTCCTCTAATCCTGCTTCTATTTAATTTATTATCACAGTTCTACAAATTAATTTGGAGAGACATATTTCTGTTCTTGTAAGAAATAGGCTTCAGGACCAAGGACATAAATGAGAAACACTAGGAAACACAGACTTCTCTGATTTTGTTTTTCTAGAGTGAAATAGATGATTTATGGTATAAATTATCATTTACCATATTTTTCTCACATGAAAAGAACTGAATGTATCTCCTACTAGGCTAAATAATATGTTTCCTTAGAGATTTTGTGAGCTGTCAAGAACAAAGCCATTTCAAAATTAATAGAATAATCCAACTGTTAGCTGGCACCCCCCTATGTGACGTTAAATTTAAATTAGTTTTCCTTTCAGTTGTATTAAATAGAATATGTGTGACCAAATAAAGTGTTCCAAGGGAAAGATACAGAAAATCAGCTCCATGTGTGTCCTTAAATAAAAAACTAAATTTGGTCCATCAACAGTGATAAGGAAAATGCCTGGGATCTGCTCTAATTCCAGTCCTGTGAGTACAGACTCTCAGGATGCAGAAAGGAGAGAATGCTCCTCCAGCACTGTGACTCACCTAGCTCTTGAGGAAATCCATCTGAAAACAAATCTAATGTGGGGATTTGTGAGAGAAAGCTCCTCATCCACTTCTGCCTCCACCAACACGTGTACCTACCAGTAGGGAAGAGTTCTGTACTGGTCTCACATGTGAGAAGAGATTCTAGCCTAGGACTTTGGGGACCCTGCCACGCTGACTAGGGAAGGTGGAAGCTTTTGAAAATTCATGCTAACTAGATGCAGCCTCAGATGGTGATTCCCAATCCACAGAGAGGTTTTCAACATCCCCTCTTCCCAGGTGGTAATTTCTGCCTCTGCACTGACACCCGTCAGCAACCCGCATGTATGGGAAATATGGCTGGCACTACTCTAGCAGCAACAAAATTATAACAGTGAAAGGTTTATCATGACTGGAAAGGAGTCCATGGGGAATAACATTTTCAGGTGCATGCAAAGAGCAGCTAAGTGTTTGCAGGTCTGGGGAAATGATGATGTAATGACATAACAATCAAATGCAGTGATGTAACAACCATAATGGTGAGTATCAAACACCAAGCAGAGACACGAAGCCAGACTGAGCAGCTCCTCTGCGTTTTTTAAGTGAAAGTAGCTGTTGCTAAACTTCAGCTCCTCATATAAGATCCAGACACATTTTCATCCCTGATACTCAGAGGAGGACATGGTCCATGGCCCCCCTGCCACAAGTGGCTCACTGTGGCTTGTGTGCCTCAAGCAAACAGCCACACAGGGCACTGCGGTAGCCCAAAGGAATAAATACTATTCTGTGTGGTTAATAAAGTAAAAAACATCGAAAATAATATGATGGCAGTGTGCAACAAGGAAATTTTTATATAACATGAAGCTGAGAGTATGCATTGTGTGCCTTGGGATGTAGCAGGCAAGTACACATGGACAGCTGTTTGTTGTTTGATTGTGTAGGTGTAACAAAATAGGACATTTGCTGAGTCCAAAAAGGCACCAGATACCAGCATGGGCTTGTCTAAGAAATTAGACAATATTGCCACATTGAGCTGCTTCAGGGAGACACTGGCCTTCTCAAGCAGCAATCCTTTCAGAGGTCCCCAGTGTCGGAGCACATCTCTGTGCAGTGGCCCATGAGCTGGCCTGTGACCTGGTACGTCTGAATCAAGGTGACTGCTAAAACCTGAGATGGGGAGGGTTTTTTGCTTTTTGTGAAAAGGTGAACAAAGGTGCCCAATTATCTTGAGAAACTGTAATGACATTTCTAAAAGGTAGCTCCTAACCTTTGGACATTTATTAAGACACAGAGTAATGCTCGTTTATATTAAACACAATTGAAATGGATATACATGAGGTGAAGGCATGTGACTGACAGTTTCTGCTTGAAGGAGACTTTGCAGAAGGAACCTTGACCTTATCAGTTCATTCCCCCCTCCTTGTCTTCACCCCAAGTAATCCAAGTGTGTCACCCTGCAAGCATATTGTAAATTACAGCTTTGATTTACTGATAGTCTCAGCAGCTCAAGGCAGCTGCAAACCCAGTTTACCTGTACAGTTAAAGTAGTTTTATAGCTGTTCTATACCTCTGAAGCCAGCAATGTGTAGCACTATATCAACTCTTGTCAATTTTCCCAGGCTCTTTGAGAGAACAAAAAGAAGGATGCCATTGCTTTACTTCTTAACCTTTGGTGTTTTCAAGAGCCTTTTGTCATTCTGAAACAGTGCCCAAATGCTTGAGGTTTAATGCAGAATTTATTACTCATCTTTATTGTTTGGGATCTGTTGTGCGGTTTATTAAAATCCACAGTTTGAAACAGCCACGTGTGTATAAATCAAGCCATATAAATAAACCACCTTGTACCAGAGCAACATAATATTTAGGGCTTCTCCACAAGGGAAAATGTTCTAAGTGGGAATGTCAACTGGAAATGGAGTGGCTAATGTACCTTCAGTGCTTGAATGGATGCTCCTATTCTGTGCCGAATGCTTCCTTGTGCCTCAGTTTAGTTTTTTTGAAAGCCAAGAAAGATAAACCACAAAAAAAGCCCTCAGGGGATAACAAGATTTTTTCCAGACTGACCTTGAGCTATTGGGAGCACGGAATGCACAGGATGTGGAATAGCTGTTTTGTTACAGCCCTTCCAGGTTGTTTCCTCCTGGACTACTGTTTACACATGCTTCATTTCCCAAATACCTGTTTGTCCCTACCTGGCAGCTCTGCATGATCCTTTCTTGTGAAGCTGATTTTCTTCTTATGACATTTGAATGCACAGGCACCATCTGTGTCTTCTTAAATACCCAGTCACCAAGAGCAGGGATTCGGAAAGCATGGACAAGTAAACCAGCAAGGAATTATACATCTGAAGCATCAAGGTGAAATAGATTGTTCAGCTTCAACTTTTAAAGAATTAATTTAGTCAGCTGCAATAATGCTAATGCAACTTTAGACCAGGACTTTTTGTTATGAGTTTACAGGAACAACTTGATCTTGACCAAACATGAGTGACATGTGGGTGATATTTTTGGCCATATGTGATGCTTCCTAAAAATCCCATCAAAATAGTGGATGTGAGTTGCACATGGAAGCTCCTTTACTTACAGTTTAAATGTGACTGCCTTTGACTTTGGTCCTTGTGTCCTCAAGGAATTTGCCATGCTTATGTTGCAGAAGCCAAAAGCCACCTAGGACAAACCCTCTTCTTTTCGGGAGAGGAGCAGAAAGTGTAGTCCCTGTAGAGATATGACAAGAGAAAATTGGGCTGGACATTGATTTATTCCATGCAGGAATGCCACATATCATTTGTGGGATGCCCTGCATCAGCTGAACTGGGGTTACACAAAAAGCAGTCCACAGCTATCAGTGTTCTCTGATAGCAAAGTGTGGTATCTCTGCTATTTTCAAACTGTACACAGGCCACTGCCCTGTGGCTGTAGGGGAAAGATGCCTTGAATGGTCCCTCAGAAAAACTTACACGATTAGCAGTACCTGCTACAGCTTGCGCTTCTTAAAAGAATGACAAAGAAATGCAGGAACTTCTGCTACACGCTAAAGCCCATTTCCATTTTTCAAAGCCAGAAATCTGGATTTAGATGCCAGTCTCTAGAAGCTGCTAAGAACAAAACAAAACAGTTGGGGAATTGCTCGTCTTGTTTCAGGTGAGAAGTTGTAACAGACTTTGGCTCTTTACTTGAAAAAGTGGGCAATTATACTAAAATTTTCCTCTTTTTAGTGCTGCTGCCTCTGCTCCCATGCCTCCTCATGCAGCTGAACTATAAGGTAGTAATGAAAGGGATCTTTTTACTCTGTCAATACCATTGTTTATTTTATCTCTGCAGCTCACACTAGGGCTTTGAATGAAATGAAAAAACAGCCTCGCTGTTATCAGCACAGGGCAGAAGCAGACTTGTGGTATTGCTCTGACTAATGCTGTGTCTTCGTGCAGCTGAAGTATAATGCTGGGAGGTGCTGGATGCCTTCAGCACCCCTTCAACTCATCCAAGAAAAGAAAAGGAACTTCAAAGCATTCCTCATTTCCCTGGAGGTCGTCAGCACCCCAGATTACTCAGCCATGGCTGGACAGTCTGGCTTCTGATGGTGACCTCCTCCTCTGTGCTGTCAGTAAGACTGACTCGGACATTTCTAGCCAGCAGCTTTCCTGGAGTCACTGGAGGTTTCCATCAGCTCAACTCAACTGGAGGTTTCCATCAGCTGAGTTTGCGTCTCACTCACTGGTTTCTCTTAGCCCAAGTTCAAGTATTTAGAGCTTGTGCAGGAGAAACAAAAAGGGTAATACCACAGGCTCCCCACCAGCTTCTGCCCTGGGCAGATAAGAACAGCACTTTTCTAAACTGGCCTGAGGCATTACCATGACTCCGTTCAAAGTTGCAAAGACAAAATGAGCTACAGTGTTCTTAAAGGAAAAAAAAAAAAATCTTTGTAGAAGCTCCAGAATTCCAAAAGAATGAAGCACTTGAACAGAATAATAATAATCTAATATTATTATTACTCTTGTTATTATTATTGTTTGGTTTTGAGCCTGTACTCCACATCTTTCCTCTAGGACTGGAGCTGTTATGCTGGGCACTGGTTATGTGTGAAATGAAGAGACAGGCTATGCTTTTAAAGGGCTCTCAGTCTAAGCAGCAGACAGGGAAGGAGGGAAAGAAAGGGAGGTAGGGGAATGTACCCTTGAAATGCCGATGTTTCAGGACTCTCTGTGAATCAGTAAGGACATTCTTGGGCATACACTGAACCAAGTAGGGCACAGCATCCTCCTCACCTGATAAGAAATTCTTCTCTAGTTAATTTTTTTTTTCTCCTAAGCCAAATACAGCAACTGGGATTTCTGCTCAAAAATGCAAACAGGTCTGAAGCTCCAAGATTATGCTAACCTTCCACAGGAGTCAGACTCCTAGCTGCTTTATCCAAACAGGGCTGCCATTATCACCCCCTGCTTCACAGCTTCACTTTTGCTGTCTTCACAGCACATCTTTTCTTTCATCATCTGAACATTGCCTCTGTTGGAGAGACAGCAGCCATTTGGAGGGGAAGAGAAAAATGCTGAAAAAAACCCAAAGCCAACAACCAAAGAAACAGCAGCTGTTTGATTTTACCCAGACTCTAGCAGCATTTGCAGAAATCTCTGAGAAAATGGCTGAATAGGCTTGAGTCAGATAGAGCAGTTCTAGGAAAATGGACTTTGTCATCTTGCCTTGCCATTCATGACAAGGCAAGGATGCAGCATATGCTCCAGGAGAAGACAAAATTTGAATGGCTGTGCACAGAGAAGGCAACCTTTAGCAGTTGGAAATACAGTGAAAGGACCTTTGCAGTACTGCAGGATAAACCACATCTCAGGCTGCCTCATATTGGTGTCTCTCAGTGCTTAATTTGTCCCTGTCGTTCCTCTGGCCATTACCACATGGGAATTTGGGTTTTGCTAGCATTTAGCCTGTGTTGACTATGTGGAGATTACAGCAAGAAAAGAGAATGGCACAATGAAAGATTACTCTTAGACCTATGATAATACTTACCTTTCCTCCTAAAAGCAGTATTTCCCAGCCTATTCAGAACCCAGAATACTTTTAATCCTCTACAGAAAAACAGTCCAAGATCATTCTAAAGCCATTCCAGAAAAGAAATACATGGTATCATCTTGGTCATAGTTCATAAAAGCCTTTGCCAAGGTGGCAGGGACCAAGGAGCAAGTCTGGAGATCATTACAAGGGACCCAAGATCCAAGAACATATGCTTTTATAGCTACCAGGACAGTTGGATGGAAGCAAATTTGTTCTACCATGACTGAGGTAATGTGTAAGATCACCTAAGCCACAAGTAAAACACAAGTAGAGGTTTGTTTATTTTTTTCTTGGGGGCTGGAAGTGTTTTTCATTATTGTGTTTAACCTCTTCTTTCTCTCATCCACCTTCAGGTATCTCCATGCCTGTACCAGTGTTTGGACTACAAGATGACTCCAAAGTATTTAAGAAAGACATCTGCTTACTTGCAGATGAAAATTTTGTTCTAATAGGCTCTTTTGTGGCATTCTTCATCCCTCTAACCATCATGGTAGTCACTTACTTTTTAACTATCAAGTCACTGCAGAAGGAAGCTATGCTATGCGTGAATGACATTGGCCCTAAGACCAAGTTTGCTTCATTCAGCTTCCTCCCTCAGAGTTCCCTGTCCTCAGAGAAACTCTTTCAGCGCTCCTTGAACAGAGATACAGGGATCTCAGGGAGGAGAACCATGCAATCCATCAGCAATGAGCAGAAGGCTTCCAAGGTTCTTGGCATTGTATTCTTTCTGTTTGTTGTGATGTGGTGCCCGTTTTTCATCACCAATGTGATGGCTGTTACTTGCAAGGAATCATGCAAAGAAGAGGTCCTTGGAGGACTACTGAACGTATTTGTTTGGATTGGCTACCTGTCCTCGGCTGTCAACCCACTCGTATATACATTGTTCAACAAAACCTACCGCTCAGCTTTCTCCCGCTACATTCAGTGTCGCTACAAGGAGGAGAAGAAACCTCTCCAGCTGATTTTAGTGAACACTATCCCAGCACTTGCATATGATTCCAGCCAGCTCCAGCTAGCGCAAATGAAGAGTTTGAAAAAAGAGGCCAAAATGATGGCTAAGGATTACTCAACGGTCACGATAGGAACACATCGTTTAGACAGTACCGCTAAGGGAAGCATCGGCCCAGGGAACGAAAAGGTTAGTGGTGTGTGATGGTCAGCAGTTGCCATGACAACCACTGTGCGTGCACTGAAAATTTCACCTGCTGTGAGAAGCTCTGATAGCTTAGGAAAATCAGCTGTGTTCAAGAGACCTTCCAATAACATCATATATTCCTCACATTATCCTGTGGATGAAAAGCAGGGTTGAAATGGTATCAAATGTGCAATTTTTTTTCATACAGTACTTTGGCTGTTTTAAGCACAGGCTTTATTAAACTTATTTTTTTAATATTCTAAACGATATATTTCTTAAAGAAAAAAAAATGCAATTTCTCGTATTATAATATGGGCTGTGAAGAAACCTACGCATTTCTTTTCTCTTTGCAAATGAAAGCTAAGCTGTCCTTTGATGTTCTTGCACAGTAGGCTCCAGCTAGTTTGTCTTGCTACAACTGAGTTTTGTTATCATTACCTGAATGACCACTTTATGAAATTTTAAATAAAATGATGGTTAATTTGCTAATATATATTTAAAATAAATCCTAAAGTATTAAACGAACCCTACTAAAACTGCTATAGATTAATTATATGGACATTTTGTTAACTGTTTTTATGCTATTTTTTCTTCCTCAGTAACCATTCTGAAATATCCCTGGGCTTTTCTGCCGTTTGTTCTGTATTTCAAATAAGCAATCTTCAAAGGTAAATTATACTTGAATAATCCTTTGTTTCCACCACCACTTGTAATCTTTATTTCAGGACTTGTAGTTTATTTCCATTCAAAAATTTCTGTTCAGCTTAAGAATTGAAAGTAATGTTTTCAAAATTATTGGTCTTAATTCCCTGCTCCCCCCCACTGGTGTTCACAGGGAGGTGAAGTGGGAGAAGAGTGGAAAACCAGGCAAAACATTGTTAAATAATTTCAGGACCAATTCCAGATCCATGTCTCTGTTCAATTCCAACAAAGTCTGATTTAAGTAATGTCAGAGGAAGCTTTGCATGAGTAAAGCCTTCAGTAAAAGGTTGAAGCATATCCTCTCTCTTTTTTTTTTTTGTTAAAAAAGACAATTTTGAAGAATGTTCTGGTTTCGTTTTAGGGCTTGCAAAGCCATAATTATTAGAAAACTGTTAGTTGCTACAGATTGTTTTCCCTGGTTTTGCTGTTTTGCTGTCAAGGCAGATTGCTCAGGAATGGTCGGAAGATTGCACTACTAGGACTCAGCCTTAATGAAATATGTATGGGCAAATAGGGCTTACTTGAAAAATAACAGGACCTATAAACAACACTGCATTTCACCTGCATAGATCCAAGGGCAGAATACATTGCATAAAGAACATAAAATACATTGCTTGACAGACATGCCTAGTCATGAAACTCTTTTCTTTCAGGCATCATAGCCAATGTTACTGAGGCCAGTGGGACTTTGATGAAGAGGAGAAATATAGATGTTGCATTCACCTGCAAAGCTTAAATCCAATCATTTGATTCATTCCATGAATTTTGCAGTCATAATCTCATCAGAACCAGGATGTATTCCAGCTTCTCTGGAAAAAACCACTGCCCATCCAGAAGCAAAACTCCAACACCTTCATCAGTCCTTCTATTGAAGTTGTTCAGTTTTTACAGAGCAATTAAATTTCCACTAAGACAAAGAAAGAGAGAGACAGAAAGAAAATGAATCTTATTCCAGCCTACCAGGTGGGAGCCTTTGGAAGAAGAAAGCCTTTAGCTTCAGATACTGATCTATGGCAGACAAGGACTTAAGAGTTGGCTGGACATTTGACTGATTTCCAAGAAACTGGTTTTATTGTCATATATATTTTGTATAACTAAATCTGCTAGTTTTATGAGCCCTTTCCTCTGACATGGGACAGGTAGGAGCCACTGTGCACTGGTCACACAGGAACTTGGTGATGACACTGACTCACCCCACAGACCTCAGCCTCCATGTCTGGGTCAAAGTGTCATCCTGTAGCCCCATTTGCAGTGACAATGCCATGCATGTCATCTATCACCTCGCAGACATTCATGGTTTTTCCCCCAAAATTGGTAATTCGGGATCAGCTGATAAATCAAGTGGAATAAATGTGGTGCTCACCAGGTGCTTTCTATGGTCTCTCTGGCTCTGCATACACTTGATCACCACAACCAAACTGAACAGCTTCAGCAGAAGGAAGAATGAACTCGCTGCTCCTACCTCCCTGTGCACACACCCTGCTCCCACACAGCACTGTGTGAGGGGTGCCACGCCATCACAGAAGGCATTCCAGGGAGAATCTGCTAAATGCAGCTGAGCATGAGGACTACCATAAGTAGTAGGCAGGAGTACTGACTTTCCACTGTTTCCTGTCAAGTTTGATATAGACCCTAAATCTGGGACTTCAAACTAAGGACAATGTCCAGCTTGTATCCCATGGGCCAGATGTCCAGATGTCTCCACTCCACAACTGGGGTGATGGTTTTGAGGATTTGCCCTTGGAAACAGGTATCTCAGGGAATAAGTAGGCAGTAATAAAAGCAAAGGTCTTTTGTGAGAAGAGGTCTGAGGCTCAAGATCTGCCACCAAACCACATTGCCTTCATACGATGAATATTGACAGGGGACTGAAGGTCTCTAAATCTGCATGTGAGGGGAAAGGAAACACAGAGGTTCCA
Source organism: Origma solitaria (assembly GCA_013397895.1). Classification (NCBI taxonomy): domain Eukaryota; kingdom Metazoa; phylum Chordata; class Aves; order Passeriformes; family Acanthizidae; genus Origma; species Origma solitaria. The sequence goes on along the minus strand of VZRL01000350.1, from coordinate 303,712 downwards.
CCAGTGGAGGGAATCACCACATTTTTTGCCATTTACGCCTGACTTGATGCAAGTTTCTCTGGCCTTGCAAGAGAAAGTAGGTGTGACAGACAGCTTGGCTCTTATCGGCCAGGGAGCAGAGCCTACCTGCATACTGTATGATGCATATGGCACCCTGCACTTCTCTGGAGCTCAATTCTTCCCAAATCTCCTGAGGGTCCAGTTGCTGCTCTGCGTGGTCTCCTTCACCAGCTCACAACTAATAAACTGTTACTGAACATTTCACATTCAGTGCTTATGCACTCCGCTTACTGTCTGCATTTTCCCCATGTGGCAGAGCAGATCAGCCCTCTGTTTCTCTTTCATTTCACCTTCTGTTCCTCTTTCACAATGTCAAATTGCTCAGGTTGCAACTGACAGGGAACGTTTCACTACAATCACAGAAGGTTTCAATTACTGGCTTGAAGTTTCATTACAAGATGACTCTGAACAATCTTTTTTTCAGCTTATTAAAATAAAACCTATGTTTTGGGCATAAGATATTTGACAGCATTTTATTAATTGACAGCTGGAGAGAACCTAACATTTATTTTTTTCTTAGAAGCAGGGAAAACTGATGCCTGATATTTTGATTCTGTGAGCACTCAGATATGTGGTTTTATTGAGTGATATTGGTTTTATTGAGGCTTTTGCCTAAGCCTCTCAAAGCCAAGAATGCGCAGCAGATAAAGACCTATATCTCCAGCTCTTTATGGATGTTTTTGACAGCTTAGCAAGGCGTGATTCTGCCACCTTGCATCAAAATATGAATAGATTTTTGTGCAGTTTGCCTTAGCGAGGATGACAGAGTCAGGATATGATTTTGTTCTAGTCATTATGCCAAATCTGCTAGAGGTTGTTCATCAGTAGATAGCAATTAATGGACTCATTATACTACAGACAGATGACAAAGTCCAGCTGTTTTAAACTAGGATTTACAGCACTTGGCCCGTGCTTGGAATGATCACCATGGTTTAATATGACCAGCTTCAGAGCAACATGTTCATCTTCCAAAAAAATATATTTTCATTATGCATCAGGCTGGAATGGAAATTTTTGTAATTTTTCAGGTGAAAAAAAAAAGAGAAGACATTCATACAGACTGGTTCAGAGGTTAGGGCCTTCCCCCACTACACAGGAAAAGCATGCTGAGTCAGACAGTCACATCTGCATCCAAAAAACCTACTTCATCTGCAACAACTTTAAACCATCAATTTTTCAAGTAGATTGACATTTTATTACTGTTAAGACTGCATCTGAAAAATGTCCAAAGACATGAAGCTCACCATGTATCTCCTAAACTGGTGTGCATCCTTTATACACTTCAGGGTAAAAATTCCTATGTATCTATCCCATCCAGTCAACCACACACTGTACTTATGTAATTATTGCCAGACAGTGAGATGCATTCTATTTTGAATACCCGTATGTTGGCTTATGTAAATACATAGAGAAAAAAAATTGCTGTATTTTGTAATGTTAATGTAAAATGGTGTTCCAATGCTTTACTGTTTTGTCTGATCGCACTGCTAGTAAAGCAGATTAAAATATTCAAATGCCATCAGTTGTTTTATAAACTGGAGGTTTGTCTTAAGTAGCTAATTTGGTTTGGTTTTATTTCTCCCATAAATATTCGGTACAACGTCTGCTGAAGGCTAAAGTAATTTTAAATATTTTGCTGGACAAAAAGAAAGAGTATGTTGCAGAATTTAACTATCTCAGTAGACTGTCCAAAATGAGCCATTGTAATCATTCTTTTTCTAAGGACAGACATCTTCTACTGAAGAGGTACTCTTTGGGTAAGTACATACAGCTTAATCCATTTCAGTCTCCGAAACAGTGGATTTGCAATAGTACTAAGTCAATTAAATTAATTTCACTAAGAAGTAGAACTATAAGATTAAAATTAATAAACTGTACTGGTTCGTATGATAAAGTTTTAGTAGTGCGGAAGCTACAGGAATGGGTTCTGTGAGATGCTCCCAGAAGTTTCACCCATATCTGACAGATCCAAAGCCAGCTGGCTCCAGGATTGACAAGCCTCTGGCCAAGGCCAAGCCAAGCAGCAACCATGATAGCACCAGTGGGCCAATAGATTTAAGAAGTGGGGAAAAGTTGCACCATAGCTGCCAGAGAGAGGAGAGAGAATATGTGAGAGGAACAACTCTGCAGACACCAAGGTCAGTGCAGAAGAAGGGGCAGGAGGTGCTTCAGGCACCAGAGCAGAGATTCCCCTGCAGCCCCTGGTGCAGACCATGGTGAGGCAGCTGTGCCCCTGCAGCACATGGAGGTCCATAGGGGAGCAGAGATTAACCTGCAATCCGTGGAGGACCCCGCACTGGAGCAGGTGAATGCCCAAAGGAGGCTGTGACCCCGTGGGAAGCCCGTGCTGGAGCAAACTCCTGGCAGGATCTGTGGGAGGTCAGCAGAGAGAGAACACCCCTCTGGAGCAGGTTTGCTGGCAGGATTTGTGACCCTGTAGGGACCCACAATGGAGCAGTTTGAGAAGAACTGCTGCCCAAGGGATGGATAAATGTTGAAGAAATTCATGAAGGATGTCTCCAGTGGGAGAGACCTCATGCCGAAGCAGGGGAAGAGTGTGAGGAGTCCTCTCTGTGAGGAGGAACAGCAGAAACCACATGTGATGACTGACCACAGTTCCCATTCCTTGTCCCTCTGTCCCACTGCAAGGGAAGAGGTAGAGAAAATCGGGAGTGAAGTCAAGCCCAGGAAGAAAGGAGCAGAGTGGAGGAGTGAAGTTGTTTTAAGATTTAGCTGTTATACCTCATTAGCCTACTCTGGTTTGATTTGCAATAAGTTAAACTAATTTCCCTAAGCCAAGTCTGTTTCACCCATGACAGTAATTAATGAGTAATCTCTTCCTCCCCTTATCTTGACCTACGAACCTTTCCCTGTATTTCCTCTGCCCTGCTTAGCTGAGGAGAGGAGTGGGAGTTTGGTGGGCACCTGGTGTCCAGGCACGGTCAGGCCACACCACCAGAGCAGCACAAAGGCTGTGACACAGCTACAGAGACACAGGGTCACAGGACCACAGTGCCATCTATTGTCGGTATTTCCTTTCACAAGAACATTGAAAAAAGAACCCTGGATGGATTTTAATACTTTTCATTTTCTCTGTCTTAAAACCAAAATAAATTAATTCCTTCAACTGATCTTGCAGCATACAAGCTGCAATATGTTTGCAATAGCAACACATATCAAAGTAGTAGAGCCGTTTATAAGTAATCCCTTCAAAACCTTGCTCTGATCTTAAGGTTTCATCAAGCTTTACAATGTGTAGGAAAAAGCATACAAAGATGTATTTTTCAGAAGTTATCAGACACAGGGAATCGGATTGTTTTAGCAGCAAATACGTGACATACCACAGGGTGAAATGTACCAGATAAGATCCCTGAATTGAAAATCCACTCAGTTTTACCTCAGTACTACTAGACTACTGTATGTAGGCTCCAACACATCATAATTTCTTAAGTTCTTTGGAAAACCCCCTGCCAGATTTACCTGTTTACCTCAGAATTTTCACTGATCATTGAAAAAGAATATATTTAGTTTATCAATATGGCACTACAAGACATAAAAGCAAAGATGTTTGGAAAAGAAGATACCAAGTTCCATCTACTGACATATTTGCTGAAGGGAGTCAGCACTGTATATGCATCAACACAGTCCCTTATCTAAGGCTGAAAAAAACCTCAGAAGATAAGACAGTTTCTTGTCAGTATAATCAGTCTTCACCATAAAGGCAGGACACCTGCTCTTCCATAAATATGTTTGCAAGTGTATTTGCAATTGACATAAAAAAATCTCAAGTAGTTTATTTGCAAATTCTTAGGTCACAATTCACTGACAATATAAATATTAGCATTTTGTGAGTTCACTTTTATTCTTCTTGTTATATGATAACAGTTCTGTACCAGTAGAAGAGACTGTGTCTCAGAATCCTTAAACACTTCTTCACAGCTCTCAGCAACCCAGTAGTAAAAATTACATTCCTGCAACCACACAACTACTGCAGGAAATGGAAGCAAAGAAATCAGTAGTTAAAAAGATGGTTTCTGAGTTTCCAAGCAAATTTACAACACCCTTGTTTTGTAAAGTCTCTGCTGCTGAATAATTTGAAACAACAAAGATGTTTGGGTGATCCATGTCTCTTTGCAGGAAAAGCAAAAAGTGTGCAAGTTGAAAAACTTATTTTTTCATGGAGTCATTTAGACTAGGAACTGTTGGCAGCTCCTAGTTAAATGTCCAGGCCTAAACCAGCTGAGCCAGATCCTAAAGGCAATAGAGAAAGGGAGGAAGCCTAAAGTTAGTATTTCAAGCAAGTGGAAAGAATTACCCTTTGGAATTGCCTACTGAAGAAAATCCCAGTCTTCATATTCCACAAGTATAAAATATATCCATTCACAATTAACAGCAGATGTAACATAACCACATAACTTTGCTTTTCAAAACTAAATACTTGGGGCTTCTGGGGCTAAGGCTAAGCCTGAAGATAGGTATAGGGAATAAATTTCCCTCTCTAAGGGGACTATTAACAATCACACTGGGGATCCTTGAGGGAAAACAGCTTCTTTGCTGAACGGATCTTTTGAGGAACAACCACCTGGGAGAAGGTATAAAGATTGAACTGTGCCATCTTCTGATGTGCCCAAGAAGCCAGTGGCTAATGAAAGGGGAGCACACTTTATTTGACATATTGAGTGAGGTTTCACCTTACAGATCTACATCTAAGGATAAAAAGGGGGAAAGCATGTTAAACAGATTACTGCAGTCACTGTCAGTGTTTTCAGGAAGAGACAACTATTGCTGGGGACTTATTTGCTGATGGGCAACTGAGGTGCAGTGAGATAAAATCAGCAAAAGAAGCCACTCAGTGAGCTAGGAAGAGAACCCAGAACTTAAAAGACATGGGTGAAGGTCCCCTTCCTATAAGCCTCTACTTTCCAATGCAGGGGAAAAAGATTTCCAAAGCAGATCTGCAAATCTGCAGTTCTAATTGACCCATTAAAAAAAAATTCCTAGCAATGCATAGTTATTGAAATTGAGATTTATGTGTTTGAAACGCGTCAGGTTTACTTACTTTAGGTTTGTAGAACCAGCAAAAATATGGATCAAAATCAGTTTATAAAGGCACTTTCCGAGATGAAGCACTGCAGTTATGAGACTCTGAATGACCCAATGAAAGACAGATTATCCTAAAGCCCCTCTTAGACATTTCCCATGAGAAAAAAATGATAGCTGTTTGGGAAGTAGCACACAGGGACTTGAAAATCGATCCAAGGCAGGGTACCTACTTTAGAAATTTTTTGAACGATGGAACAATTCAGGGTCAAACAAAGCTGGATAATCTCAGAATTCAGCAGCAGATTCGTGCAACAGTTACTCCACCAAAATATTTGGAACTCCTGCCTATAACTATGCACAATGTAAAGGATGAAGTTTGCACGGGAGCATAATCATCATGACTGCACTCTGGAAATCTACATTTCTGTTCTCCACATTAGAAGTGTAGAAAATATTTTTCCCCCTTTTTGTCTTGTAAACAGTGAACCCTTCGAATCAGAAGGTTTGCTTCAATAGGTTTTTCTACAATGCTTTGCACTCTGAACTTGGTCACTGTCAATGGCAATATGCTCTTTCCTTTTTTTTTTAATGACCTGTATTATCAATAGCGCGCAATAGCATCTCCCTTCCTTACTGCAACCTGGATTTTTTCTCCCGAACTCCAAAATATGTTTCTGAACTGAAGTCTCTTCTTTCCACAAAGATCTATTATCCTTCTCTCTTCATCTCTGTTACTGGACGGAGTAATATAAACTGGCTTTTTCTTACCTACATACCTCAGATAGAATACAATCTCATCACCCAGGTCATTAATAAAGACACTAAACAGTCCTGTCCCTTGTATCGATCCCTGAGGGCTGCCACCCTGACAGCTGGACTCTATCCTGCTGATCAATACTCTCAGAGCCCAGCAATTCAACCAACATTCCACCCACCTTATTATCCACTAATCGATCTCATATTTCTGCAATCTTATTAAAAGGATACAAGGAGACTATTAGAAGTTATTTCAAAGCCCTTGCTAAAGTACACAACTTCCACTGCTCCTGCTTTGTCCGTTGAAGCAGAATTCTCTTCAGAAGGTGATTAGACTGGCCAGGAGTGCTGTGCTCTTGGTAAATCCATGCTGGCTATTTCTAACCACCTTCTTGCTCTTTGTATAGCAGGAAATGGCTTCCAGGAGGATCTGTCCCATTACTTCCCTGGGAATGGTGGTAAGGATGACCTGCCCTTAGTTAGCTTGATCTTTTAGACACTAATTTAAGTACTTTTAGGCACTAATTATAACTAAATATTCCATATATTAGTGATTGAAAACGTGTCCCCCTCAAGGTTTATTCTTTTTTTAAACTTTCAGAAGACCACTATCTTTTCTCAAAATTCAGATCCATCAAGATTTTTGCCAATTGTCTTTGGGCAATATAAGCATTTTCTTGTTCATCTTAAATGATGTTTGGAATCTTCTGACCCTTTCATTGCCTGTACTTCCCCTAGGAATCATATATATTATTGAAAAAATATTCTTTCTCCTGGGAATCATGCCAGTTGTTCCAAAAGCCATGTAGGCATGTTATCATACTCATCTTTGACAGTAAAAAATTACTGCCTTTTCCTCAGCATTTCTAAAAGCCATGCTTTAAAAAGAATCTTTTATTGTAATTTTGTATTACTCTGTCTTACCTCATTATAGGTAAGATTTAAATAGTCCTCACAGGAAGAATTTATGATACACAGAAAGATTCTTTCTGTTACTTCCACCCTAAATTTAACAAATGACTTCAAGTCTGTGGCCTGAACTGTACACCAAGACCAAGAAAGAAAGTACTGTATATGTATTGCTTCAAAGCTCATGTAGGGATCAAGGAATCGTAGGAATGCCAGCTGGTGTTGCTGATCTTAACTCATCCAATAAGACCTAAAGAAAAGCCTTTCTGCCTTGGAAAGACAATCACAGGCCTAAACAAATGGCCTTTATGCCTCCACCTCACCTTGCAGCTCCCATTAATAAGACAAACCCTAATGTTCTACTATATTATTTATTGGCTTAAATTGAATTCAAATTTGTCCTTTGCCATTTGCTAAATCATTACATTTCTGTCAGCCAATATCTTTCCTTAGCTGCAATTACACATCAAAGTTTACTTGACTATCTGAATTCAAAATACTAGCCTCAAGGGCTCAGTAAATACATGAGAAATTTAAAACTGTATGTGGAAAAATTTATCTTCATAAGCTCAAAATTAATCTGTACTAGCAAGAAATACAAAACAAACGACATAATACAAATATGTGCAGTTAATTTACAATGAAAAAGCAAGACTTCTGCATTTTTAATTATAACACATTAAGAGGAAAATACTTTCTGTCAGAATTATCAGGAGCATATTCCTCACTGGATTTAATATCAGCTGTAATGTGCTTAATTTTGCATTCTTCTGAAGTGATAAGAAAGCATTACTAATATTTCTTACATTACTGTAATAAAAGAAACATGCTAGGGTTCTTTCCCTTGGAAAAGTTTTAAGTGTTTTAACTGCTCCAGGGACAAAGAGTTTTTAAGAAAACATTACTTTTTCAATTTTATTATCACAAATTACTTGTTTCTGCAACTGCAAATCCTCTGTGTATGTATTTTCCACAGCCTCTCTCCAAAGAGGATTTATGAACATGCTCAGCCTCACAGCAGCTCAGAGCTATTGAGGCCATTCCAGACCACCAGTGTAGTGCTGCAGAAGCACCGACACAAGATAAAGCCAAGTGAAAGAGAAGCCAGGGGAGCTATGTAACTTGGATTACAGTGCAAGCTAGACCAAAGGACAATGCTGTGTCCCCAAAAAGACCTATGGATTCAAATGACATGTTAACTCTCTAACGAACAAAATGGAAATAATTAAATCAAGAAATGGAACAAAAAGGAAAAAACCCTCAATGTACACAGATAAAGTAAGTGAGGGTGTTTAAGAAAGAAAGAAAAGAAACTCAGATCTAACTTACATTTAGGAATAAAAGGTAAGATAGATGGATGTAGAAAGAAGGGGAAATATAATCAATAACAATGCAGTGTCAGAAAATTCTCCTTTCCACTGTGCAAAGTTTCTCCCTTGAAAATCTAAATACTTGAAACAGGTTGTGTCAATACAGTTAGCATGAAATACACTGAGGGATGATACTGTTACAAGCATATATGTTTCTTGATAATGACTGATAGCATGGCATAAGACAGCTAAACATAGTTTAAGTAAATATCACATTAGAATTATAAAAGACCAAATTATAAGCAATTGCTATAAAAAATACTGGAGAAGTGCTTTACAGAAAAGAACAGCACACGAATAATCTCCTGGCAAAGTCAACAGTGAAGTGTGAGTTCAGCGCTCTGAATAACCAAAGTGAAGATGAGATGACATACAAAAAGTTGAGAAAAAATTATTGAAAAGCAGGCAGGAGGAAGTTAGTAACCACTACTCTTAATTCAGACTACCACAAAAAAACATTAGAACATCAGAAAAGTGTGTACCAAGATGCCTGGCTCCAGACAGGACTGTACGTACTGGAAAGAAAATGGGAAAGGAAGAATTTGGTGCCATAAGCTTAAGACATACAAGTTGTTTGGCTACAATGTGGAAGTTTCTTGCTGGAAACTTTACAGACTTTCTTACTGATACCAAGGGAAATTCTAGGTAGGTGATGTGAAATCACATCTCACCACTATATTAGATCAGTGGTAAGATGGTAGAAAGCACTGTCAGTATAGGAGGAACATACAGAAAATATGTTGGAATAGTATGTGCTGTACTGGAATACAACAATAAAGTAATAAATAAAGTAAGAGTACATAAACGAAAACATTTTCCAAGTATCTGTCATTCTTTTCTTTTAATACCCTCATTTCTACTGGTTGCCCTGCTGTATCATATGAGAAGCCTTTTAATGATGAAGGAAAGGAAGCCCATTTCGCATCTGGTATTTTTCAGAGAATCTGAAATGATAGGTAGAATCCTAACAAAATGAGTTCACAGGTGAGAACTGCAGACACTGTCTTAAAGAATACAGAAATGGAATTAAAGTTAAACAAATGTGCATAACCAAAGATACAAGAAATATCTATACCACAGCACAAAAGAGACTGCACCAGCTTGGCTTACTCTGCCTTACACTGTTCTTAACATTACCCTGGTGTGTCACCTTACATCTTGACATCACGGAGATGTGGGAAGGCCAGGGAAACTCATCACCAGGCCATCAGGTGGATCCTTCTGAATATATCACTCTGAAATAGGAGCAAATAGCGCAGAGGTAAACTAATGGACTTGGATAGGAAGACCAGGAACATAACAAAATCTTATCAGTATCACTGCCTGAGTTAGGCAGGTTTTATACTGGCAATAGATAAATAGATTAAAACAATTGCAGATACCAGGGAAAATGAGATGTGAATAATGACAGCTGTCTACATATGCAAGAGAGAAAACAGACAGGCTACAGTTCAGCTCAAATAACTAAATGGGCAATATCTTGCTAGTGAGAGACATTTAGAGAGCTACAAAATGCACACAGATGGAAGGAACAACCTGAAGAGTACTTGAGAAATACTACTGAAGCAACACAATTTAATTTGATTAATGGCAACTTAAACACAGCTTGAAAAAGAAAAGTTGCAACAAGAAAGTTTAAAGAGCTCAGAGACAAACTATTCATACCAACTACATCCAAGTTCAGAGACAGGATACAAAAGTTGCTCTGGAATACAGGATAAAAGGCCCAGGTCTGGCATCCAGCAGCTGCAGTCCAAATGGATCTGCTAGGGAAGAACAGAAAGTAATGCGGGGACAAAATTGTCAGTACTGTGCATTGCTAGAATTAGGGATCAAAAATACAAAAGGAACTGCTGTCACACTGGAAAAGTCAAGACTGCAAAATGTTAAAGCCAAAATTTTTACTGCCAATGCAGGACATTGATTGTAAGATTACAAAGTAGGAGAGAGCCTTGCTAAGGCCATTTCTGACAACTGATAGGCAGGTTTAACTGCAAAATAATAAATAAAGAAATAAATAATAAAAATCCAGCATAAAATGGGATAATTTGGGATATGAATAAGATAGAAGCACTACCAAATATCTTCTTTACTTCATGATCTTGAAGGTGCGGTGTAGCATACCTACACTAGAATCTGGGTTTTTTATAAAATCAGCAGCCTCTCTGGTGGCAGCTGCTATGAAGAACTCTGAAATCCTGAGGGGAGGAAAAAAACATTTGGAATGCAATGATGCAACAGTTCCAGCTCAGGCCAGTTCAGCAAGTTTTTACCCCTTAAAGTGGTCAAGGGGCAATGATACTAACAGAAACCCTACTTTGAATAGTTCACTTTTATCAGATTCTCTAGATTAACTTTTTATTTCCTTCTTCATTTTTTACTGCTACAGATTTTCTTCTCCAGAGCTGGGAGAGCCACCTCTGCAGCATGGGGATTTGGAGGTGCCCAGGGTGCAGCTGTCTCTGCTTCAGTCCTGGGCTGAAGCACTGAGAAGCAACTGCAGAGGTGGGAGCAGCACCACTGTTGTCCCAAAATAGGTTCTTTTACCTGGTGTGCAAGAGGGCAATCCACACACAGAGTGCAGGCATTTGATTTATTTACAGTTTTATGCAAAAAGGGGCACTGGGCAGGAAACCCTAAAGACCCACACGATAACTACCAAAGCTCTTCATTATTTCTACATTTTAGTTAACAAAGGCATTAATGTTCATTGGCTACAAGTTACTTACTTCTCTAATCAATTAGTATTTTATCTTCCATTGATTAATGATTGTCTTGCTTCTCCTGCTAATTAGCCTGCATATTCAGTCAGTCTCTTGAGTTGTGGAGTTTCTTGAGTCAGTGGGTTTCGAGTTCATGGTCATAATCTCCCAGCCAGAATTATCTTCTACCCAATTTGAGCTGATTCCAGCAGAGCTGATGGGGTTTCTTTGTTATTTTCTTCCCTGTCCTGGGAGTCCTGCCCAATGTCCCAATGGCCCGTAAATACTGCGTTCTTTGTGCCCACTATCTGCAGCACATCCCTGTCCCGAAGCTCTGTCAACCTCCCCCTAGGTCTGAGCCCACCGAAGCATGTCAAGCCCTAAACCTTAACAAGGCAATTCCACCGACTCTTAACAGCAGGGCAGCAGTTAGAGCTTGTTCGCGGCTGTTTCACAGATTAAATCTCCTTTCTTGATTAGACTTGTAGGCATATAGAGATCAAACATCACAGAACAACCTTTCTTACGAAACTGTTTGTACATGTAACGTTTCGCAGGCCTGGCTGCGGCGGGGCGAAGGCCGCGGCCCGGCAGCGTCATGGCGGGCTGGGGCTGGGGCGGTGCGGGCCAGCCCCGGGGCGGCGGGAGGAGCCGCCTCCGCGCCGGGGCCGCCCCTTCCCCCGCACAGCCCGGCCCCGCCGCTCTGCCGCGGTAAGCGAGCGGGAACGGGAGCGGCACAGGGAGCGGAACGGGCCGGGAGCGCGGGGGGTGGCGGCGGCAGGACCGTGCGGACCCGGCCGGAGGGAAGGGGTCGCCGCCTGCGAGGGCGGGAGGGTGGGAATGGAGGCGCAGGAGAGCGCTGTGGCGCAGCGGGCAGGACGGGCTGTGTGGAGAGGGGCGCCCGAGCCGAGGCGGGGCCTTGTTGCTGCCTTGCTGAGGGTAGCGCGCTGCGGAGCGGGAGCCCCGCGGCCTCAGCCCCGCGGCGGCGGCAGGAGACAGCGATGGGCCCCCAAGTGCTCTCCGGGCCCGTGGTTTTCCTGGCACGGTGCCCCATAGGAGCGCGCAGGTGTGAGGGATGGAACGTTTTCATTTTGACATTTGTTACCTGGCCTGATGTTACCTGCGTTCCCCTCAGGGTTTTCTTGTTTGCCAGTGACAGGACCCGAGGGAATGGCCTGAAGTTGTGTCAGGGGAGGGTTAGATTGGATATCAGGAAAAGGTTCTTCCCTCAGAGGGTGTTTGGGCCCTGGAACAGCTCCCCAGGGGAAGCAGTCACAGCACCAAGCCTGGCGCGGTTCTAGAAGAGTTTGGACAACACTCTCGGGCACACGGTGTGACTCTTGGGGATGGTGCAGTGCAGGGCCAGGAGCTGGGCTCGATGATCCTTGTGAGTCCCTTCCAGCTTATCCTGTTCTGTGATTCTGTGACCCTGCAGGCTGTTCCCCTTTCAGCTGCCTGCTCGGCCTTGCTCCCCCCGTGCAAGCTGACCGTGTCCGCTTGTGTGTCAGCCTTCCCGAGTTTCCTTAACACTTTTGCTACACTTGCGCCACTAGCTGTTCTAAAACTCCCATGGCGCTCCTTTGCTTGTATTTTTTGTACTGTTTGCCATGGAAATAAGCCTTCTGCTCCTCTATTTCTGTTGTTCCACAGACTGTTAGGACATGGCAATTAATTTCCATCAAGGATGAGAACAGTGCTCGTCATTGTGGTAGTTAGTGGCTGAATACTGTCACACACAGAGAAGGAAAAGTGGGACAGGTCTTTCTCCTGCGCAGTCATTGTGGAGGTAACAGCCTGGCATAGGAAGCTCCATGCTAACCACAGCACTTGGGAATCCTTGTTTGGTAGCCAAAGAGCAAGCCACAGTTAGTGCAGAGGTAAAGGTCATTGGCGATGTGGATCTGTAGGAAAGCAGGTAGGCTTTTCCTGTTCTGCTCATAAAAATTCAGCCTCCCCTGTCCTTTTCTGTGGAGAAATAAAAAGTTAATGAAAGATCAGAAAGTGTTTGAAGGAAATTCTTCTGAGAAACTATATCATTAAGCAAAAATACTTCAAGTTGTATTCAACTCTTCTGTTCCCAAAACTCAGTCTAGGACCAGAAGTGTTTTATATTCAAATTTAACTTCCTCCTTTTGTTTTTCTGCAGTTAAAATCATGGCACTGAAACAGGTTTCCAGCAACAAATGCTTTGAGGGCTTCCAGAAGGTGTTTGAACATGACAGGTAAACACCACTAAAGCAACTGAGATGTTTAGCTTGGGGCAGTGAATCCATACTGTCATTGTTGTCAGTGTTTTCAGTCTGCAGGAAAATAGCATGTTCTCACTAATATCCCTGTTTCAGTAAGGAATAATATCTACTGCTGCTTTGGCTGTGCTCTTGAATTTCTATGTTAATGTTTAACATAATCTAGTATACTTAGTGCTGCAGACTTGAGGTGGGAAGCCAATATTTTTACCTTTGAAAATGAAGCTCCATTACTTTGGGCTGTCCTGTTTGCAGCACAGAGAACCACTGTTTGTGCAAAGTCCCACTCTGCTGGATATCTCACTTCTGTGCACTCTGTAAAAGTGCTGTAAGCAGACAGACTCAGTAAATAAATTCTTGTTTGATAAAGGTGAACAGAAAAACAAGGTTTTTAAAAATTTTTGATCCAAATAAAATCATTAGTTGTGCTTAGGTAAGAGTTTATTGACAGTTTTAGGCTTTAGTGTTAATTGAGCAACTAATTGGTCTGTAGACTTGGCAGATTGAAAACCTCCCTTTCTGTGGCGTGGTGTGCAGTGTATGTTGTACGAATCATGTGCATGTGTTCTTCTGTAAAAAATGCATTGCAATTTAATAGCCAAAGCTCAGTCTCAATATTTCTGGCATTCAAATTTCAATTTTCAACCTGTTCCTGGTTAGCTGCAGTGTGAAAATGTGGCTTATTTGTAAGTCTCTGTTTTAAGTATGGTCAGAACAAGGCTGGAGAGTTCTCTGTTGCCAGTTCTAGAGTCTAAGGCTGAGTTTTAAAATTGATTGTCCCTTCCTTTAACTTAGTTGTTACAATTCATTGACCAGATCTCTCTTTGAATGAAATGCATTGATCCAGCTTCCTTTTTTTAATGTTAGTGCCCTTGTTAATTAAATAGTGGTGATAACAAGAAGTATTTTATTAATACAGTGCAGAGCTAAAATGCAAAATGAAATTTGGAATCTACTTGCCTCCAAAAGCAGAAACTGGAAAGTGCCCTGTGCTGTATTGGCTGTCAGGTAAGTAACATGAGTTTTAGTAATGTAAAAAATACAATGTTAAATATGTTTAAACTGCTGCACTACAGTTGCTGAAAGCCTAATGGAGAGGTACTACAGTGGCAGATCTTAAAATCTACAAAAGCTCATCTTCTGGAAGGTGCATTTAGTTTGAAGGTACTGTGATAAATTAGGATGCAGCTTGGGGGTAGCCTACCCGATTGTGTTCTAAAATGCTCAGTGTTCTAAGTGTTCTACCCTTTTGTTCTAAAATGTTCATACTTTTTGTTCCAAAGCTTGTATATATAAAGGTTCTCCTGTAAGGCCTTCCTGTTGGGACACCTCCTGCTTCCCTTTGTTTTAGAGAAACTGCTTCAGCTAACAGGGCAGGGATCTTTGATACAAATAGAGCCCATGCAAGCCAGCACATTTGTCCTGTGGACTGCACCTTATTCTGAGTGCTATTTTGCGGGGACCAACTGGTGAACTTGAAAAGAGAGGGGCTGAACAGGCTTGTACTGCAGGAGTGAAGTTGTCTCATCCACCGTTAATTAAATCCTTTCTTTTCATATTATTTTAAATATAAAGCAGAAACTCTGTTCTGTAATTCAAGGAGTTGCTTTATTGAGACTTGTGTTTAGAAAGCTGGAGACTGGACTGTTAGTGTGGAGACTCATGTTCTTTTTACGTATTCATTTCACAAAATAGCTGGTGGGTCTGATTTGTATCATGACAGCAGACTGGGTAAAAATGTTTATCCTTGAAGTTAGGAACATGAAAATTGTCTGAAGAGCTCTAAGCCATGCAGCACATTTATTTTATTGAATGTAAACCATGTTATCTTGGCTAGTATATTGGTCAAATTAGATTACTGGCAACTTGTCCTCAGAGAAAACTAGAGTCATTAACTCCTCTCAAATTGCCCAGTGAAGAAAAATTGAAATATTGGTGTGAAGTTTAATTTATTTGTAATTGGACATTATTTGTCAGAAATTAACAGTGTCTAGATATGACAGTGCAACTCTGTTTATCTGAGCTGTTAAGTATTGTTGAGCCTAATTAAAAGACTTTTCCCTGTTTATGGAGATAGAAATCTTTGTTTTTCAAAACCTTTTCTGTCAAAAAGAGTTTTGAAAGCAGTATGCTGTGAGCAGTGGGTAACCAATGATGTTTTTATTTCCCTAGGGTTAACCTGCACAGAACAGAATTTTATAACAAAAGCTGGGTTTCAACAAGCGGCAGCCGAGCATGGCCTTATTGTAGTGGCACCAGACACAAGCCCACGTAAGTTTAACAAGAGGCATGATAACAGTCATTACACTGAAGTGCACTGTCTGTGTCCTCAGAGAATGGGATGCTGCGGTATGCTGAAAAGTGTTGCCCACCTGAGTCAAAATACGACTTCACCTCTGCATCTCGCGTTGTTCGCTGAATTATATTGTGTATGTTCTTAATAACAGGGTGGTGAGGGTTCTACATTTGAAACTCTCTTACTGTTAAGGTGCTAAAACTAGAATAAAGGGGCCCCGGAGTTCAGCACAGATGAGGAGAGGGAAGAAAAGTGAAACAAGAAATATGTTATTAGAATTCTTGCTGACATTTTGTGGCTTGCTGAGACCCTATAAAACCTGCTGAACCATGTTGCCACACAAAACTGCAATGCTTGCCCTTTATTGTACTCTGTGTCCGAAAGCCAATTAAATACATGTCTTCAGAGGATTCCACTACTTGGAAAAGCAAACCTGAAACCCTTCTCCCCTGCAGCTACAAAAGACTACTGATGAATGGATTTTTTAAATGATGTGCTGTTATTTGCATAAGGCTGAGCTTATGGTACGGGAAATCTGAAAATGGTGGATCTGCAGTTCCTGGAAATACTGTTATTTGGGGATTCACTGTTTTGTGTTTCATATTTGTTGGATTCTGCCAGTCTCATGAGTGCTGTAAACAGAGGTGGCAGCCTTCTAATATTTCCCAAGCTTTAGTGGGTCACATCTGACTACAGGCAATATGGGAACGGTGTTCTCTCTGTAAAGTATTTGTTACATCTAGGTTTTGAAGTTGTGTCAGGTCCAAGATCATAAATACATGTTTTTAATGAAGAAGAGGGACAGAAGAGCAAAACTTGTATATGAATGAACTTTGCATTTTGTTGTTGCTATTTGCTGCAGGCTAGAGATGGGCAACTAACCTTTGCATTATTCACATTTAGTAGTTGTACTGGAACTTGTTTTTGTGTTGTCTAAGTTGTCTCCATCAATGTATAACTGCATTTGCATAGGTCATTACTTTGTCCATTTTCTTTTAAATCCCTTGTGGCAGCTTCTCTCTTGCCTTTTAGTCTAATAACTAAAAAGGATTGCCCCGCATATTTAGATGAATTTGGTATGTGCTTCATGTTATACTCCTGAATTTTAGCTCAGAGACCCCAAATGTTCTTAAATCTCTTTGAGCTGTCTGGAGAAATAAGTGAAAAGCAATTCAAATATAACCATGAGTTGAGAGGTACTGACAATACTTACATGTTCTTTTTAATTGTGTAGTTATGACTGCATGAGAATTACCTTCCAGGAGCCAGAAGATGTATATGGATGGGGGAAAGGACTGCGTGAAATCATTAAATTCTTGTCATTACAGACCCTCTGTCAGGCCTTGATAGACTTTACTTCTTCGAAGGGGTTTGTTTTTCCAGACAGGTATAATGAGCAATATTATGCAGATTCCTTTTAAAATTTCTTTTTTTTTGAGGTTTCCTTTAAGTTTTTTCTTGAGCATAATGAGCACTGTCTTTGTTGCCTGGCAGGACTTTCTGAGTTTTTGTCCATCTCCAAGGTACTGAAGATAGACTTTTTATATCCAACATGTTGTTTAAGCACCCCAGTCCCTGTGATTGCTGGACTGTGAAGTTACAAAATCACTCAGTGTTCAAGGGCATGTTGCTGGAGCAAAGTCAACTTTTGATCCTTGTACAAATCTGATTTCACACTGTGGCAGGGTGGCAGCTATCTGCACAAATTGTGAGGCACTGTCGAGTTACACATGGGTTTGCAGTGTAATCTGACAGTGGTAAAAGCCCATGTAATTTTGGATTGCAGAAACCAGGAATGTTTTGGAGAAAGGGGGGGCCATTATTTCCTATCACATATACCCTGAAATATTACATTCTGTACAGCAAACCAGGCTGGTAAATCACAGACTAATCAGAGGGAGGACTGGATGGCATGTACTGACTTTCAAAAACACATCTGCAAATTTAGTTTGAAAGTGTAGCCCTGGAAAAGAGGATACAATCCTGCAGTTACTCAAAGAATAAATTATTTAAGTTTCATGGAGAGTTATAGATGGGTGCAATGAAATGAATTGCAGAAAAGGTAGAGATACACATTTGCAAAATTGTAGGAACAGTTAATGTTATTATTCTGGAGTATCTTAAAAAGGGAGGTGTAGCAGTCCTTATTTAAAGCACATAAATCAGCTTGGACACACCATTTGGTGATACATGGTCCTGTCATTCTGGGGGAAAAGGAAATTTTCTTCTGTTTCTCACAGTTTCTTGTACTTGATAGGATGAGATCTAATGACTGAAATAAGCTGTTAGCTCCAATTAACAAGTGCCAACTTTTGATTAAGTCCTGGGTAAATTGGACAATTGGACAGGAATAATTTAGGAGGCATCTGTTATATTATTTATGAAGACATATTTAAACTATTTAGAAATTGGATATATCTGTAGGTGTTATATAAGTGACATTTTGAAAGTGTTGAAATAGCACTTGAAAGCACTGTATTAATGAGTGAAAATCTGAATTGTCTAATAGTTGGAGGTGTAGAGATATGATTGAGAGGCTTGTGTCCCAAGACTGATTTGTATGGCAGGTTCTCCAATTCTGAACATGTAGTAAAGGGAAGATTTTTCATGCTAGGTGGCTGCAATATTGAAGGAGAAGATGAAAGCTGGGATTTTGGCACTGGTGCTGGTTTTTATGTGGATGCCACTGAAGATCCTTGGAAAACAAACTATAGGATGTATTCCTACATAAAGGATGAGGTAACTTTGCAGCTGGGTTCTCCTGGTGTTGCTGGGTAAGATAGGAAATTAGCCATAGGAAACTCCCACATCTTCTGTTACAAGGTTATGGTAGATTTCTATAGAGATACTTTGAGTTACTTATTATCTGCTGAACTGTTTCCTTTTGATTTCACATTCCCCTTCAAATTGCTTTCAGGCCATAATCACAAATGTCAGGCTAGAACTAGAAATGTGCCTTTGGTTTCAGTGGCATTAAAAGGCGTTAGTTGATTAGTTGTGTGCTTTTTTCTTAAACACATACAAGTTGCTTTAACGTTTTTATTACATTGTTGTTTCCTTTACAGCTGCCTAAACTAATAAATGCCAATTTTCCAACTGACCCTGAACGGATGTCTATTTTTGGACATTCCATGGGAGGTCATGGAGCTCTCATTCTTGCTCTGAAGAATCCTGGAAAGTACAAAGTAAGATGAAGTATAGCTTATATGAGGTATACTAATGCCTATATAGATTTCTATAGATGTGATGAAGAAAATGTAATATTGAGTTCTTTTAGGGCATTAAATGTACAAATAGTTTCGGTTGCAGCAGTTTGTTGTTACATGGTATTTTTTTCTCCTGCTGTCTTTCTGAACAGTCTGTATCAGCATTTGCTCCTATCTGCAACCCAATTCAGTGTCAGTGGGGGAAGAAAGCCCTTGGTGGATATCTGGGACCAGATGCAAGCAAATGGGAGGTATGTGTTGCAGCCACAGTTCTTTAATAACAGATGAATGAGTGATCTGTAAATACATCACAGCAGGAGCCTGGAAAAAAACTCTGGAGTACCCATGAGCTGGAACTGTTGTTTTACTACACCACTAAGCACAGAAAAGCATTGTTTGTTTCTGGCAGGAGTGACTTGCTGTTGCCTTGTGGTGCTTATGAAAATGTAATGAGATACAGGTCTCTCATCAAATTGACTACATTCCCCTCAGTTTTATGAAGATTTAAAAAACTGGGCTAAGAAGAATTATGAGCAGTGTATTTTTGTAGTGGCCTGAAGAGAGAGACTGCTACAAACTGTTCAGTCTGATGAGCCTCATGACATTTTGCAGAGGTAGCCTGTGGGAGGCCTCCAAGAGGAGCCCGTTGGATACTTGGTAATTGGTATCCTGCAGAACAGCATTAAACTAGACAAAGTCAGGTTTTAGCTCCAGGGCCCTAATTTTGAGCTATCAGTAGCCATTTATGACTAAGATACAAAAATGTTTGTCTGCATAGTTGCTGCATTTTTTGGCCAGCCCTTCAGTATTTTTAATCTCAAGTTAAACATTGCACTGTATTTCTAGAATTAAGTTAGAAGGGATCATTGTGACCATGTACTCAGATTTCTGTGTAAATAACCACAAACTGCAGTTCAATCCCTTGCAAATTGGATTAAAGTATCTCTTAGGAAGACTTCCAGGTCTGATTAAAACTTTACAGGATTGGAGAGTGCTCTCTGCTTTCATGCTGATGAAGTAGTTTGTATACTTAGAAACCACCAGTTAAACTTGCTTAGATAAATGCATTAGATTTGTTGTGAAGCAAAACAAAACAACCCCCCAAGAACCTGTTTTCTGTTCCCTTGTTTTGGAGCTGTTCCTGAAACACAGTCCAGTTGATCAACAGCAGTCATCAGGTACAGACCTAGAACTGCCTTTGGCACAGATATACAACCTCTGATCTCTGTATTTCAGCTTAAAATGGCCATGTAAATATGTTCAGGATCATTTTATACCATGGCCACAGTGCTGGGCTGAGTCCAAGCTCCCATTTCCTTTGTAGTATCATTTCTGGATCTGGTGGGATCCTGGAGGGATGGCTCTGATGCCTTGTTGTGTAGGACTTTGGATTTTGCTGTCTCTTGGTGATTGGTCGTCTCCACAGCCTTAAACATTTTGCTGTCTTTTTAAAGGAGTTATTTATTTTGAATATGTACCAAGCACAGGACCCCATGTGTAACATGTTCCCCATCACAATTACATTTTGATGCATGTATGTTGAGAGACATTAATTTCTGTTTCTCAGTTTGCACCAAGTTTACTTCGTCAAATTATCATAGTAACCTTCAGGTTAAATGCCTTCCCTTGAGCATAGTTGTGTTACACTGGTGTTTTGCCCTTTAGTTGCCAGAATAATTACACCAAGACACCAGGGTTTTTTAGCAGGATCTAGTTCCTGCACAAGGGTGTGAATTAGTACTGACTATATTGCTGTTCTTCCATGCTGTAGGAATTTAGCCCTGGGCTGGATGTTCTGTTTGGTCAAGCTTCCAACTTGGTATTTACCTAGCTCATACAATTTGCCCTTTTTAAAGCGATGGGTATTACTTTTCAGTTGCCTGGAATTCCCCTAGTTTTTTGCTCTTCCAAAATGCAACTTGGTATCCTGATCAAGGCTGCCCAGGACTCTCTTTCTCTTTTCCTGCAGTCAGCAAACTGAAACCAGTTGAACGTGTGTAACTGAATGTTGTTTCTCTTTTATTTCTGCAGGCATATGATGCTACACAGCTTGTGAAGTCCTACTCAGGCTCTCGCCTCGATATCTTGATTGACCAAGGCAAAGATGACCAGTTCCTGTCGGCAGGCCAGTTACTGCCTGATAACTTCATCGCTGCCTGCACCGAGCGGAAAATCCCAGTAGTCTTCAGACTGCAGCAGGCAAGTGGCTTCTGCAGTCCTTGGTTCTTGGATTCTTGTTTGTGATTTTTGGTTCTATGCAGCAGGTGGTGAAGGGAGTGTCTGTAATGTCTGGGCATGCTCTCACTGCGGGTTTGTCCCTGGCCACGTGAGGAAGAGGGTGAGAAGTGACATTTTCCTGTTACATCGGCCATCAAGGTGTGCATCACCCGCCCGATTCAGCAGCGTTTCACCACTAGGTGCCGTCGTGCTTCCAGCTCGGACAGGCTGATCCCTTCATGGGCACTCGGGCTGCCGGTGCTCGGCTGAAGACACAGCATTAATCACTTCTAATGACTGTCGCAGTCACTGTACAGCCAAAGTGACAGATGGCCTTTTGCTGCATCCCTTATCTGTGCTGTGGGTTTTATGTTTATCATAAAACTTCGTGATTTAGTTTGCAGGTGTTTGTGTAAATTAGGGAAGGGGTGGAACTGCTTGATACCCCAGATTCATTTAAAGACCAGAGTGGAAGGATTGCTCTTTCCTGTAGTGCGGTGACCCAGAACCACACTGTCCTGAGAGCACTGGAGTCTTTGTAAGCCACTGGCAACTTCCACCCAGACACAGTGAGGGGCTCAGCTGTGGAGAGGGAAGGATCGTCCTCTCTGGTTTGTCATAAACCTTGCACATAGAGTTAGTGCTGATGAAGGGGACTAGGTCAGAGGGTGACACTACAGCACAGGGATGGAGCAGTAACTCAGCCTCGGGCTGTGTTCTCCTTACGCCCTCCCTGTGTTTTGCCAGAAGGACAGTGCCTGTGAGGGCAACTGTTCTCTCAGATTGCATCTCACTCTGCAGCTGACACTTGCTGCTACCCATCTCTAGCGTACAGGCCCAGATTTGGGCAGGTTAAGGTATTTTTTGTTTGTTTAGCTTCCTAGTGCTCATCTATACTTAGCCTGTGACATATCCCTCACCATTTTTATATATATTCCAGGTATTTCTTAAAATGGATCAAACCGGGAGAGTCATTACCTTTCCTTTGAGAGCTTAGCATGATTGCTTTATCACAAACTGTATGTTCTCTGCTGATTTCTTTGTTGTTCTTTCCTAGGGTTATGATCACAGCTATTTTTTCATCGCTTCATTTATTAATGACCACATCAAACACCATGCAAAATATCTCAATGCTTGAACCATTTGGATGCAAGTGCTCCCTGGCCAATATGAATCAAGGGATAGAGGTGAACTAAACAAAAATCATTTGCTGAAGTAATGTTTGTAAAATGAAGCTCTTCTGATTGTACTGTTAAGAAAAATAAAAGTCCCCCTTAATTTGATGTGTGTGCTTTAGAGTAAGTATTTGGAATGTTCTTGCATTACTGGAACACTCTCGATGCCATGAAGTTATATCTGCTGTAGTTTGGGTCAAAATGCAAGTCAGCAAAGGAGTGAGTTTTAGACATGTGTAGGTGGGACCTCCAGACAGCTTCTAGTGCAGCTGTGCAAAGACTGTGATTAACAACAGCGTGCCCCTTCACCTAATTAATTACTGGGGTTTACTTCATCCTTTAATGGTGAAGGAAGTTGTTAGTGGCACAACTAATCAAGCTACTTAAGTAGTCTGAAGTGGCAGGTGTATTGTTCCTTGGCCTGTGTAAATACCTTCCAAGGACCAAGTCAGATGGAGAGTACAGACAGAAGCCTGCTATGCACAGTACCTTACTGTCCTGTGCATTATCAAACAAATGATCTGGAGTACTTAATGGATGATACTTACAGAAAAGACCTCTTAAAAAACATGTGAAGGAAGCAGTCTCTAGAAAAGGGAATTTTTTTCTCCACTTGCCTTTGATTCTTGCAGAGTGTGGAAGGCTTATACTGTGTTTCTTAGATTTGACAGGACTGGGAGGAAACTGCTAAATAGATCTGAAAAAAGCAATTGCTGTTTAGATGATCTAATATTTCTTTGCTGAAATCAAGTGTGCTCATTTTACAAAAGATGGCAGAATTTAGTCCTGACAGTTGTAGATCTAAATAGCTCCTGGTGGTATAATTCTGCCAGCTACCTTGGACAAGAGCACAGATTGTTCCAGTGAGCTGCTTATCATACATGCAAGTAATCACTTGTAAACTCAGCTTTCTCATGGTTCAGCTGGACCTGAATCACCACTCAAACCTTGACTCACTCTTGCCAGAGGAAGTACTACGATAGATGGAGGATAGGTTGCCTTTTTTAAGCAATGCTGAAAGCTCTTCTGTCTCTCTGGCTCCTGACAGATTCTAGGTTACACTGGTGCTGGTGACAGGCTTGAATGATGCATTGACTTTTATCAATCTTGCATCTATTTATTTATTAAGTAAACTCTGAAGGCTGTGAAGATACAACTGTGTGCATTGCAAGAGTTCTCCAAAAGGAAATTATTGCAGGAAGAGCATCTGCTTCCAAAATCCTCTATCAAATGTGAAAAAGTACAGCCCATAAAGTCACCTGTTCACTAAGGTAAAGACACTCCATTAGAGAAATTGGAATCTGGGAGAAGCTGTACTCGGATGACTTCAGAAACCTGCATGGGAAACAGAAAGCTGGATGCTGTAACCTTGTTTCTACTTGTTTCTGCAGCCATGGGCAGGGCAAAGCAGCTGAGCCACAGCCCTGGCACACTGGCTTATCCCCAGGGCTGAAGGCTTTACTGCATTTCTGCTTGGATTCAGTTCTATCAAGGAATCTTCAGGGTTTTTTTGCTAAAGCAGAAGCCTGCAGAAGAATCTCTGCATTTCAGAAGGAGAAAAAGCTGCCCTGTACAGAGAAGTGTAAACAGTAAAAGGAACAACTCTCACAACATCAGTGTGAGCCAGGAGCAACCTGAAAGTTGGGTCTTGCCCTTCTCCCTGAGCCCAAGCCCAGCCCTGGCAGCAGAGGGCAGATAACTCACAGCCACTGACTGGCAGGAGATCTTCACAACAGAAGCAGCAAAGCTGCATGAAGAACACTGAAGTTACCCACCAGTTACCAGCTGGATCTTATTCCTAGTTTAGCTGCAAAATTCCTTTATTTGCTTCACATCATCATCTTCTCCCATCCCCAAAACGATCATTTCCAGTGTTAAGCTCTCTAACCACCAGCTCTTTTACAAGAAATCATCAGTCACAGGGACAGGCAGTAAAGGGTTTCTGCAAATAATATAGTTTAATTGTAACTACAGTAAAGATTTTCTATATACATTATGTTCACTGCGTAGGGTATTATAGATTTGCCATGCATGTTTTATTGCACATATAAATATTGTACAAAGGATCATGAAGATTTTCTTTTTAGCCGTACAGATTTAAGACTGCATTAAAAAAGCTGTATTACAAAATACTTAGAGCTATTTATTTACAGCAAACTTCAAGCACATACTGAAGGACACTATCAGGAGAAAACCAAAATTTTAATTATGAAAAAACAAGATTTGTCAAAATAATAATAATTACAAAGCTTCATGTTGCCATATATACATTGTAAAAAAATACTCAGGAAACCTGCATTTTATCCCTCAAGATGCAGAAATCAATATTCCTATTTTTATACTTGATCCTTGAATGCTTTTAAAATTTGATAAACTCTGACTTGAAAACTTATTTTCTTTACATTGCTCGTGCTTTTTGACAAAACAGATATTTGTGCAGCTCTGTAAAATATTAAAATACATTTTCATTTAGTGTTAAAGTGCGCAGTACATTTTATAGGAAACAATATGCTAGCTGCCAATCAAATTACAATTTAAGTCAATGTTCCCTCTATAAAATGAATGTTTTTGCTTTGGTTGAAGTAACTGGATTTTCCACGTATACTGTCTGTCTCCTTGTCTGCGAGTCCACTTTCCTCCTCCTCACATGTTGGTGTCACTACCTCCCAGCCGATTAGCAAGTGGTGGTGTTAAGATGTGTGATCTGCACTCAAATACCGCACGGACCACGAAAAATCTGCTGCTGGAACATTGGTGGATTTAATGCAGTGCCTATGAACATGTGTGTAACTGCCTCGAGAGCGGTAGTGACAAGTATGCATTACTCTGCCCGAAATTCTTTAGACAATAGTTCTCTCCACATACTCTTGCTTAAAGTTTTAGTCCTCCCACCCACCCCCTTGCCTCTTTTTTTTGCCACTCTACATTTCAAACTCCCTGCCTGTGTGCCCCCAGCCAGCCTCCCTTTTTACCACATGCGGCTGCCCTGTCCTGCCTGCCCAAATCCCATCACTGGCTTCTTGTATGAATGAAAAAATGGGATGTTCCAGATACCACAAGAATCACTGTGCTGGAACTTCTTGATCTAAAATGCATGATGTCTTAAATTACGCTTTAAAAAATCTTTTTGAAAAATGTAAAGTGGTGATAAGGAGAAGAACTTTATTTCCTATTGCTGATGTGGAAGTAGAGGTCTGTTGCTGCAAATGTGCACTACAGAACATTGTGCTTAATTCTGTGGAGACTTCTAAAGAGAAGCACTGTACCCAGGCAGGTTGGATCTGGAAGATCAGGTCTGTGAAACTGCCTTTGGCAATTTTAATAATTTTATCTTCTCTTGAAGGAATCACTGAAAAAAACAAATTAATTCTTTGGCTACCTGGTAAATCTTGCTAATGTTTTTGTGCTATTTTTTATTATTTGTTCTGTAGTGCTGTAATCTTTAAAAGAAATCAAGTTACAGTGCAAAATTACATTTCAAGACACATGATCCTAACGCACATAATTCATTTTGTTGTGGCAAAAGTTAAATGTCTTGTGCATAGTAAAATAAGCAATCAAAAATATTTGTTCACATTTATTTTTCAAGTTTACATATTTCCTTTTGTTTTTTGTTTTTAAACATCTATATACAAATAAAATGGGTGTGCTTTCACTTTCAGCCAATTTAGTTTAGTGAGGGGAGAAGTGTTACTGGAATGTAGGAAACTCAATGGAATGCAGACAATTTTTTACCAATGTTCCACAGATTCGAGAAAAAAAGAATGCCATTCCAGCTAGCTGTTCTTTTAATAAAAGCACCTATGTGTTTTGCTTTTTATCTTACATATTAGAAAATACAATTTACGGAGATCTAGAGCTACTGCACACCAAGTAGAATAAAAAATAACTAAGTATTTATATTAAAATAAAGTGTTTAACCACAAAAAAAGCAGTAATAAAATACAGTTTCCTAATTTACATTTTGCATCCAAAGGATGAATAACAACTCACTAATAAATAATATTTATATAAATATTTTATGTCTGGATATTTTTAAAAGGCAATAGCCTGAAGCAACTGCAGAAAAACTTAGCGTGGTAGCAGTCTGATTTACTCTCCCTTCTCCCCCCAGGTGATTACAGTGACTCTTAGTTTAATAATACAAAGGTATCTTGCTGCAAGACAGCTGTGTACTCCACACGTTTTTAAGTGGCAGAGAGGTGGCTGTTTTATAAGTACTGTACAAAGTGAGCTATAAAAGCAGTGAAGCGCCAACTTCCTCTAGAAAATGTTTCTGTTCAGTTTCTGCTTTGTAGTTCAACACATACGTACAGTCTGAAACATGGGTTTAAAATCATAAGAATACTCTTGGAGTACTGGAGTTGTTTTCAATGCAGTTTGAAAAGATGGGCAGTTTTTTGATTCTTTCATGGCACAGTGTAGCTGGTAACAGCAGAGAGAGTAGTTTCATGTGAATAAAGCTTGTTTCACTGTGGTTACATCTAGCAATGCTTGAACTGTTATGCTCACTTTTACCAAGCCCTTTTCTTCTAGGATGTGATGTGGTAGGCAGAGCTTCTCCTAGAAAAAGACAAACAAAGGAGTAAAAATTAGAATATTCAACACTCACTGCAGAACCTCACTTTACATGATAACATTTGGAACACAAAGCCCAGCAAGCAGGAATAGTTTCCTATTTTTAATTAAAAAGAACTTCCTGTGATTTTGACAGAAAGTCTCTGATTTTGCTCCCATTACACCTAAGAGTTAGTGAGAGATCTGATAATATTCTGGGCCCCAGAAACCAAGATGTTGTGTGGTCATTACAGCATGTAAACATCTTAGCTAAGAGTGAGGGCCAGCAAGCACACACCAAACTTTCACCTACAAAGCAGGATAACTTGGCATTTGCCTTGTTATGACATGTGTGAGATGGGGGATGAAGACTGACTTATTTTTGGAAAAAAACCAAAAAAAAAATCCCATTCTCCTACTGAGCTCTAGACAGGTCCCAGGATATGCACCTTGAAAACCATGCACTAGCACTTACAGGGAAGTAAGTGTGTGCAATGTTGTGCATTCAATGGGCAAAGTGTTTCATTCCGAGTATTTGCACCTTATTTAAATACCCAGGAATCAACTTTATTCACCATAAGGACACAGCAGTCATGGCCAGGATGGAGCTCACTAGCTGTCCACAGAGGCTGTTAGAGCAGAAGACAGTCAAGCAGTAAATACTGTGTCTCCTACAGGGATCAAGACACCAACCCACGAATAACTAGAGAAAGCCTTAGAGGGGCAGCCTTGTGTCATGACTGGCCCTCTCTTTAAAAAAAGGAACTTTTTCTTAATGTAACTGGGCATTCTTGTTAAGAAATCAATAAAATTGTGAAATTGGGCAGCAGCTTTATAATAAATAAATGGAAAACCCAGACTACATCACGTGAACCGTAATTACAACTGTGAGACTCATTGCCACAACATGGAAGCCAAAAGCGTAAGTGGGATGACAAAAATATACAGATAAGAGAAAAATCCAAACAATGCTATTAAACACAAACACATGGAAATAGTGTCTGGCTCATGAAGTCCTTAAGTTGTATGTCAAATTCCTTTAAGCCTGAAACGGCACCATCTGTGTGATCTAACCTGTTCCTTCCCTATGCATCCATACATGACCATCAGCAGACTTGGGATTCCAATTTTTAGGAGAGGGTGGTTTTGATATTCTCACTATTGAATATCTTAGTTATGCAATAAACTTTAAGCTTTTTAAACTACTGATGCATTTGAGATTCTATTTTAATTAATTGCCTGTCTTCTACTGAATATTCTTCTTGCTTGTGTAATGTTAACTAAGGGTCCTTTATACAATTTATACAATTCATGGTCCTTTCCCACATGTCCTCAGATTGATTACTTCCTCAATTTAAACCTCACTGATCTCTTCAACCTCTCTTCTGATGACACATTTTTTCAGCTCTAGTTCCTTCCTTGACTCCTATGGACCCTTAGTACTCAATATAATGGAACTGGTACACACAAGAACAATTCAGTCTTTATTCCATTTTGCTATGCTTAACTGTTTTTATCTCCTTCGACTGTTGTCCTGTCCTTACTCAGGACACCTCCTCCAGTGGGCCACAGCTCCATCAGAAAAGTACTAACATTAAACAGCTGTTCCACTGCTGCTGATTATGACTTTCTTTTGTTAGTATTTCCTTTATAAAGAATCAACATTTAGCTTGCTCAAATTTCTTGTGCAGTTCCTCACACCCTGCTCCAGCCTAAATGAGGAAAAACTGCGAAATGTACTATAAACTACTGAACCTGAAGATAAGAGCCAATCTTCATTGACAATCATGGCATCTGATACTGAAAGCTGTAATTTACCTGTATTTTGTTTACATTTTATATTTACTACTGAAGCTGTTTTAGTATTTATTATTTTAATAGTTTTTTTTTAAGAACCAAGAAACAACTTCAAACAGATAATTTTCAAGGAGCTTGGCTGAGTAGGTCTACACATTTCCCCACATGAAAGATGTAATATTCTTGCTAAGGCTGGGTTACTACTTCCATTGAACTTCTGGATTCTAATTCCCTTTGACCAAACTATTGTGGCAACTGCCTCCTGTTCCTGTCTGCCACCCTGCCCCTCTCTACTCCAACTATTTGTCCAGTCAGGCCAAGGAACTACCCTCATCTTGCAGCCATTCGGGTCATCATCCACATTTCTGTTCCAAACCTATCTGCCATAAATTTATCATTTAAGTTAAGACACTGAGTTCTGCAGTGCATTCTTGTTTGCTCTTCTGACTGAAACATTGACCTGCAAGCTATCAGAGATCGTTCCCCCCAACTTTTATTCCTCTGGAAAAAAAGTGTCTTTCCCAGAGAAGCACATATTTTAGGATGCAACCTCCTAAACTGATACCCAATTAGCACTGGAATAGCTACATAAGAAGGTAGTTACAGTGATATCAAATAAAAGGGGAAGAAAATCCCCACTATTCTTCTACTTCAAATGTGATTTCTGTTAGACATTTCACCAATCTACTGTCCTGGGAACCAGTTCATCTAAAAATCCACAGTATTCTGATAATAAAAATTTTAAAAAATCTTATTTGAGAATCTAAATCAGACACCTGAAGTGAAATATTATTCTTTCCAAACTCTTCTAGTTCTTTCCACTGTCCTTGCACAGCAGGCTCTTGTTTCACAGATTTGGTGGCCCTTAGCATGCCAGTATTTCATTATTCTTCCATGCTAGACAAAAGGCATTTAATAAGAAGGCCTGCTGAATCCAGTATCTGAAAACTAAGGGATTGGTATTACACGGCTGAAGGGTGGAGACTGAATCCAGGAACCCAACCCTAAGAAATCCTACCTTGCTAGATTATTTATGTTTGAAAATATTCTACATTTTGCTATTGAAATCAGATTTGCTTAAACCACCACAGTCAAGGATGCTTGCTTAAGAAAAATCTAAATTCCAAACTCACCATTTTTGTGGCATCTTGTAGCACTCACTGAACTATGTCATGCTCTCTTGCTAGGATTTTTGAAGTTGTTTAAAAGCACATTTTCACTAAAAGCATAAAGGAATGCATGCTCCATTTAATATAAAAACTCCACCCAATAAGATTTTTTTTCTGTTTTTAAAGGCAAGCTTTCTCTAATTCGTTTAAATATAGCATAGTAATTTAGTTTGTACACAGCAACCTCTCTCCACCTGCTGCATTTACAAGATGCATACTCCAATCAGCAAAGCTGTTCTAGGAGGCCTGTAAAAATTAGGACCATACCACTGTGTTGAAGGAGTGAAAAGTTTCTCAGCATCTAACCTTTTTATATATCATTCTATGTTAGTGCCCAAAACATATACACTTGACAGACTTCTCTTATGAATTAGGTGGAACTTGGCTAATATTTTATAATTCTGCAGCTAAACATGTGGCTACAATGAACTTTCCAAATTTGACAGTGAGACTGATGCCATCTCCTAAAAATGACAAATTTTAATGTGTCACAAATCAATTCTGATATCTAAGCCCTACACACTCTCTTAAAAGCTTTGTAAATGGCTTTCATCAACCCTGTCTCACATACTTTTCAAATCAGAGTTTTAGAGTCACATATTTATTTCCCAGGCTAAGAAAAGCCAAATCCTGCCAAGGATGGAATCCAAAGCAACACACAACAGCTTTCTATAACAGCAGTTACATCCCAGGTGTCTCCATGCTTAGGTTCAGCTGCTGTCCCTGCTTTTCCATGCCCTGCCTCATTCCCTAACCAGCTACAACTGCTCTCTGGAAACCACCAACAGCAGAGCTGTGAAGCTCCAGGCCACGAAGGTTTCAAAGCTTTTCTTAAATCCTGGCATTTTGAAGCAAATGCATGACCTACCAAGAGAACTTGCCCATGACTCTGAGGAGACTCAACCTCACCCACTTTTCCCTACATTTAATAAAATTTATGTCCCTTTTACAATAGACTCCAACCCATAACACTTTGGCATAAAAGTGTGCAATCTCTCTCTAAAAACACCCCTGTTGAAACCATCAGTGAACAAACCCCAAAAGAACAGACAAAAGAACTGGCTACTAATTCTACAGATCAGCCTAAAACAATTGTGGTGGGAAGGGTTGTCACCCCACTCATAGCAGCACCAATCTCTCTATTCTGAATCTACTATAAAAATGAAGATCTAGTATTTTTACTGTCCTTTTCTCTCTCTAAGAACACAAACTTAATTACTTGTTGCAAGCAAACCATCTTCTACAGACACACAGCTGTTTTGAATGTTTTGAATGGATAAGGATGTTTTCAAACCCATCACGAAGCAAAAGAACAAACTCCTCCTTGAGGAAAAAATATGAAGAGCACAAAAAGGAGGCAGCAGCAGGAGGCCAAACCACAAAGCAGCACAAAGAGACAGTACAACAGTGTACCCACAAACGGTCACGCGTGCATGTGCTTGCCACAGCAAGTGTCAAATCCTGGAACAGAATGTCCAATTTAGGACAGAGGAAAGCCAGCAATACACAATGACACTAATCCCTCAAAAAAAAGTTATTCACTTCACATACATATCTATGTTCTTTGACACCTTAGATAACTTCAAAGGCAAGACAACTGTTTGAACAAGTTTATGGCAGGGCAAGCAGCTTGGCAATTCAGATACAGTAAGTATTTATAAAAAATACATTTTTGCCATAATATCTGATTGGTAAGTGGTAAAATGACTACATCATGCAAACAGCAGGGCCCAACTGTCTGTATTTCTTAAAAATACACAGAAATGGAATTCTACAATTTGGAAAGAGCCTTTCTACCTTGTATTTGTAGAATATGAGATTTCAGATCTAGAGGGAAAAAATATTTAAAAAAAAAAAAAATACTGGAATGTTCAATTTTTCAAAGCACAAATTAAAAATCCTAAGTCCATGTAATGCCCATCATTTCATGTTTGAAGCCAACTACTTGGAAGTGGGAAGTCACTAAAAGAAACTTCAGAGTATTACATTAAGCAAACTTATGTCCAATATACTCAACCTTTACATTTTGTTAGGTCAAGGCCAGTTTTCTTTCTAAAGATCAGGAAAAGAAAGCTATAGCAAATATTCACTTTTTCACAGATCTCAGGCAATTTAAAATTATGTCCTTTTGTATATTTTTTTCCTTTTCCACTGTTACTGTTGATGTCTGTATATGCCCAGATGCCCTGGACTATCACTTCAAATACAAATGAAGAGAGATATAAAAAAGCACAGTAATTCAGCCTGTACTGCAGCTGTGAAATTATGTATTTGGGGCCATAGACAGTTAGACATCTAGATATGTGCATCTTCTGAACATTCAGTTAATTGGAAATATTTATACAACTATAATTGTGGATGGCGGGCTTTGGATTCTTTAATAAATTATGACCCTGAGCTATAAAATTTTAAAAGTAGACCACATATTTTAAAAAATCCCTCACAGTTTTATTCTCACATGTTTAGAAAACAGTGACCTGAAATTGCAAGGAACAAAAATCTTAATCTAGACAAGACACACATGAAACAGCAAGAAAACACGTGCTTACAAGGGAAATACCAATTAGACCATAAATTTATACATTAAATTCTGAGAAAGTCATGAGTGTTTTGTATCATCAAAACAGAATAGATCATAACTTTGCAGTATTTTGCTATTGCTCTTTCTGCATACCACAGTTTATGTTCTACAAATGAAGGAAATGGCCAAGGTTCACAAAACCAGATATAACTTTTTTTTTTTTCCAACCTGCATGTATGACTGGTTTTTTGTTGGTTTTTGGGTTTTGGGGTTTTTTTTGTTTGCTTGGTTTTTTGTTTTGGTTTTTTTTTTTTCAACAGGAGTAAAATGTTTGTGAAAAACAATGACATGGAAATACTTTGGAAACTTACTAATGTATATTGAGTAGAAAACTCTATTGAATATTTGCTCAGATCTAATTCAGTCCCCATTCACACAAAATTCAACTTTCAGAACACTTCTTAGGAGCA
Source organism: Origma solitaria (assembly GCA_013397895.1). Classification (NCBI taxonomy): domain Eukaryota; kingdom Metazoa; phylum Chordata; class Aves; order Passeriformes; family Acanthizidae; genus Origma; species Origma solitaria. Next base: position 271,218 of record VZRL01000350.1, on the reverse strand, counting down.
CAATGGGATCTATACACAGCTTTCAGCTGTAAAAACTTATTAAGAGGCATTTGAAGGACTACTACACCGCATTATGCTTCACGTGAAAACTTCTCTTTTTTCTGGATCAAGGAAAAAGAAAGCCAAATCCTCACATCAAAATGCTACTTGTAATCCAGTGCAAACACATTTTACCTGCAAATATATCCACTACAAGCTCTATTTATTATTTTATTGCAGTAGGGAGGTGATGATCTCCACTGTATACAGGAATAATTAATATAATGGGCACAGTACAGATTGGAAACCAATTTATTAAGAAATCATGGTTTGAAAATCTCTAATCACTGAAATGGAAAAAAAAATTGAATGGGAAAAGAAACAGAGGAGCAAATATAATTAATGCATACAGGGTGAACAACAGTGCACCTTTTTTTTTTTTTAAACTCAAGATGATCAACTTAATTATGTGACTGGCCAAGAGCAGTAAGTACCAATTATATCTAACTGGATGTCTCAATATTGGCATCTCCTCGAAGGTGAGGAACCTTCAAAGAGTTAAACTGTTTGTTTCACAAGTACTAAAGCCACAGAACAGCAGCACAGAAACAGGACTCTGAATTTAGCAAAGAAATCATTAGAGTAGATTAATAATGTCTTAGTTTCCAGTTCCCCATTTGGTGGAAGAATTACTGACCTCAGAGATGGAAAGACAGATATTTTTCATATTTTCATTACGTTTGAAATATATTTTGAGAAATTTCATTATATTCTCACTTAGAAAATGCAAGGGTAATTTCATTATTTCTTTCCCTGTAAGATCTATATATATTTGAACTGTAATCAGTAACAACCCCAAAAAATATCAAACTGGATAAGCTTCATGTATGGTAGCACAGCTGTGCTTGTCATGAACTAAGGATGCTTGATCTTTTTCACAGTTTGTTTCAAGATCGCTTCTCCTTCTCTAACTACCATAGTGCACATACTGCTGCACTTTAAATATCGGGCATTGCCATAGCTGAGAATATACAGAAAATGACCCCTAAGTAACTAACAACTCTGTTTGCATGGTAAGCATATGCAAAGTTAGGACTTCAGACAAGTTTGAGAGTTAAGTGTCACTTTTGAGTGGGGACGTTCACTTGCCCTACACTGGCACAACAGTAGTTCAGTCTCTAGCCCAGTGTCTACTCTGCTAAAATGTTCAAAACCACTGAAGACATGAACTTCCATTTTTGCACACTGAAAATGCAAAACACACTGATCTACTGCTCTAACCTCCCTCCAAACTACTGGATACAGTGGATAATCAGACGTGATATTGGACAACGAGACAGACGTGTACTATAGGATGGTAGCAAAACCTTTCTCCACACGATTTTCTAACTGCAAAAAATGTACTCATACATGTAGTTCAGTTCTATATAAAGAGGGCACAACACAAAGCATTGACAGGAGACCTGTTTACCACTTATGGGAGCAATAATAAAATCCCAGCCCTACAGAAGACATCACTTTTGTCTCAAATGCCTACACTGGATAATAGAGAAACAGATAATTAATAGATTCTGAACTGATTCAAGTTAAATGTCATTTACTCAGTTTCATTAGAAAAGCAAAATAATTAGAACAAGACAACCAAAATCAAAACAAAGATCTGCTGAAAGTGGAAGCTTAAATGTCAAGCTCTGAGTAAACACATGTCTGGTGTTGGAATTGATGAAACTAGGCACACAGTTAAAAGACAAGCCTGTGCAGGATGCGGACACAAGTCTATAGCTACATACCCAAACAAAGAGCTTTGAAGGACTCACTGAACTCTTGCCCGGTCACAGATGACACTCTTTACAATAAAGCTGTTATATGTATGCACTGGAAGCTGCTGGACACCAAACCCTTTAAAATTTTTGATTTATCCATCATCTGGAAAATAATTTTTCCATCCTAAAACATGTATCTAATAATATATTTACTACTTTTTATCAATATGTGTCTTTGTATATGTATCTGTCCATATCTCTAAGCCACAGGAACCAGAAATAGAACTGCATTTAAATGCTTTGTAATAAAATTTTACAAGTATCTGTGGAGAGGAGATATTTACAGGCCAGCATTAAATCATAACTGTATGGCCAGAAAAATCAGTAACATACAAATTCTTACCCTAGTAATATTCTAAAAAGTCTATAGCTAATTTTATTATATACTAGACAGGGGGAAATTAATGCATGAATTTCCAAGACACAAAACTGGTCCTTTGGTTAGCTAGCTGGAAACTGAGTTACAAATTTATGCAACAGAATCTAGGCCAATAATGCAATGTCAACAGTAGGTTTATACTCGAGGATGTGTGTTTTTCAATCAATTTTCATTTGTACATTTCATGTCAATAAGAACAAAACTAAAAAATTATCTTATTTTAAGTTTTAGAGTAGATGAACAGAACACAGAACAGGAAGGGAAATGGAGGTCATCAGGGCAGCAGTCTAACCATAGGCAGAGTTCAAACATACCAAAATAGCTCCTGGCTAATGTACATCTAAGCTATTCTCTAAAACCTCCTAGGATGGAAAAGCTAGAGTCTTCCCAAAGGATCTAATTTCCTAGCTACATTACCTTTGCTCCACTGGTTACACAAACAAATGAACAGTATCTGCATTTTCACAGGTGATGAAACAGAGAAGATAATGATGTGACTTGCTTGACGCCACACAAAAGAATGGCAGGTACAGGAATCTAACAGCTTATTTCCAAACTATCTCACTGTACCGCATGATCTTCATCCTGAAACATTTGAAAGTCCCTTGGATTCTATGGCTTGCTCACACCCACTGCTAATTTAGTCACCTTTGGGGTGTAATGTAGCAAGTGTTTAAAAGGAGTTCAATACTGTTTTGTGTGACAGAAGATTATTCTACCATAGGGAAACATACCTACTCTAGTACAGAATTTAATCAGAACAGTAAAGACGAACAATAATCTTTAAGGTTACAGTACTCTTGTTAATATATAAGAATTAAAAATTAACAGTCATTTGAAAGATAGTTCTCTAAGTGCTTTTAACACAATATGCAGAGATAATTGGCACCCACTCAGAAAATATTATCATCTGCTGGAAGTGCCACCTGAAGCTATTTCAATATCAGCAGCGTTCTTGGATTTTCACAAAAAGTAAGAGGCTCTGTTTAGCTTGTGATACACATCCAGCCTACACCCAGAAGTGGAGTAAGAGGAGCTACACTGCTTTAACACATTTAGTGTGCAATTCAGGCAACATGGAAGAAAAGCTATAAATAAAGAGGTGCATAAGTTCTTAAACTAGAGCTGGAGAGGATAGAAGACATGGGACTTGCCTTCAAGATGCTACTCCTCTCTCCTATTTCAAGAGATTAATAAAGATATTACAAGGAAGGGAAGCAAGGGAAAGGGAGAAGTTTGTAAGGCAAAGGAAGGAAATTAAGTACCTGTAATTTGCCAGAGACAAAGCAGAAAGTTTTTGTGCACATGCGAACAGGTTATGCTGTTAGCAAATTCCAGTGATAAGTTATATACATCAAGACTATAAAAAGTATATGGAAAAGACAAAAGCCTAATAGATCCCAGGAGCGAAAAGTAGAAGTTGATTGTGGGGGTTTCTCCCCGAGGGCGAGCAGAGTGTCAACAGTCTTTCGAATGTGACGAATATCCGACTGCAGGATGTCATACGGAGAGCAGAGGTCAGCCTATCCCGAAGGGCAGCCATTAGAACAGAAAAAGAGTGCAAAAAATTAAAAATACAAAAATAGATATTGATAAATAAATTATCACAATATTCTAGCATAAACATGTAGGAATAGCTTCTTCCTAGTATTGCCTTAGTCACTAGACATCCAAGTTTTCTTTTATTTCCTCTAAATACTGAAGCTATCATATAATATCAGAATGTTAAGATTGAAGCGCTCAGGCCTTCTAATCCTTCCAAAATTATGCCCAAGTTCACAAGGGTGAGGAAGCACACGTGATCCGCTCATTCCAATGAGGTCTGCACACCTTTGTCCATCTGGACTTTATTCAAATGTTTAAATGGAACCTGCTGTAAAATCTAACTTACAAAAATAGCAAACGGTGGGTTAGGAAGCTGTTAAAAGCACAAGCAGCAGCAATATGAAGTCTCCAGAAAAAGTACTTACAGAGATCATGAGAAATATGCAAAATTCTCTAATACAATAATCTAAACCTTGGTAATCAAAATCACCTCAAACAATACCCCGGGATAAAGACTTAAAAAGTTAACGTAGCACTGACTATACTTACTTTTAATAAAGTTTCTAAACTGAAGAATTGGACACTAAATTCCTTATGGAGCATTTTTGAAATTATTAGCAGTTTAGATTCTCTTTAGATACCTTTTTTTAGAAAATATCAATGACTTGATGTGGCAATTTACTCTAGACTAGCTATACAATATGAAGTGTAATATGCAATATTATCAATATGCTCATACAATATTTAACATTAAAATCAAATTAAGCAATCCTAATATTTTTGAAATGCAATGTAAGATACATCATTTTACATAGCAAATAAGGCCTTACTGAGATAATGAATACTTACTGAACAAAATTACATGCAGTAAGAGTTTGAGAGAACACTATGTTCCTGTGGAAGCTTTTCAGTTCCACTTCCTTAATGAACTGACAGTACACCAAATAAACCAAGACATGGAAGTTCAATGTCTGTTTTCTGTTAGTGCAACATTTCAAGGTCCAGTTTGAAATAAATTAAACTATTTAAAATGTCTTGCCATCCTGAAAGGCATCTAGTGAAACTGGAAGTCAAAACTGTCATTCATACACAAATTAAAAAGTGTCACTCTATTTTTTTTTTTTTTTTTTGCTTACCATGACTGGTTCTAGCTTTACCAGGAGTCAAGAGCTGCAAAATTTTGCTACTTAGGCCAGCAAATATAGAGCAGGGAACCAACCTGCCTAGCAACAACACTATTCTTGCAGTCATTTTTCAGAATTTTTTTTACTCAAAACTCTAATGTGACAATAAAATTCAATGCTCCTCTGTCATCTTTTAGAGTATGAAAACTCACAGCACAAAACATGCTGATCTTGTTTAAAAATGGGATAGAATTCAGACTGTATTTGAGAACACCTACATTCACAAGCTGCTTACCAGAGAAACAAATTTTCCTGCAAACTATTCTTGACTACCAACTACATGATATATTGCACTTTTACCAAAGACACTAATAAACGCAGTAAATGCTGTATTAATTTTGGAACAACACACAAGACTCAATTCCTACTTATTGCAAAAAAATGCCAAAAATAAATGTCTAAGATACATTCAACTTATATTTAAAAATAAAATGCCAGAACTTTATAACAAGGGCTGGTTTTTTTGTCCAAAAAACCCCCAAAACAATGCCAATAGTACCTACTACAATCAAATGGAGAAATTTTGACTTGACAGATACTGATGAACTTGCTAGCCCAAGATTAACAACCTAAGCAGCATAAGAAGAAGCCGAAGCATATAAAAACAGCCAACACATGCAGAAGAAACTTCCTACAGTAACTGCCATGCTGTGTTTTAGTAAAATTCAGTGAAACTTGGGGAAGCCTTGGGAACGTCTGACTATTTTTGTGTGTTCTGTGACAATGGATAATTTGGTGTTATATTTGCACCTTACAATGAAATATGATTATATTTTATGTATTTTAAACTTCTGTAATGTAACTGTAGATGAAAAAATATATAGCTCTTCTGTAACAGTAGAAGTATTTCCACTTATTGCACTGATATTGTGCAATAAAAATATGAAACTAAAACATGACATCATGAAATAGTGAAAAAGCACATGACGTCCACACAAAGTCTCAAAGATAGCCAACTACCCACACGCCCATCTATGAAAAACACTGCCCCTCTCATTTAGGGGACTGAAATTATTGCTAGTAAGAACTACAAAGATACATCTACTTAATCATTACATTTATGGATTGACATTTTAAGTGTATGAAGCTGTATGATTAAATCATACAGCTGTCAATCATGCACACAGAAGAAACACAGTAAGACAGCAATAGGACAGCAAAAGCATAACCAGCTCTTTGTGTGCACAAACCACCCTCATCCTGCATGCCCTTGTAGTGACTGAAAACAGACAGTATTTCAGAACCGACCTCCTCAGATCCAGACTCTGGCAAAAAAAGTCAAGGGTAAGTTTGCAAAAGTGCATTAAAGAATGAAATCTGTAGTGCATATGCACTATACTCAAAATACAAATGAAAGGAACCTCAGAATTCTGCTTTCAGGACTGTAATTGAGAGTGTACTGAACCACTTCACTCCATACCGTAGGCCAACAGTGTCCATTACCGAGCCCGGAAGGAAAAGGTGGAGAAAGGAGTCATACCTGATAAAACTTACTGCAACTTCACGGATGTTTCATGATGAAACTATGGAGAAGTAACTGATTACGTAAAGTGATTAGAAAACAAGCATAAGTGGCAATGATAATATACCTTGCATTAAACTGAGAAACATGATTACCAGTCGAACAACTAACAGGTGGATAGAAAGTAAAACACTGTACAGTCACTGCTTGGCTGCCTCCTTTACTTTGTTTTGCTACTTTTAGAATACAAAAGCCTCCTGTTTTGTTTTTCTTTATTATTGTTTTACTTTATTTGCAATTCCTGCACTAACACAAATCACACAGATTTTTAGAATAATTCTGTCTGACGTCGCCACATAGTGGACCTCGTTTTCAGAGGAGGCTGAAACACAGTAATAGGTCCCATTTGCAGGACTCCAAAGTCACTCAGAAGGGGCACAGCTAAACCTTTTGTAATCTGCATCTTCATATGATGACGTGAGATCCAAAAAGCCATTTCTTATCATTGCACTCTTTTCTGCTCAATATGTTTACACCATGTGAATGACTGAAAATTTAAGAGATATGGCAGAAGTCTCTCATTTCTCCCAAGACATAATTTGTCCCACTAAGTCATGCTAAACCTCTACTGTTGTGCTGGAACATAGATGCTTGATAAACCTGCTGGAATATTTGGCTGTGAAAGACTTCATTTTATCACTACCTTCTATCAATAGAAATTCCCATTATAATACTAATCACGATAGCTTCGGTCTACCTTTTTTCCCCAAACTAAATGAAGATTGACAAGGTGTGTTATGTGGGGAAAGTCTTTCTTTCCTTTTAAAAAAAATCTAATTTCTCTGACCTAACCCCATACAGGGTCAAAGGACACTCAAGTGTCTAAACTGTTAAGCTATTACATTAGTGTAAGCTGTGTACCATAAAAATTCATTCATGTCTTTGTAAAAAGCTATTTTCATAGACATTAAAAATACTTCATTTTCTTTTTCAAAAAATTGCTTAGAAGATCCTACTTCTGATACACCTAATTTGTTCATAACTGAGAACCAGAAAAAATGCAGACCAAAACTTGTAACTTTTGTTTTTCAAATAACGTATTCCATGTACAGCTTTATTTTGGTCTAAATTTTACTTGTAGTAAAGTATCATTCATCCCACCACAAATCAATTATTTTTAACTTTTGAAAGGAATATTTCTTAACACTACTGAAAGCACATAATACTCTGTAAAATGGATTACCAGGAATAACATCGACCAAGAAGAAAAGCTCAAGTTAAATTAAGTTATTAATTTGCAGGTTAAAATGGGTAAGGCTACGTCTTTGCTCCAAGTATAAATACTGACATGGCAATGACAAGTTGAAGAAATGTGTATGAACATTTTTGCCTTTATTTACATATACTGTTACTTGTTTTATGAAAGAACAGTTGGAAACAAAATACTTTCATAACTTCACACACAAGGTAATGGGATGATAATTCATTCTTCTGATAATTTTTAATATCCCCAGTATGAGATGTCACTAAGAAGCGTAAAAGTGCACTAGAACTGTTACATTTGACACTTTGGGGGCCACATTCCATGCCAAAGAGAAATTTTAAAAACAGCTTTATTTTTCAACCCACAAGGTATGAGAAGGTGGGGGCAATACAGGTGAACTGCGTATGCAGTAAGGCTGATATCATTTGTAGGTTCATGTGACACTAACAATCTAAGCCCAGCGAATGGCACCATGCAAGTGCTGCAAGTCACTGAGAAATGCAGCAGCCCTGCTTGTCACACATCTATTGTCACTTGCTTGTTCAATCTGTATCAGCCAAAAAATAGAAATGTGTGTCACTGTTACTACAATAGAAGAAATTAGATGGATTTTAGTTAACAATGTAAAATAAAGTATTCTTTTGCAATTTTCTAAGAGACAAAGATTGTACCTTTTTGTCATACAAAACTCCTGAGGGGCACAGCAGACATTTTCTGAATCTTCATGCTTTCAGATACTTACCTGAAAATATCCCTTTCTCACATCAAACAAAAATGTTGTTTTGTCTCAAAAAGTGATCTACAAGGTTCTCTGATAAGGCACTACAGCAAAGTTCAGTGGCAAAACTGGACACAACTTGATTGTCCTACAATTCCCACACTTTTGGCAGCCTCCTGGTGCGGCCACAGCATTGCTATTTAGTTTCTTATTAAGGGTCAGACTTCCAACCTCCCTTTTACATATGATCCAGCATGTCCCTTCTGTATGCAATCATGTGGCTGATAACAGAAAGCGATTTCAATGCACGTCCCATTTTATTGGAATTCTCACCTGACAGGTAATGGCTTTTAGAGTTATCCACATACCACGTCATTATAAAGAGAGACTCATGTTCCTGAATTCTGCATTTGTGATTCTTTAGTCAAGATGCCAACTTCTGATACTCAGTGTGACACACTTAGATACCAGCTGCATTGTTCTACTTTTGTATGAAGTTTCCCAGGATCATTCTGGGAATGTAATTTCGGTCCAATCATTGAATGCTGAAAACCACAGAAGTAAGAGGCCATACACATGCACAGCACAGCAATTACTTAGCTATTTTCTTGTTATCATTTTACATGACTAAACAGGATATTATTCCAAACCTGTGGGGCTCAGGAAACAGCACGTACTATATTCCTTAAATAACTGAAAACAAACCAACATGAATTATGACCATTTAAAATCCTTTTCAAACCCATTCAGCAGAATTTCAAGTTCATTCTCAGGAACTAGACATGGACATAACTATCACAGGAAAGCCCAATATCTATGGGTATAAGGACCCAAAAGTAGAACCTATCACTTTCCCCCATAAGGTGCTTGTTTTTTAAACAAAGAAGTCATTCACTGCTCTCCTTTTCCTGGTTTCTCAAGAGATAGTTAGGCACTGTAAAACTCATCAATCTGAAGCAGCATAAGCACGCCATCTGTAGTACTTTAAAAACTTTGACAGCTGACTGTCATACTTGCTATTATACAACTTTGAATTCCTAATCCAAGTCCCTGCAACATTCATTAAAGTTCTAGCATCTACCAGCTAGTTCCACAACAGGATGTGTTTTCACAAAATATAGCATTTTCAAATTACCAACAGCTAATCAAACAGAATATCCTGAGTACTTAAAACCTATTGTAAGTTTACAATTGCAAGCAATCAATTTAATGTTTAAGTGAAGAAGTTTTTCCCTTCAAGAGAAGTCAATGCTTATTCAGATACATACGGATGGTTAGTTTACAAATCAGACTGGCAAGATGTGGCTTTGAGCCCAAGCCTCCATGCAACTCTTCAACAAACAGACTACTAAATTTTTTTTAAAAATCCTGAAGAATTCAACACTAATTTCAATGAAAGGATTAATAAAGAGGGGTAATAAATATATATAATATTTATTCGCAAAATACCAAAAAGGTATTTCTCCAGAGAGCTTACTTATAGAAATCCAAAATTTAAAAAAAGGAAAGTTTTCTGGAAGATCTTGTAACAGCAATGAAAACAGCTCTTGGTATTTTCTTTCCCAACAGGCTGCAGCCAGGAAAACCTGACTTGTATTCTATTCACTCATAATTTACGATGCATCAGAAAAATTTCAGGGCAGCTTAACAAATACTCCATGTCTAGAAGTCCACAACAATGAGATTTTGATCTTCTCTGAAGTGAAATTTTACCTTTAGTATGAAATAATTCTGACATAATGAATTACATAACTACAAGAATTAAATGAACCATTACAACTTAAGAGACCCAGCCATTACACTGAATTTTCAAATTAAATTTATGATTAACCATTCATTCATTGGAACTGTAAGAAAGTCTCCCCCTAGAAATTCCTACAAATACAAAAATGATCTGTCGCTTTTGCTGTCCTCCAAATCAAGTGCTAAAATACAGATAAAACAAAGAATTCAAATTGGAATTATTTCTCAATGTGAAATTTTTGCATTACCATCTGCTCCCCAAGGGGATGGTGGTGGAAGTCACACAAAACATCTTTTCAATCCAGCATTCTTGAAACAGACTAAAATGAACTCAGCCTTCATTATACTGTCATATGTAGGCATCAGTGAAAATACATAATGGAATTTTCCTGTATTCAGATAAAAAGATCTTGTATAACATTTTACCTTCTTTTGAGGGGCACGTATTTGAAACTTAACTTTTTCTTAATTGGTTCTTCTACACCGTAAGGGAGTCTTTGAAATAATCCCAATGCAACTCCAGTATTCATTACATTAGTTATGAAGATGAGAATAAATTACATGATGAGTGCTACCATTCTTAAACAAAAAGCAGAAAACATCAAGCACTGCAATTTCCACGGTTCCAGCTCGTGAAACACTTACACCTACATTATAGAATCTTACATATACGTAATTTCCATACTTAATGCACAATGTTTTTCTTCAAATCATTGCAGAAATGTTTCAGTACAAGAGATGAGTCTTATTAGTCACCAATGCATAGAGTACTCAAAACAGTAAAAAAAGGAAATATGGAAAAAAAAAGAAAATAAAAAACATAAAAGAATGAAGTTCATATTCTAAAAGCATGAGGTAAAAATGCAGTTATGTTGTGCAATGAAAAAAATGAGCAAGCTTTTGGCTACTTACATAATATCTTATATTATCATAATTACTTATTTTCCATGGCAAAGAGGAGGAGGTATTAGAGATAAGGCTGAATTACTTCTTTAACACAAAACTTGCAATTTTTCAGTGCTATGAAATAAGCCATTTAAACACACTAAAGTAGCATTAAACCATATTATTTAGATTAATTTTTAAATTGTGTCTTTATTCTAAAAACCTGTAGTTCATAAAGTTACCCTTCAGTTTTCATGTAATTAATGTGTTTTCACTTTTGAACATCTATAAATGACAGACTTAATTGAATTACCTCTGGTATCCCCAGTTTTCTACATGCATCCAAAAAGTTTTCCACATTTCTCCTGCATTTGGCCATGCTAAGTTTAGGCTGTAAAAGAAAAAAAAAAGTCTGTGGCAAAAGAAGTCAAAAACATTCGTCTGGTCAATTCACCTACTGCATTATTCTTGTACTGATGTGCCACTTCCACATTTCTCCTGATAACAGTGCATAAAATTCTGCTCAACTTTTTTTTTTCCTACTACTCTAAAAACATCTTGCCTACGAATACAAACTGAGTATACACATAATGAATGCCATGTGCTTCTACTTAGCTCTTAAAGTAGCCAGCACATTTAGATCTCCATTTGTTCACACCCAGCCTGTGAGGTTCTAAAACCTGCCTATTACAAAGATTTGTAACAGACAACACTGATTTTTTGGACAGCAAATTAACTGATGAAGGATCTTAATGTACATCATGGAGAACAGACTTAGCTGTAATTAACAGGCTCACTCCTTCTAAATCTTTTATGTACTCACAAATTTATAGTAACTATATACAATATTAATGTCTTTGAAGAATAAATTTCCTATTACTTTAGAATATCAAATACTTCTATAATTTGTCTCACCCAGGGCTATTCACCAAATACTTACAGAAGTATCATGTCACTAAAAAGAAAAACCAAAACCCAAACTCCTCACTATTTTAGTTCTTCAATACTATGAAACAACAGTTATTCCTGAATATCCACTTAAACCAAGAATTCACTACAGCAGCAATGAATTCGAAGAACTAATTTTCTAGGCTAAAGTAATTTGAAGGCTGTTTGAAAGAAGAGAACATCAATATAAAGTTGAAAGAAAATAAAAAAAATTTAAAATATGTGCTTTTTCTTACAGAAAACACCACTAAATATTTCTTTTAAAACATCAGCATGAGAAGTTTTTACCCCAGAAATTCAAGTTTGCATATTTTGGCAATATCATATTTTTACCAAAGATAGAAATTATTTCAAGGAACAGCAAAAGAAATTCCACTAGACCATCTGAGAAAATATCTTTTTGTTAAATCTGTCTTGCAAGTTCTTACAGATTGCCTCCAAAATCCATATGGTACTCTCAGAATCAAGTATCGGGGGTATAAGGCAAATTTTTACCAACATGTACATTTAAAAAGAAAAAAAGGCAAATAGTCTGAAGACACACAGAACCTCTTCAGAACCAGATGGTTACCAGAAATCTAGAGCAATGATCTATTCAAGAAATAGACATAAACAAGCAGAGAAAATGCAATAGTGTTTTCTTAAGTTTCAAGAAGTGCACACAGAAATCACATTGATTTTCTGTCCTTGAATCTTCAGGTCCTTAGATTCAGGAAAACCTATATTAAATCACTACAGTGCAATTTTCTGTTCTGCCTGCAGATAAAAGGAATCATCTCTACATTTAACTCAACAGGCCAAATATGGTAATAAGTGTTTTAAGTGCTTTAGTAACATGGTATCTGCCAAGCCAGGCACTGTTGAAGCTAACCTCACATTTTTTCAATCAACAAACGCCGGGCTTATTTTCTTTTTAAAAGGTGCACCAGAATAAAAATTTGTAATCAAAGAATTTCATACTGTTCTGAAAAAAAAATGCCATTAGGAAAATATCTGATCTTGTTGCTAAATCTGAGAAAGGCAGGATAACTTTATTAATCTATAGATGTGCTTGTACATATATTCCTACATACACGATGCATAGATGCATCATATATAAAAATAAATGAACATTTGAGTTTGCAGTTATATAAATGTTGCCCTTAACAGCAAAGATGATTCATTGAATGGCAATGTGATTTCTGTAACCAAGTATCATCTGGCAATAAAACAATACAACGTTTCAGTGCAGCAAGAAACACGCAACTTACTACTGCTGGTGAGGGTACATGAATACTTCCGACAGACCGAGGGCGAACATGATTAACCAAATGGCAGAGAACGACACCATCCATCAGAGCTGATCCCAGGTCTTCAGGCAAGCAAATCTTTAGTCTTGTTTCTATGTTCTGCAAAGAAAGAATGCATGCACACTTTGATATAGAAACGGATGAAGGGGAAAAAAGGGAATAAATATTCTTACTTCCCATGCTGTAGGCACATAGCTAGTTCTGGAGTTTTGATTTACTGAGAAACACAATTCCTTTATATAACTAATTTTTTAGGAACTAAAACACAGCCTACTTTATTCTGTGTTGGTCGCTGAATTACATAAACTTCTTCAAAAGAACTCAACATTTCAATGTTGCTGCCACAATATGCACCTCTTTTTTATATACAGATGTATAAAAACACATCTCCATGCAAGTAGCCATGTGACTGAATTGCATGTGGCTCCTTCCCTTCACCATTCCCCCAAGTCTTCTACTTATCCATCTTAAATTTTCTCTGTCACCAACACACTGAAACAGAACAACATTGTGTAGTTTGTTTACATTGTGTAGTACAAGCAGAGAGTAAAAGGCAATCTTTCCCTAGTAGCCTAAAAATTACTCAGGAAGCATTACAGTTATTAGAAACATAGGTAGGGGAAGGCAAAACGTTCAGATGTAAAAGAGAAATTCTAGATACCTGCTAAGAAAAACAGACATCTCAATGAACAGAATTTGATATTGCAAAATAAAATACTTTTGAAAATATTTACGAATTAAAAAAAAGTAGAACAAACCCAATAGAATGTCATATATTATGAGTTTCCTGAATTGTGCTCCAATTTTGAAAACATTCCAACTCTACATTTAGAGATAATTACCCCCATTATCTTTAAATAGATATTTCTTATTCCTAGTTGAACCTCTTAATGTCATTACTCTCTATTAATGTTACCTCAACCTATATTGGTCGAATATGAATATCTATTAATAGATAATTCTTTATAGAATAAAAGCAATAAGTAGGCTGGAAGGGATTTTTGAAGGTCACATAGTTTAACAAATTTGAAGTGACACCAGAGCCCTGGTTAGTCAAGTTTTGGATATCTGCAAGGATGGAGAACCCTCAAAACCTCCAAGCAACTTTATTCTGTGTTTCATTGCCCTTATGGTATAGAATTTTCTCCTTATAACTACTTGAAATGTCTTTCTCTGCAATTTGTGCCACTGTCTTTCATGGGTTCATTGCTCATCTTTGAAAAGCCTGGCTTTACCTTCTCTTTTACTACCCTTCAGGCAGCTGAGAACAGTCATATGATTTTCTCAGCACTCTAAAGCAATCCAGCTCTTTGTTTCTTCCTCATGCATCCTTTATTGGGGTGGCCTCACCATGAAATAGCCTCCACTGAAGCACTCTGGGGTTTCATTATATTTTCCTATTTTTTCTTTTACTAGACACACTACTCAAGTACTTGCGTGTAGGTTTCATAAGTGGCAAACAGGGGAGTGCATCATGTTCACTTATATAAAGTTTCATTTTCACCTTGGTTCAATTCACAAATCAGAAAACATTTTTGGTATATAAGTACATTAAAAAAATACACTTTGAAACTGTTTTTCCAAAACTTGTTACAGAAAGATTTCTATAAATTAACAAATTAAAAATTTATTCTTTAGAACACTGATTTGTCTGTTGGGAGACTATTCAGCATAGACCAGGGTACACTTTTTATAAGAACACAGTGCATCTACAACACCAGCTCAATGCCATTTCATGCTGGAGTTCAGGGCTGTATGGAATCTTACTAAATGTTAACTTACCATGAAACAATTCAAAAGCAGAATTTACTAATATAGGTATATTTACTGAATAAAGTATAAACTCAATGACTTGTACGTTCTGGGCTATTTTGTTGGGCAGTACATAATAAAATGCTCTGGTGGTTACTAATGTCACTAAAGAAGACAGTGTAACTCAGTAAACTTCATTAATCTGAAAATCTCACTATGTGTTTTCAAACATGGTCAGTCTTCTCGCTCCTGTCACCACTCCTTGACTTGTAATCAAACTTCTCACAAGAAACAAAAGAATTTTCATTACAGAACATGATGTTTCAGGGTGAGAGCAAAGAAGGATAGTGCACGGAGCTGAAGGTCAGTAACACATTAAACCAACATTACTGCTAATACCTAATACTGTGTATAGACATCCTTATTACTTCTCCACAATCATGCCTGACATGATGAATAACGTTGTTCTACTTTCCACTGTGAGGATTTACTGAACTAATGCACAAGGCAGGAATCTTGTGGAAATTATCTACGATTATTTTTAAGAACTGGGGGATATGCTACATACTTGTGGTAACTCTTAAACAAAAGGTAGAAAAGCTGCACTGATGCTGCTGAATAGACTAGGCTCAGAATAACTACAAACTAGTGCAGTTTATTACTGCTACTTCCATTTTCTTCCCCATTACCTGTAAGTCTGTCTCATCTAATTCTTGCATCTTGTCCTTCTGGCATCATTCAAATTTAGAATTGAGAATATACTACATTCTATCAACTATGTTAAATCTTTAATAAGATCTGTTCTGATAAAAAAAATCAGATTAATTCATACTTAAAACAGATGAGGGCCTGAGGTAAGACAATGAAAATGTAAAAGTCACATAGTTCTATATTTAAAATCCCACCTTTTAAACACTATTGGGTAAAGAGAAAATAAGTGAACCCTCTTGCTTTAAAATTAAATAATAGAAGACATGCTATTTAAAACAAATTAATAATTTTTCAATTAGCCATTCCATGAAGCTAATGAGATAACGAATTGTCTAGTAATTCAGTTGTGATGTGAAAATCACCTATCACTTTCAGGATTTGCAATGATACCCTCTGTTCTGTTAAAGTGATATAACTGGAAACCTTGACAAGTTCAGGCTTATGACATTTCTTGCAGGAAAGGCTGTCACCTCTTTTAGGCACAACCAGGTGTCACACAAACAGTGCTACGGAGGTATTAGTTGTGTAACACAAACCCTTATGCACCAATTTTTCCATCAGGCACTAGATTCTATGTTCAAGACAATGTATCAGGAAACCACTTCTGTATTCAGATCTTTCAGTGATTAAATACTGATTTAATTTCTAAGAAAGTTGTTTCAAGAATTCGTTATCTACTTTCAGCTTTAAATAATAAATTTCACTATGCCTTTTACATGCAAAACTGAAGATTCTCCAGTTGTTTGGAAACAGTCCTTGACCTCTCTCTCTTAAATGATCACTTCACCCTTTCTGTTTAAATTAACTAAATCATTAATTCCACCAGTGCAAGGCATGTTGATTAACTGTATGTCATTCAGGTAACTTCCATTATTATTTCCCATTTTTACAAAATCTTTCCTGAAGTTCAAACATCTGATTGTGATAAAACACTTCAGCAATAGTCTCATCAATGTGATTTGCAGAGGCAATATTACCTCATTTAACCTTTCTTACATTTCTCCTACTCAGGCAACTTTCCCAAAAAAAATTTAAGACATTCCATCAGAATAAATTAATTCCACCAACACTCACATACCTCACGTAGCTGTTCCACAAGCTCTCTCTCTTCTCTCATCTGCTCCATTTTCCTTCGAATTGTGAACTGTGGATCTATTGATTCCAAATTTCTTTGTGGTCTTAAGAACACTATGATTTTTAAAAAGAGAGATTTTAGTTTAAGAACAAGCACTTAGATTTATTTATTTCTAAATTAAGCAAAATCCTTAGGCACTGTCTCCAAGCAAAAACAGAAAATGCGTTTGTCCTTAGGAGGACAGAAAAATCTGATCTTGGATTACAGTCATGAATGACTATTTTCTGGATATTGCTCTCAACAGCATCCTGAGGCATCAGTGGTGTGGATAATGTGTCATCCAAATCCTAATCTCAATGGGCAAGTTTTATCGGATGATAAAGCACCAGAAGTGTCCTGTACAGAGTCTGATCTGTACAACACTTTGTATTTAACATGGCAGGAAACACTTCTTACTCTTTTAAGTAGAACTTTCTCTTAACAAGATGCTGAATTGTGTAACAAGCTGTGACAAGCTTCCTGCACAGAACAAAATGCTTATGAGATAAGGTAATCCTAAAAAAAAAACACCCACCAAACAAAGACAAATGTAGGAAGACTCAGCCATTCAGTAACTGCCTACACTAAAAAGTTGTATTGCAAACGTGGCATTGCACAAACTCTTGGCAGTTCTCTTTCCTACCAGTCCTGTCGACTCTATCACTTTGCCCACATATAGTTCCTTGAAATAATTACATGACATTTCCGCAAATATGCACCTCTACCCTTCTATTTTTGTGATCAGTGACTGTTTTGAATGGTTTGGAAGAATAACAAGATGTACAGACAAAATGCAACTGTCACCTGTTTGTGACTTTGTTTGCCATCTCAGACAAATATTGTCATGAGGAATCTCACATAACTGTGTGCAGGCTCGCCTGTATGCAGGCGGCTTAAGTAATGAGATGATCAACCGAAGCTACTTCTCTAGCCAAAGGGACAGACAGACAGCACCTATGGCACTTTGGCCAAAAGGCAGAGTTCTTTCCCTTAACTGCTATATAAAGGAGCTTAAGGCAACAAACTCCTTGCATATCTTTAGGCTATTCATCTGAGGCATCAAGACAGAATAAGCCGTGGCCAGTTACCAAACCTACTTCCTTGCAGTAATTGATTCACACAGTCCTAATTTAACTATTCTCAGTCAACTAAAATTTGCTACATTGCTGTTAAGTCAGAGATTTCTGGAATGCCATATTAAATGCTATTTCTTAAAAAGAACTGCTTTAAAATAAAAAACCTAATATTACAGTTTTATATTAGTAAACTCTGTTCTTCATAACGTCATCAGAAATCCCCATGGCAGAGCATCCTGTAGAGAATGCGCAGGACTGAGAACTACAGAGAGCAACTGCAGCTCAATTCCCTTCTCCAGGTGGACTACACATCTTCATCAGTGTCACCATTCAGAAGGATCTACACACAGGTGCACACATCATAAATAAAGATTCCTTATGCTGTCACACAAAGCGTGACAGTAGCAGAGCCATGCCTTCATGATGCAAAAAGCCCACAGCTGTACTGACATTTACTGTTTGGCTTTGTAGAAGGCAAACTGGACATCTCAAATTGAATTGTATATCCAAGGTAGAGTGTATGAATAGACCCATGCTTCCTAACATTTTGTAGAAAGGTGACGCATGACTACGCACGTGCCCAAATATGCAAAGGCTGTTAGAACATACATATATATTGAAAAATACCTAAACTGTTATTTAATAAATTGCATCATTTAGGAAGGCTAAAACAAAAAAATCAAATCCCAAGGTTTTCAAGAGCAGAAACCCTTATCCGGGACTTCTATTAAATGCAGAACTGTAGTGTATTAAAATTTCTGCATTAGCAACTCTGTAATAATTTACTGGAGACTGCTTCTAAATTTTTAAGAGGTGAAATAAAAATCTCCTATCACATTAATTAAAAACAGTAGTTGCAATTTTCTAAGATTTTCTAGTTCATTGTACAAGTCTACTAATTAAGCTCTGCTGCCTCTCACAGATGAAATACCTAGATAAAAAACCTTCTTGAAGAGTAAAACTGTGTTTCAATGGTATTTAAAAGTCACTGTAGCTTTATCAGCAGCAGTAACATTTCAAATTATTATCCACAAAAACAGTAGCAGAGAATTATGTTCAATTCTCATAGAATTAGAATTTTACAATGGTCTTCATTCAGTTTGGCCACAGCTATCCTTGTTTAGCTCCAAGATCTAATTCCTTCCAATTTCAGATTACAAATGTCCATCACTGAAAGGTATCAGCATTACTTTGTCAATTCCACCACAAGAAAAAGGCAGGCTAATCTCATGCAGTGAGAAACTACAATTAGAAGCTTTTCAATAAAATAAGTTTAACTGATTAAAAAACAGAATAAAAAAACCTCCACACTCTAAAACATTAACTATAAAAGTTTTAGTTATGTACTGGATTTTTTAAAAAAATGTTCCCATACAAGGAGTTTTGGCAATCCTAAGTGTTGCTTCCTTCTCAGCATTACACACAATCTCCAGCAAGGGGAGCCCATACCTCATACACACCTGAATGTCTATTTTTTACTCTTTCGAAGAGTCAGTCTCTGCTTTTTGAACCCATGGTGAAGTCAGGTTATTATGTAATGCTTGTTCCAATAATTTTTTCAAAAAGTATTTTGCACACGTGTCAACAAGTAAGATGAGTAATAGTTAATAGCACAGTATGTATTCAACATACCACTGTCAAGGACAAACTTCCTTGTGAAAACTTTTGTTTCTACACTGAGTTCCAATGCACATAAGTGCACTGTTACTTCCACATCAAGGAATCAGTGCACTGAGCACTTAGTCTGACAACATTATCCTTCAGATAGACCACAAAATGATTTAACCTGACTCTAAAAATAACAGACAAAGTTGGACTAATGACAGGCAGAGATGAAATCAGGCCAAAAGTTTATAGTTACATTTCTCTTTGACAGATTTATTCTGTCTAAATTTAAGTAATGGAAATGCAACAGCCTCAATTTAAAAAATACACAGCTGTAAAAGCAGTTTCTGCTGTAAGGGCCCAAGATAATAAACACTAACATTTACATTTGGCTTAATTTGAACTACAGGAGGCATCTATCTGTCCCAAATGCACAAGTTAGTCTGTGTCACTCCTTTCATTTACAAGATCAAAACAGTAACAAATACAGGTTAACACAGATCAAATTCTGCAATGATAGAAGCATCTTTAGAATATTAGCACTTTGTTAGAATATTCAACAGTGAAATGTTAACTTAGCTGCACACCACTATGAACTAAATTCAGTTTTTTCAACTTACCAGTATCAGAATTCTCATATTCTCCCTTACGGAGCTGATTCCTTATATATGCTGTCTTTTATCGTTTTATAATCAAGAACACTGAGGCAAATAGCAAATACTGTCAACTAAAGAACTGAACTAAGAAAGAAATGCACCTTGCAGAGGGCCTTCAGTACTGAAGTGTTGGGTGGTACAAGTGTGACTGCCAGAGGGGCTTATGAATAGTCAGGAAAATTTCCTTAACAGTAAGCTAAATGTTTGTATTTATCATTCAGTGTTTGTGGTCTTGGTTTCAATTTGATGCTTTTGACAGTTTCACTGCCTTTTAATACCTAAACACCCTTCTAATTCATGGCAACTGGAAAAACATGACATATTAGTGCTGTGTCTCAGTATATTATAATAAACCCCTGGAGAAAAACAAAACAAAAGCAGCAGTAACAAAAGTCCACTGATGTGCCTGACCTTCACTATGAACAGCTTACTAACAGTTTCTGTTGGATAGAAATGACTGTTTTTGCTTAGCTGATAGTTTCAGCTTTGTTTCTTTATGAATTCTTCTGTTAAGTTAGTTATGCACCTGCACCAATAAATGCAGATAGAAGCAGGATATTTTAATAGCCAGTATTTCAAAAAATAATAAATTAAAAAATGCAGAAGAGAGAGCAGAAAAAATAACTGCTGTTTGAGTACAACTTTTATAAACTCTTGAAAATTATACAAGAAAATAAACCTACACTGAAAATAGTTCTGGAATTAGTATAATGGGAAAAGTTGTTTTGCCAGAATTAAAAACTGTGAAACTTTACTCATTGACTTTTGACACTACATATTCCAGTGCAAATTAAAGTGTATCCTCTGAGGTACTTAGTCTTATAAACATCCCCTGAAGAGTACTGTCTTTTGTCCTTAGCCACATGGGGCATTCACCACATACTCATGTTTCTGAAAACACAAAATCAAGTAAATTACATACAGAACACCTACCATTGTCACTGTCTCCTTCAGATGGGATACTGTAGCTAAAGTTGTCCCATGTTTGTGCCTGTGTAAGTGTGTTGAAGGAGATAGGAGGAAAACTGAGGGATGGGTCTGCTGGAGGGGAGTGATAACCAGTCCAACCATGGTGGTAATAAGGACCGGAGAGGGGATAAAAGTGGGCAGCAGCATTTCATATATGGCATTAGGATTGTATGGTAATGACAAAGATGTAATTCAAAGGTGATTAATACAAAATGCATAAATTTTGAGAAAAGAATGAAAGATGGTGCAGAATAAAAAGAACGAAGAGTTAAATGTTAGTACTTGCAAATCATACATTATATGTGCAGTTAAGGCTGTTAAGCTTAGCAAGATCATTGCAACCATAGAACTTCACACAACTTGTTACTATCAAGTTTTAAGAAAAAGTACCCATAGATTTTACATTATAGTGTGAAAAAAACCTTGAATCAGAAGGTAAATACACTGGCTGCAAAGTTTCAATAATGAAACTTTCACAGAATAAGAATTTTGACATCTTTTTGTAACTACGTGATAAGAACAATTCTCACAAAGACAATTTACACATACCAATGTAAATACTATTACAATTTCCCAGTTGATTTTGGAAGTAACAACTACATTATCACTTGGATTCCCATTTTGTTGAAGGATGTTCTGTAAGTACACGTATCACAGATGTTTTCCTTTCATTTTAATTAACTTAATAATAAATGAAGCACTACTTTTATTTCTTGCTAACTCCCCCAACAATATATTCAAACCTACAACGGGCCCACCACACCATGTAAGTACTGGTCCTCCACAACTTTTACAGGCTTTCCAGGGAGTCAAACAGGCACAGAATGTCCATAAAGGATGATCCTGAGTTTGTCAGCAAGCCTTGGCAAACCTGCACCATAGATGGTCTTCTAACAAATCTAACTTAATTAATGATTTGACTAGGCTCCCTGAAGCACATAAAATTGTACATTTCCAAAGAAGCTTCAACAGTCTGGAGATTATTCACCAGAAGACTGTAAAAGCATGTCATATCTACAGTTCATGACCACCCATGAACTCATTATGGAGCTAAACTTGAGCAGCAATACTGCCCCTGCTGTCCCTATCCACTCTGCCTTCTCTCCTTCAACTAGTCACGACAAGATCTCTTACTGTTCCTCAAATCCTTCAGAGGAAATTTTTATTCCTTCCCACCACATCTATTCTGCACTTCTGTCTCTTGTCTTGATTGTGGCAAGGATTTCTGCCCATGCTTTCCTCAAACCTCCATTCTACAGTGTTTCAGAACTGGATACTGACACTCTTAAAATATCTCCTTCCTGAATCTCTTCACCATGTCATCCATCCTTTCAAAGCTTCACACTAGTTTCCTATTTTCTAACAGAGATTTAAATCTCTTTTCTCCTTTTCACAATGATGCTGCTCCTCAATGAATTCTTCCTGTTTCTGACCACGAAGTTCCTTACCACTTCTGCAATAAGAATTATGAATTCACTCATTTCTTGTTTTCCTACATGTATATCCATGTTTATCTACTGAATCCTACACACAAGCAACATTCATGATCCTCAGACTAAACTAGAAATTACAAACTACCTCTACTCTAAATGCTAAGCCATAAACACAAATCAATTTAAGATTGCTGTGTAGATCTAAAAGCAACTAAAACCACTTAATATTAGAAGGAAGTCCAAAGTAAACTTTCAGTAAGCACAGAAAGTCCCTCTTTTCTACCACTCCAAACTAATATTCAGAAGGAACTTAATCATGCAAGATTTCTCCTTCCCACAGGAAGTTTTGAAATCTATATTAACATGATGATAATTCAGATGGTGTCACATAAAACTTCACCTTAAACTTCTCTTCAGAGTTCCATAGCTCTCTCTTTTTAGACATTTCCCAAGGCTGGGTCACTGCTTCTGCCTATTGGGACACCGAATCAGCTGAACCCAAGAGTCAGTACAACTTAAACTCTGAGTAGAGTCAACACTGGGTAACAAAACACAGATTTATGGCAAAAGATAAACAGTCTGACTCTGGCAGCAACTGGGATTCTCAACTATTTTCCAAAGCACACAGATAATGCAGTTAGGGAAGAAAACAAATGGAAGGAATAAATATCCAGAGATTAGAAAAACAGTAACTAGCACTCAAATGAGAGAAAAATACTGTCAAGTTTCAAGGATCATTATGTGCTCCAACTAACTTGAAATACCATAGATACCAACACTGTGCTTCAAGTTCTCTACAAGTCACCCAAACTGAAGACTCTAGATTCATAAATAATATTATGCTATGTTAAGAGTTGCAAGGGAACCACTTCTCACTTCAGAATACAAAGTGCTTTGTGACTTCGAGTTTTGTCAGTGCCTCTAACAGTACAAATTTTTTTGTCTGTGTTGCTGTCACTTTGTTCAGCAGAAACTGAGAAACACAGTGACCTGGAAATGGCACAGACAAAAGCAAAAACTACTCTTGATTCCAAGATGTATTAGTAGCTGTTCAGACCTGAAGGTCTGGTGTATTAAAGATACCATAACAAGACCTTGGCAACTCTCAATTTCAACAATTAGCACCACTCTGAACATTCAAATCAATTCATGGATGAAGGAGGTAGAATTTAAATTTATTAGCTATTTTGAGTGATTTGTTTTTGGAAAGCTAATGCACTTCCCAAGAGCAAAACTACAGCTCTAAGAAAACAATTGCTTTTTTTCAATATTTTTTTAAGGTTTTCAAAATTAATGTGAATTTGAAAAGTCCATACCTTCTGAAAATATTTAAAAAACAGAAGGAAATAATCTGAAAAAATAAAAAACTTCTGTTTATCTTCAATGTAAACTTCTGACCCTTGGAAAAACATTCAAGAAATCTAAGAATTCTTTCAAGAATTCTAATTCATTACCTTTCAAAACATTTTCTTTGGGTACTTTGAGTTCTTTCTGTCAGCCATCAGATATGAATTTTCCCAATGTTTTGCCTAGCTTAAAAATGAAAGTATAAAAGGCCTTCAGTCCTGAACACATATCAGTATGTACTAACACAGAAGTTTAAGCCACTGTGGTTTATCCTCTGGAAGCACTTCCATTCATGTGTCTAGTTCAAAAAACTGAAATCTTTACCAGAAGTCTAGAACAGTTTACTTTCAGCTTTCCAAGAGACATAAACTATTATGAAATGATGAGAAGTACGGAAAGTCAAATAGAAAGCAACATTCATTTTAAATAGATGAAAATAAACACAGTGAAAATAAACTCTCAAATTTCAGAAAAAAATATGGTTGCATATATTTTCATTGAAAACATGCGACTATTTTTTCCACAGAGCATGATGGACTCATTTCAGTTAGAACAATTCAATGTTCTTTTAATGTTGCACTTTGATTTAAGAGATTTATAGAAGTAACTAATTCAAATATAAGTTCTAACGAAGTTAAATAGTTAAAACTCATTAAGACTATTTAATTTCATTAGAGCTTACATTTCCAGTAAGTTTTAACATTTCCCCTAAGGCCATTAAGAACTGAAATGAAAAACCCTATTAAAATAAACTACAAACTAAGCTGGAAAACTTTCCTGGATCACAGAAATGCTGGACCTCTGCACTAGCTCAGGTCTATGACAATAGAGCAGTATACAATTAACAAGCACAAATTCCAACTAGTGATAGAATGGTTCTATCACACAAAACTTGCACAAAATTTTAAAGGAAATACAAGGAATAAACTACAGACCTGCCAAGCAAACCAGCTTTAAAAGGAAAAACATGCAGGCTTCACAAACATGCCAGTATTTTCAGTCTATCTGTAAATATTTCTCACGCGTTAGCAAAACAGCAGAAGACGAAACAATATGCAGCTTTACTATGCCTTTGTAAGGTTTCATTTTGCTACATGGAGCTACATAGCTAATATACTGTATTTTTATCTGAAACTGGATATAAAGTTTTACTACTGCCAAGTTCCCCTATCTTACCATGGTATAAATTTAAGGTAATATGACTGAAATTAGATGTGATCAGGTGAGAAACTGTGCAGTAATGGGTCTATCTTAGTTACTGTAGAGTCTCATATGGAAAAAAAAAAAATTCAGATCATCAAGTTTACTGCAACCATAACAGGACCAAAAGACATGACAGTATTAGCATACTCAAAGCTATTTAAATATATGAATTTCAATTAGGACAGTGCAGAAAATCAGCAGGTTCTAACCAACTGACTTTGGTATTCAATGAGGCTATACACAGCTGTAATATAATCAGGGGAAGAACTGTAAGACTTGTGCACATCTGGTATCGAATCATGTGACTTGGAGGTGTCATTGCAAAGGACTGCAAACATTGCCACCCAGTCTTTCTAGAAATTCTCTCAAAAACAGAGCTACTAGACTATTTTGTCCTGACCTATTTCAGTCATTAAGTACTGGAAATCTGGGCACAGATATGACAAGATTCAGAAGCGCACGTTAAACTAACACTTGAACAAGAAGTCACAGCCTTCCATATTCTTCCGCAAAGCAGCTTCCGGTCCCCAGCAGCAGATTTCACTGCGGGCTCAGAACACAGCCCACATCCCGTGAAAGCAATAACATGGCATGGGTACCTTTGCTTTCACACATCTTTTTCCTAACAGTGATATTGCAATATTGCCACTGGACTATGCAATGTTTCTCAATGTTCTATTTTCAACAAATCCTGAAAGGACCCATTTGCTCATCACTTAACCCGTATTTTAAATATATGTAGAAATATCAAAATTTCTAAATCATCAGGAACAAGACAGATCCAGAATTTAAAATTCCAACAGCCTAAGTAATGCAACTGAACAGATCCGTCTAACTGTGTCTCATAACTACATGAGAAACTTAAAGTATCTTCCTTCATAAAAAACCCCAACTTTCTACCACTTAAAAAAAACCAAAACAACAAAACCCAATTAAATCTATCGGTACAATTTCATAAACATTTTCACAACGTTTCACAAGCAGTTTCACAAACTGCTGCCATTATTGCCAAGTATTTTGTTATGGAAACTACATGCTTGTAGGAGTTTACCAGCACTTGATTAAAAGCATTCATGGTGAATGAGAGAAACCAGAACTATGGTCTTAGGATGCTGAAACGTACTGAAAACCTATAGCTACTCTTCAGAGGTGACATGACATGACTTAATATTGACTACCTCAGCACAGAGAAGATAAAAACTGTATTAAATCATGTAGCTAATCCTGTTTCTAAAGGAAGCTGTTATCCAAGTCATCAAATATATCTCTAAGTTTGGGAGTTTTTTGTCACTTGCTTTTAGGTTTTGCTTGTTTTGAAATAAACTGCTGCTTGTTAAAAGACTGGTGGTTATGCAGAAACTGAACCCAGTTGCTGGCTGAAACAAAGATCTAACCTTCCCATAATGCTTGATCTTTACTCAAGCATAACTACTGACAGACTCAATGAAGTGAAAAATATTCAGAGCAACACAAGTGTCTTCCAAAATAGTCTAATTATTCAAATATATTATTCAACAAAATCTAAACTGTATTACTACATTGGTATCAAGTAAAAATCTTACTTCAATTAGTATGTCAGCAGACATGATAAATATGTATATATATAAAATATGTGTAGTTATATATAAACACATATTTTTAATATATATACATATAACTTTATAACACACCTAATTTACTAGTAATGGATGAAAATTGATCCATATATAATGTGCCAAATACATACTCCTTACAAATTCAATCTTGATTCAAAACTAGAAAACCTTAAAATGTTCTAAGCTTCTTCTAAGTGTTGCACAGAAAATGTTACATTGCTTACTTCTTAATGGGAGAAAAATAGAGATATCCAATAATAAAAGATATGTAAAAAAACCTCAAACCAATGGTTTCTTACCCAAACACAAACTGGTTTTTCACATTACCTGATCGTGGCTTCAGGCCAAAAGGGATTGTGGTATTTGTAGTAGGAGACGTTGGACTTTTATCCTTATTCTGTGTAATTCAAGAAAATAAAACAAAATCAGAAGTCAAACAAACCCAGAATATCTCAGCACATCTGACTCTGCAAAATGCAAAAGTTAACACGGCACTCTACAGCTATTCCACCATAATCTGATGACAATACGGCCATAAACCTATGATTATCTCCCTTTTTTATTGCACCCTATTCCTGTGCTGGAAAAGATGAGTTTCTGACAAAAGACAGCAAGGTATTCCCGCTAGTTATAAATAGGCTCAATCATTTCTCAGTTTTCTCCCATGTCATCATTTGGTTCCATCAAACATGCATTTTGTGGCAGAGTACATTTAGAAAAACAAAGCAAAGGCATGTTTTTCCTTAGACAAGTCTGTTTCTTCCACAAAATTAATTACTATTCTGCATGGTATTTTCCATGCAACACTGAATTTCTGCGTTAAAAACAGAAAAGAGGAAATTAAGCATATGCCTCAGAGCAGGATCTCCTCTGACCCTGAACTAGGCTAAGAGCTGCAGCAGGAAGGATGGAACAGCACCATACAGGAGAAGGGGAGGTATAATCATCATGGTAGCACAGAAAGAGTCCTATGACGAAACTCCGTAATGAGAATTCCAATTAAAAAGTGATTCCACTGGGAGCTGGGACCTACAGAAGTCCCATCACCAAGACTGGTGGAAGGTGGCTGGGTGCCCATGAATTTGCAAGATGCTTATGCCCAATGCCATATAGAGGGAGAATCCCTATTTCTGAAAAAAAAAAAAAAAAAAAAAGGAAAGGGTAAAACATCTCCATAAGGAGATCTATACGGTTTCTCCCTTTTTGATCTTCCAATGAGATTTGCACTAGAAAGCTACAGGACCAATAAAATCAGATTCCTAGCTGAAAACTAATCAAGAACATGACACAATTGTGCAAAAAGAAATGCATGGAAATCAATAGCAAATCTTGCTGAACAAGGAAAAATTAAAGAAAGAAAAATTTTAAAAATGTGTCAGAATGGAGAAAATGCAAAAAAATTAAATGTTTCATATTTATGCAGTGAGAACTGCATAACTCACAAGCAAGGTGATCAGAAAGCATACTTTTATACCCCAGTAAATCTATGAGACGACAAGATTAAACCACACACCAAACAAACCACATGCCCATTTCTGACAATCTCAGTCATATGTTCTGTGGAATTCAGTTATGTTTCATTTAGTATATGAAACATTTATATAAAATATATAAGAGACAAACAAATGACATCTTACCTCATTGTGAGAGGTTTGCCCACTTGTGTTCCAAACAATTAGATCATTCTGCATGTTCGGAAGGTAAAAAAAAAAAGAAAAAAGAAAAGAAAAAGAAAAGAAAAAAAACATTTCAGAAACTGTATCAGTGATACACTGCAATTGGATATTTTACTAATTATAGTCAGATACATATTAATACTTAATATTTTTTTTCACTGAAACCATTAAGTCGCATGAATAATAAATAATTTTATTGCTAGCTGAAGAACATTTCAAAAAAAGCAGGTGGAAACTATTCACACAGATTTGTCATTAACTTTTGAGCTTCAATATTAAGGGATTATAACTGCATTTGTAAGATTTTAATGTTTGTTGGTTAAAATGCAGCATATTTTTTTTTTAATTAAACTATCACAAAGGCTTAATTTGCAAATATAGATTTTCAATACAGATTTGAAGAGAGAAGTATTCTGTACACAATTAAATTTATAATTGCAATGTAACATACCTTTTTGTTACCACTTCTGTATAGTTACATTGGACACATGTACACCACATCAATAAATATGACAGAAAATCATTAATTCAGCATCAATCATAACTCAACAGAAAGACAACTGGCATCAGTAAAAATAAATTATAGTTCAATTCAAAACAATTTCCTTAGGGCCATTTTTTTAAATTGACAAAACCTGGAAACAAAAGAAAGCACTTGGAACACTAGGTCCCAACTGTCCCAGAGCTTTCCAAAAGTTAGCAAGATGGGAAGGAAGATTACACACCCATGTTGCTTCATGACCTTTCTTGGCCACTTTTCAAGTTTAAAAAAAATTCTTCAGCCTCAGACATCTTTCATAATATTAGCTCAACCACTGTATTACCTAGAATAAACAGAGAGAAATCTTTCTCATCTGATCCCAGCCAGTTCTGCCTGGGGACTTGCATGCTTGAGCACTTCCATTTTATTCTAGTCAGAATTATGAATTTATGCTGAACTGAATTAATTTAGTAACACAAGCAGCAACACAAGCGCTTACTGTACTACACAGAACACAGCATGATTAAAAACTTGCTTTTGCAGGAGGTGTTTCCATTGCACAGAGTGTGCCCAGTATTTTCACCTGCACAAGACAGTGCAGATCGGACCCCAACAAGTGTTCAGGAAGATTTTGCTTCTTTTGAAGAGGTGAATTAGTGCTGTATCTTTGCTAAGCATTTCATGAAAATACAGAGCCCACAGACATTTTGACACTGAATTAGCCTTATCTGCTAATCTCAACAATGAAGTAAGAGCTGCTCCAAATACAGTGTGGTAAATCCAATGTACAACATTATAACAAATGAGATTAATCAACTCAGTTTTTTGACATTTTAAAGGAAAAGAAAAGACAAAATTAAGATTAAAGAAGTCACAAGTTTATCACAGGAGTATTGGATAGTAACGATGACTATACATAAGAATATTTGAAAAGCATCAACCAAAAAAAAACCACCTATTTTTGGATACAACAGACAATATTAAGGTACTGCAAATATGACCGCATCCTCTGTAATGTTGTTGTCACAATCTGCTTTTGTAAAGAGCAGTTAAAAAATCCCTATATAGCAAGGTCTGAAGTAATAACATATGCCCCAATTTTTTTTTCTTCTTCTTCATTTCTGGATCATTACAGTGTACAAATCTTAAAATATTTTTGAAACTTTAAAACTCTTATCTCAACCTATATACAGACTGTTTGCAATATTAAATACAATTAAAAATCTGTTGTTAACATAAACTTAGAAGCTTATATAACTACTAGAATATTTGGGTTGAGGAGGGAAGAGGAATCACGTATTTAATTTTCTTGAAGATCTAACTTTGAGATGACATTTTTTCCAGGGGAATGGAACCCCTGCAACTACTATCCTTTTTATTGGACAAAAATACTTCTACTAAATGTAATATATCAGTTCTTTCCCATAAGGTACAGGTCTTAATCAACTTTCCATTTACAGTCAAACCTTGAGATTCATGCTAAGGAAAAAAAAATAAGAAAAAAAAATAGGCCTAAGCCAATCATCCCCACACACAAATTGACAGAATGCAGTGATCCATTCCAAATGTTTCCACATTTACTGCATCTGGACACCTCCATACCTGGCTCAGTGACCATTTTTCACCCTGTTCACAAGTTCTCGCTTCAGGCTTTGCTTTCTCCATAATCAACTCCCTCCTCCTCTGGAATTCTAGTTCCTCTTCAGCATTTTCTCTCTGTAAGATAAATAACTCTTCGTCTGTGTAGTACTGGAAACAGAACTTTTTTTTTTTTTTTTGCATAGCATTACCTTGGAGCATTTCTTACAAATACTGTGATGAAAAGCAGGCAGAGAAGTAAATACATACTATATAAGTGCAGTTCCAGCACTAACAGGTGGATAATGGAAATCTAAACCAAGTGCTTCATAAAAAACATCAGTTCACCAGACAAGATAAAGAACAAATAATAAGCAACATATATCACACCCTAAAACTCAAACCCCATACTATAGTGACAGTACCCTGGAAAAACACTAGTTTTTATTTTACAAAACATTTTGGGGATTATCTTTAATGAAAATACTGTTTTCCTCCACCAAAAGGTAGAGACAGGGGTCAAATGGTAGATGATAATGCATAGCTGAACTGGCATACAGGGAGAGAGGGAGGGGAAACTAAAATGAAAAAGTAACTGATAAACACAGAAGAATTTTACATACACAGAAACACAGACATAAAAACCCAACCAAATGAACAAAACCCAAACCAGTTTCATAAATATGTTAAAGAAGAATTAGTTTTGTCCTTCATCCTACTTACTTTTTACCTTCTCTACTTGGCAGATTACTAATTGATGAAATTTGGGGCTCATTTTCTGTCTTTCCCCCCCAGAATATTTTGTAATAATACACTGCATTAACGTACCTGACCAAGAGATGACATCTCCATCTGTATTTGACCACTATGTATAAAGACAAAGGCAAATATGTAATTCATTGTGTAGCAACTTGGACATGATGCATCTAAAAAATAATTTTTTTTTCTAAAGAAGGTATATAAACACACTTTACTGTAGACTCCTGAAATTCTAAAACTGTTGCTGGCTCCATGGGATACAGTTTCACAGCACTGCTCTCTGAAATATCCATGCTTAATCTGCAAGATTTGAAATAAAAACATTGCACTGGGCTATAGCTTTGGTAACCATTCTGTTCAGTATTTAATTTCAAACAAATGGATACATTAAAAACTTCCGTAGTTATAATTTTAACCTGTTCAGTGTCATCTCTCAAGAGCTTTTGGAAATGCCTCCTGATGGTTCAGTTCAGTCAAATCAACATTCGTGGGTTCACCTGCAACGTATCACCCTGAGCAATGGCCTGTACCAAACAGGACCTGTTTACTACCAACAACCAAGGCATTATCTAGAAGACTGCAGATTTCTGTATCTAACCTCTAGAACCCAGTGTTCAAATGGAAGCCACACCCCTACCTAGATATTCCTACTTAATTTACAGCGGGTGAAAATAAAGCAGTGAAATAGAAAATGAAAGAAAGCAGGAAATACAGGAAAGTGAATATAGAAATATAAAGCAAACATCTGAAATACTGAAAAAGATCAAATCTGAAATCTTTTCCCTTCCCAGAAATGAAATGCTGTCTATGTGCAATAGAGTATGTGCATTTTAAATTCTGCAGAACACTAAGGCAACAGTAACCAGACAAGCATTTTACAAGTTTAAGAATGACACCAACTAGCAAAAACAGCTTGAAGAGAATTTCAGTTAGTGCACATTAGGTGTGCCAACATCACCAACTGCTTCAGCCCCTGCAATGTTTTCTCTAACTCCTACAGAGCCTTCAGTGTGAGGTAAGGATAATAATGGTTAGAGTTAGTTATTTCTACTAGGTTATCCTGACTAGGCCACCAGAATTATATTAATGCACAAAGGAAACATCTTCAGGAAAAGTTGCAGTGTCTGACATGCTCTAGGTTTAAGTTAAAAAGCAACTACCAGTTCTGTGCATCTTAAACTAAGGAGCAACAGAAGCATTTAAATCCCTCCATGGAGCTGGATAAACACAAAACCTCTTCAGTATGAAAAAAAAATTTCTCACAACTGCTTTATATAAAGCAAGTATAAAACAAAATGCCATTTAATCCAGTAATTATAAAAGAAATTATGAGGAACCCATGGCCCAGAGGACTGAAAGTCTACAGCATCATTTGACAAGTACTGGGCGCCCAGATGTATCTTGGTGCTCAGGTCTGGATGCTAACATACAGGAGACATAAATCAAAAGTCTATATGGTGCTCAGAAAATTAAAAATAAATGCTCATATTTTAAGGTTAGAAAAAGAAAGTGAAGCCACAAAAACCTCAACATACTGTAAAACAAACAGTAGAGAAATACAGACATGCAAGACATGATTAGCCACTTTTAAAAGTAATTTTTCAAATTTACTGTAGTTTTACTAATGAAAGTACATCTGCATGCGAACAAAAAACCAGATTTTCTGTATTTTATTGACCTTTTAAATTTAATAGAAGTACCTAAATATGTAGGAAATATTAGGGCAATGTTTGGAAATAAAAAACAAAATGACAAAATTTATTAGGCTAGCAACTAAAATATTTTTGCTAGTGCTTTTTTCCACAACAAACTTTCTCCTTTTTTAACTACAACACTCTTCCAAGTAATAAGCCTCAGATGAAATACAGAAGCAATGGTACTAGGAAGCTAAAGGAACTAAAGAGATTTCCCAATTTGTACATTTATTAAGCAAAAATACTTTTGATTCAAATATGCAATATATGATTCACGAATTCAACTACTCTTTACATGATGCAAAATAAAGCCAGCTAACTGTGTCTCTAGAAATAATAATAGGACTCAATTTCTGTCCTAAAAGTACAGAAGTCTGTTAGATGAAAAAACAATTCAAAATAGGCATTTAAAGTAAAGAACAGTGCAGTCAAGAAAAGGAAGCAGCTGTCAAGGGAGGAAAGAGAACCAAGTACACTTAAGGCTGAAGTGATAAGGAGGTTTCTAATCTTCAGAGAAATGAAGCTGTAAACCAGCTACCTCATAGAAGTAAGAATCAAAATAAGTTCTGAAATGAACTTAATTTCTGAAGGTGATTACACTGAGAAAAGCAAGAGCAAGCATCTGGACAGACAGAACTACTGAAAACGCTACTGTCAGACTTTGCCGGTAGGGCAAGCACTTATTTCTTTTAAACACTTATTCCTTTGTTTAGCCACAGATTCAGAGTTATTCCACCTGACTTTAGTCACTTTAGACAGGCATCTGAAATAAAAAAATCTTGCCTTCTGCAGTCAAGGGAAATCTAAATAACTTTCTTTGCCTCTTCCTCTTTCTCCTTTGGATTTCAGAAAACTTAAGGAAACTCCACCACTAATTCAGGCACTTCCTTTATGTGCTTCATTGAATTGGCATGAAGATGGGTTAGAAGACCTTCTCATTCCAACAAAATACACCAAGCATGAGTAAGAGGAAAATTAATAGTCCCTAAAACAAATGTGACAATCCTAGACAAAACTTCTGAGTATCACAGTGGTGTACACAAGATGAATAGTTAAGGGGTGTCTCCACCTCTAATTTTAGGTTTCTTTTATACCTTCTTAATTTACTTGTCTAGATACTCAAGAGAGCATGTGAGTTTTCTTCTTAACTATCTTGCACACACTGGTATGCTAACAAAGCACTTAGTAACTCCAAAGAGCTTTCAGTTGTCAGTTAAAAGAGAACTCTAATGTAATTCACAAAAAATTTTAAAATATATTACATAATATTATTTTTATATATTATATCAGCTATTGTAAGCATACCTGTTCGAATCTTGTAATAAATCTACTGCTTCTCTTAGTTGCTCTATCATTGCTATATCAATAGTTTGTTCTTCTGACAAATTTATTCTATAACAGAAAACAAAAACATTAAAAAAAAAGATACAATGGCAATTATCAAGGATAGTCTGAATTTCAGTGTGTGAGCTCCACCTTCCAACTGGCATGCAAAAACTACAGGCAGAAAAACAGCCTCTCTGCACACTAGTATGTGTGAATTTACGGAATTTACTCTGCACACTAGTTCGTGTGTGAATTTATGGAAAGAGCTTCTGAAAAAACTCTCCAACACTTTGTTCTTAACAAAGCCCCTCAACCTAATACATACATAAATAAATGTGATGAAATAAAACTTTCAGCATTCACTTAAACAGAATGACTTCTAAAATTGAAAATTTATTTACCAATATCTGACTCTTAAATGCATTCATCACATGTATTGTCTCAACATGAATAGCAAATACCACAAATTTTTATAAGGGCCAGCTTGCTTTCTTTTGCTTTTCAACATTTGTAATTCTTTTTGAGGGGTAGAAATGTAACCTCCCATTAGTTCTGCCAATAAGGCTCTTTCAGAAAGTACTTATTTTCTTTCCTCCCTTTAGGTCTGGGTTTGGTTTTTTTAATATCATTTAGGACTACACTGCTTGGACAAGTGACAACTTCATGGTGCACTGTCATGTTGAATTTTCTTTCCTTATGCACTCATCTCAGCAACTGATGTCCACTTGTTCTACTCTGGAATTAACACCTATAAACTAATGATTGCTTCAGGGTTAAAATTAGGACAACTAAGAAAAAAAGGAAGTATGTTTTCTAACTAAATTGATACTTTAAATGTACATTAAATTTAGATCTTACAGGTTTTGATGACCTTTTTTTAGCAATGCCTTTAATAAATGAAATATCAAAATACCTAATAAAAAAGCTTGTGTTCTACATAGACAAAAAACTATTGGGATATACAAATCAATTAGTTGTAGTATAACATCTACTCTATTCAACAATAAAATGTAGAACACTGAGCACACACAAAGTGCAAGGTTATGCTTTTGTCATGCCTCCAATTCTACAAACTTATTAAACACCAAAGAAATACCAGTCCTGGTCAAATGAATTAAAGGACACAGCTAATTATTTATAGATACGTAAAAAATACTCACATTTCGTCTGCTTGCCATTGCGTGTCCTCTTCTATTCTCAATAATTCATCACACTCTGCTGCTCTGCTCTGTAAGCAGACAAAAGAGATAATGAGAACTGAACTTTGCAATTAAGTAGGCAGATAAATTTTGCCTTCTGACTCAGCTCTGACCTAATTTATGTAACAGTTTAGGCTGGCTGCTTGAAGCAATCCAACATTTCTGCTTCATTCCTTACTCTACCCCCTTTTAAGATACTGATTACAAGATCTTCTATTCAGAAGATTTTATTAAGGTCAACAGCCCTTACCCTCCTTTACTGTAAAAAGAAAGTCAAGCAGCATAAGAATTCTTTGTTCTATGTCCCAGATTCCATTTGTGACTTTCTGGCCTATAGAAACAATGCTTCAATTAACCACAACCCCAACTCTCCTCCTACTTGCTCTCCTACTGCAGACAGATTTGTTTACAAAGCAAGGAAATTCCAAACATGCAAACAGTGGCAATTATGTACTTCATGCATAATTATTAATAAGATTCATATTTGACAATTTTGACAGTCATGAATCATTTCTCTTTTAAAAGGAACAAACTGGAACAAAAGTTGCATCCAGGAATGTGTATCAGTTAGCCAGTTATTCTGGGTTCAATGTAGTCATAAATTAGATCACCCACACCTATAAATATGAAGTGATACTTATTTGAAAACTTGAGTCTCTTTTATGCTGCCACTTGGTGTTTTGCAACTCTCTTATCTCAGACAGGCAGAAGCACTGAAGTAGTTCAGCTGCCAGTAAAGACAGAAGCTCTCTGAATGAATGTGTATTTGTACTTGTAGAGAATGAACAGCAAAAAACAGAGGCTTAATCCTCTTTTGTGTCGTGTTTGGCACATCAGTTGCATCATCCTGTACCAACAAATTCTACCCAATTCCGCTGTATGTACATTACAACTGAAGAGTGTACCAGCTTCTCTAACATTCTCCAATGATGGCTCATTTCCCAGTGTCAATCCCTAGTAGAATGAATACAGCCATCCTTTTTCATCTTTCTTCACCTTACAGGAATGAAGACCATGATGTTTTCCTATTACAAGGGTACATACCATAAGACAACAAAAATGCAGCACTTATTCTAGAAGGTGACTTGACATAATTTGTCTTTATGGAGCTCTCAACTGCTACTATAGTGTTAAAAAAATTAAGAAAATGTGTTTTACGACCATAAAACTACTTCAAAACTTTAGCCACCACAACTAACACTAAGTCATCTCGCATTTGAGCAATGTAACAAATACAATAAATCTCGCAATTCAAAATACAAAGCAAGTAGCACACAACATACCTGGCATTTTTTTCTTAAAGCCTTAAACATAGTTAAAAGATAACTCTCACAAATCCTAGAAAGAGTTAGGGGTAAATTGTCCTAGATCAACTGTAATAATGTTAAACCTACCTGCTTATTTTTGCTTTCTGTATCTTTTTAAAACAATGAATATCAGCTTCAGTCTCTCATTCGTTAAAATTTCTGCTGTTTATCATTCTTGTTTG
This sequence comes from Origma solitaria, assembly GCA_013397895.1. NCBI lineage: Eukaryota > Metazoa > Chordata > Aves > Passeriformes > Acanthizidae > Origma > Origma solitaria. The sequence goes on along the minus strand of VZRL01000350.1, from coordinate 234,336 downwards.
CTCTGCACTTATGAAAATAGTGAAAATATTTTCCCTCACTTAACATTGTCACAAACTTGCCTTAATGTAGCTCATAAACTCAGTAGTAAGAGTATCTGGTTCATCAAACTGGTTTTCTGTTTCTCGTGAATTATCATTGACAAACACGTGAGAAGATCCTTGATGGAATTCCACTAGGAACAGCAATGAAAAAAAGAAGAATGATTTCTGGTTCAGCTCAACATTTGGACTCAGCATAATTTACTTGTAATAAATTATGGAGTTAAAAAACAAAGTTTAAATTTGAACCACTTTAAAAACTTCAAACAGGTTAAGACCTTTGCATTGTAAACAGTGATGCCAATTAATTTCAAAGTTATAATAAATCCATTCCCTAGGCATATACAGCTGTATATCAGATGCACCACAGCAGGCATTGATGGAGCCAGTTTTGAACTACACCAAGTCTGTCTTGCCCATACCAATAGAAGAACACAGCTGGACAACTGTGCCATGTTTTACGACATTCAGCATGTTTCAGGCAGTGACTTGCAATTGAATGCAATTTCAGAGTTATCATGCTGTAACAAACCATCAAATGCCCAGCAAAATTATTCAGCGCCTGTCCCAATCTCTTGCCTATGTATACTATTTCCAGGGATATGATCCTATGACTTACCCTCTCCAGTTTGCTAATAAACACTGTAGACTATAATCCTGTTATCTCTCTTCATATTCTACCAAATTCTGATGAGTATCTCAACAGAAGTTCATTTAACCAAGTAACACTTAGGATACGCCATATTCTATTTACATGGTTTCCATACGCAACTTGCTGGCTTCATCCTACCATTTATTATTAGTACGTGCAGAACTTCGAGTACCATTGTTTACCAGTATGCAGTGTAATTTAGAAAAATATAAGTTACTTAAAAAAATTGGATAAAATTAAACCACTCACAAAATATGAAGAGATTTACTTGTTTCTAGAGGCGATGCTGACTGACTACAAAAAGCTTTATATACACACTAAGTCCAGCTACAGAAATAGACTGTTATTGCACATTTTCTAAATTGCTGAACATTAATATTAGCTGCTGGGTAGCATGGCTTAAACCAACTTTAACTTTTCTTCCCCCAGTCAGAACCAGATCTTATTAACTCTTGAGACAAGGTGTAACAAGTTTTTTTGAATTGCTATGGAAAATTACTAGATGGACTCATTCAGTATAGTAAAGATTTTCTAAGTAGCATGCTTTTTTCATTTTTACACAACTGCCTATGCATGCCCAAGGCCTTCTGGGTAGGTAGGCAGGCAGGCATGGAATCAACAACAGAATTTCCCTGTATTTCACTTTTGTGTTTTTTTACATTCCAACCTTTTCTTGAGTTAGCATGGTGACCTGAATCATCCTTTATAATATGATCTTCTTCCACAATGTCCGACATTGGAACGTTAAAGCTGATAGTATCTTCATCAGATGGCTAGGAAAAAAATAAGAGAAATACTAGCTCCAGCTCAAACCAAGAACGATAAAAACATACATATTAAAAAAAATGCTCACTAAAGAGCTGCAAATTAACATGGGGGAGGACACCAGAGCATCTAATATGACCACATCCTGCTGTAAGAAGTTGTAGTCACGCTGAATACATCCTCACAGGAAGTTTACCAAGCCGAACAATTCATACGTCCTCTTTTCCTGTCTTCCTCACTGCGCTAGTCTTCTCCTTGCAGTGACACCACTACACTGCGCTGCTCTCTGTGCTTCCCTGGGGCAGCTGAAAACAGAGGCTCCCTGTAGCCACTGAAGTCTGTAGAAACACTAAGCCTCATACCACAGTCCTTTTTTCTTTCCCTCCACAACTTCTTCTCTGCTCTACCATGCACCTTCTGAACTGAATGCCTAAAGGAAGCAAGCTTAACTGTTTAGACCAAGGCAACATCTTTAATTATATTAACTGACAAAGCTGATAAAAAGCATAGAATCTCAAGTATACTAGCTTTTTTGATTTATAAGTTCTTTCATTTCTTTCAGCTGCTGGTGCACTAAGACACATTGCTTATACCTACAAGCCTTTCCTCTCTATGACTTTACAGGCAGCAGCTGCACAAAGCAGGACTGACACAGTTCTGTTCTAGGCCACACTAAGGCTTTGTTTTTCTGCAGGGCCAGCAGTGACCTGCTCAAGTGGGACCTGTTCACATCCCCTCCTGAGGTGAACTAGAGCAAAACCAGTTTGCAGAAGAGGCCAAGTTTTTATTCTTGCTCTCCTGAGATAGAGAACTTACCACTACAACAGTCTCAGAGCTTTGCAAATGTATTTCCCAGCAAACCCATGGGTATTGCTCATTGTTTAAATGCTCTGTGTTTCTGCAACTTGCTACTCTGTGCATACATTTTCCATACATGTATTCTGCAATTATAATTGCTATAATACATATACAGCAGTTTGTTCCCTATCCTTGAAAAATACACATTTTTAGGAAATTACCCATTTTATCAGTTCAGACCATTGTAACAAAAAAGATCTGACATGAAATAGGACTGTGTTACATGTGACCAGTTATTTAATTCTATCTAGCTTCTAGTAGAAGTTTGCCACTCTTGCTACTCTTATATGCTCATGTTTCATGTAGAAAGTACTTTTTCTAACTCCTGAAGCTAAGGTTTGTAATAAAGGATGGAGCAAATCTACCTTGCTCTTAAAAACAGTATCAAAGATAGATGTGGTTATTCCTATTTTCCAAGAATACCTTGGACTCAAAACATGTTGTAAACATGGACCACAATGAATGCTCCTTCTGATGAATAAACAGCATGTTATTAACTCTATGAATTCACTGGCTGTATTCTCCTGCTTAAGGAGAAGAAAAAAAAACAAAAGGGTGTTCAGGGGCTTCACAAAGCCTTTTCAAAAAAAATTTTACATTTAAAAATTAATGATATTTTAAAATGAAACAAATTAGTATCCCAAACAGAAAATAAACAATGCTCCAAGTATTCTAAGCACAGAAGTCACTGCTCTTTAAGATCTGATGCAATGCCAATCGAATAGCTTAAAAAACCAGAAGACACGTACAGTAGAAATTCATTCAGACAACCAAAGTTAGTGAAGTTCCTTCTCTTTCTTTCAGGCTGTATCTCATGTGACATTTAAGCACTAAATTTAATTATTCTAGATCAAAGTTCATGTTGTGTTATTTTTTCAACTATCCTTTGAAAATAGTAAAGTAAAATGTTCCTACACACATTATTAGAAGTATTGGATCCTAAACAGCTACAATTTTTTTTTCTCAGCAGAGTAACATAAACTTCAAGGAAAATATTTTGGCGTTTTGGTATGAAAAAAGAAACAGGCCACTCAATTTGGAAACAAAAAAATATTCCTTTAACAGGCTATGCTTCACTTTCAGGGCCTACAGAATTCTGCAACTGATTTTCCAGGTGTTTCCTGCCAGTGTAATATGAAACAAAAACTATCCAAAGCAGCCTTGGATAATACAAAAGTATCGCTCCTTCACAGGTATCCAACTTCCTTCTTCCACAGTTTTATTTTTATTTAGATAGCAACAGAAGACAACAGACATATAAGAATCAAAAATACCTATTATTAATCTATGATAGAATTCAGATGATACACTTTGAAAGACTGTTCATATACATTCCTGCTGGTACCAATATATCACTCAAATGTACAATAAAGCAGAGACATCATTCTAATCTCGTTCTAATTAGTTTTAACAAAAGAAAAAATTAGGCCAAAGGGAGGGGGAAAATTAATCAAAATGCTACATTTTTCCAAAAAGATGAGGTACATGGTACATTGCCTTAAGGCAGAATTTGTCTTCAAATTGCAATGATCAATTTTACAGCAAAACTACATTTTCCACTTGAAATGCCCAAGATGGCTACAGCTGTGAAAACTGAAGCTGTAATGACCCTACCAAGTCAGAGTGAGACACATAAACAGTTCATCTCATCAAGTACTCCATTCTATGTGTATTTGCCCAAAGTCAATTAGCAAACTTCCTGAAAACTGCATTAGTGTTCAAACAAGTGACTTATTTATGTTAAGTAACAAGCATGAAAAAGTATGTTGTAGTATATTCTGTAAAAGAGTAGAAACTCAATATTCACTACCCTTCAGACTAAACAGTAGTTTGTATTAATAAAAAAAAGCCCAGAAACATGTTTCAATGATTGCTTTATGACTGAACATTTAATGTTTATCCAATGTTTGTATGCAACTTTCTGACTGTATTTAACAACATATGTGAACCTGTATTTGCATCAGGCTAATATTTCTTGCATAACAATCATATGTTACACAGGTAATAAAGGTCACATCAGAAGGAAAGTGAGTGGCAAATTTACTACCACATGCATTTGAGATTACTAATTTCAGTATATATTTCTCCTAGTAGAGCAGCATTCAGGTGGGGATGGAATTTCATTTTCATATAAAAAAAGCTTTGTGCTATTAAAAATTTATTGTTTCATTGTTGGTAGTCTTTAAAGTATTTTTTGCAGCATTTCAATTGCTACGTTTTGATCACAGGTAAGATGATCTATTTTCTCGAGGTGGTATTTATAGCTAGGGAGGCAATTCTGGGATAACAGTTTCATTAACAAGCTGAGCTTCAGGAAGTGTAAGACTGGCAAAACCGTTTGTAGGTATCTCTGAATGGACAGCATGCTCTTACAGCTAGAGGAAAACCATTAGAGATTTGGCTAGAAATCATAACAATTCTGCTTCACTTCCATCTACCAAGAAATTTGCCCAAACACTTGGAAATTCACATGGGTTTTTTTAACTGCCATTCTATTTAAAAGACCAATCAGTATGCAAGCAGATTCATGTTCAATTTGCTTTTTAGTAACTGTAAATTCAGTACCTAAGCTTGAGTCTTCATACATGTTTCAAAAGAAACAGAATCCCTTTTCCTCAAAGGAGGAGAGAAACACTAAAGAATCAGTGTAAAATTATTTTAAGTAGCGAGAAAGGTCATCCTTTTATTGTGACCTAGGTATTTCCCATTAGGTCAGACCACAAATCCCATTATTGTACATTTCAGAAAGACCATCATCACTGATTTATACTGCTAATTATTTACTTATTTATCATTATCTATCCACCTAGATTTAGTGCCCTGTTCAGCTGAGCAGTGCCTCAGAAAAAAAAAGCCTTTGTGAAAGTCAGTTCTAACTGCTTAGGACAACACTAGTCCCACAAAGCTGTCCTTTCTCTTTGCTCAGTCAGACAACAAAGTTCAGGAAAAGATCTGAAGGTTTATTTTCAGCATTGCCTAGCTGCCAGAACATTTAAACACATTAAGATCTGCAAAGTTTCTAAGTTTCAGCACTATAGCAATCTGCCACAACCACATCACAGAACATATTGGGACTGGGCACTGTTAATTCCCAACAGGAAAGAGTAGTCAGTGAAAGAGAAAAATATGTGTGAAGTCATCAGCTTGTAACCTGGTAGCACATTTACTTCGTTGGAAACAGCAGACATGAATTCTGGTTTGTTTCTCATTCTCTAGATGACGTAAACTGCCAGAAAACTGTAAAGAATTTTCACTAGTGGTAGGTCTGTAACCACTTGGAAGGAAGTATCTCACTGCTCTCTCCAGACAGTGTACAGACAAAAAACATTTCCAAAAAAAAAAAAAAAAAAAAATCCAAAAAATCCCAGTCTCCTTTTATCTTTGTTTTAGCCATTTCTTAGCGCAAAAATCATGTCAAGGATATGCTTGCAGAGTTTTTATGTCTAAAAATCTATTCACATTATTACCCAACTTAAAGCACAGTCAAAATATGGGTGCTGGAAGAGAAGCTGGACACAAAATGCAGGTAACTTACCTCTGTTGCTGACAAACGTTTATCACCATTATCACTACCAACACCTGAATCTGAGTCCTTTTTACTTGGGTAGATGTCATCAATGCTAGACGTGAATAAAAAAAATTAAAAATCAGTAAAAAGCTATCATAGCATTTACATTCAAATTCTGTCCTGGTTTTACTTAGATCAGATTTCAAACCATTATTAATGGTAGAAGATGAAATGGCCTAGTACAGTCAAATACTAAAAAATTTACAATCTGATGATGGTAAAATAGATCCCATTGAATGGCTAGTTAGCCTAAGGATCAATCAAACAATAGAAGCCATCTGCTATCCACTTGCTTTTGTCTATACACTAGGCAAAACTGCTTAGTTACTAGCTAAGCAGTACAGGAAGCAATTTAGCCATGGGAGAAGCAACCAAAATAGTAAAACTCAAACTGGAGTCAACTGATTTAATTTTAACCATTGATCCATTAAAAACAAACTAATATCTCCCTGAGGCTTGAAGTAATTATTAACACAGAAACCTCCTTTTGGAGACTTAAAATAGACTGGAATTTAGGTTTTTAAGAAAATTACTGTGGTAATGGCAACTGCTCTCTATTCTGGTTTCATTACCCAATATGACCTTTACTCATTTTAAAGTGCACTATTAGATGCAATACTCTCATCACCTAACTTTTTAAAATGTAGTTTATGATCCCTTTATTTGCTATCCTGAAAGCTGTGATGCTGAAATCAGATTGTCATAGCAATTTAAGAAAGGCCTTTAATCAGTCATCACATGACTAAGGTACCTGATTAATTAACCCTAATCTTAAATTACCTCTTATCAGTAAACATTAAGGATTGTTCCGTAGAAACTGCCTTTGGAAACCTACTTTGTACTATCCCCTCACCCTAACCTGTATTCTTCAATAAGACCAAAATACCAAACAGGATATGACATCCCTGTCAATTTTCTTGTATACTAAAAGAACAAAACAGAAAACCAGAATGTGCTGCCCAAATGGAAAACCTACTCTTCATCCTGGATTCTTCTCACCTTTGATATTTATCTGACAGAAATTCACAAACGGATCTACAAAGGTACGTGGAGAAAAACAATTTGTTCGAAACCTTATTGAGATGACTGAAAGGGAGATTCCACAACAGCTCTTGGTTTCTTGCCCCCAGGGTTTTAGCAGAAACATCTCTATTGTTATTTGTATCAACACTTCGTTTTCATTAAGTACTCCTCTTCAAAGATACCATACTTTTTCTGACTAGTTATATTACACTGCCCATGTTAGCAAAGAAAGACTGGTGTAAAAGCTGATTTCCAACCAGTTACGGAGATGCTATGCTCATAGAAAGGAGCTGCTTTGTTATCTAGCTCCTCTCCTTAAACCATGGTAAAATATGACATTTCCTACAAGTCTGACGCAAGACACAGAAGATTTTTGCCTCATCTCAACATTCATACAGTTCTCTTTGTTTACCAGATGATTTTGGATGAATTAAAAAAGATTAAGATAACTACGTCACAAATATGTGAGAACATATAAATTACTGTGGTAGTTTTGCCTGGCCCAGTTTTTGCCAGTGAACAGAGTGGGGTACAAAGATGGCTCCTGCATGTCCTGAGTAAAGATTCTGGAAATTTTCCACCATGTCCAGCAGAGCCAATCTCTGATGGCTCTGAAGATGATGGACATGCTCCTGGCCAAACCTGGGCCAATTAGAGATGTTAGTTACGCCTCTGTGAAAACATATTTAAGAAGAAATCAAAACAATGTGAGCACGCACTTCTTTTTAGCCAGGGAAGGAGGAGGAGGAGGAGGTAAAAATATGTGAGTAGAGAAACAGTGTTTGTAGCAGAAGAATTGTGGCCTTGGACTGACTAAGAAAAGCCACATGCCTTGCCCTAGCCCAGATCTGTTAGTTGGATGGAGAGAGAGGGTGAATAGAGAAGCAATGTCTGCAGTAGAAGAATTGCGATGGACTGACCGAAGAAAAACCCCACACCCTGCCCCTGCCCAGGAGTTGTCGGATAGTTGGACAGGAGGGAGGGGGTGAGCTGGGAAGTGGTGCCTTAAGAGGGAAAGGGGGGTCAGTGAAGAAACGGTGTCTTAAGAGCTTATTTTTATCTCCAATTTATCCTCTGACTCTGTTAGATTAATAAATCACTTTTTTGCAACTTTAAGTTTCCCGCCTGCTTTTGCCCTGAATCTCATGCGGCCCCTTATCAGTGATCTTATCTCAACTCATGAGTCTAGTGTTTTGTGTTAGTTTTTCCTCTCCTCTGCATAGCTGCAGCAGGAGGGAGCATAGAAAGCAAACGTCGTAGGTGCCTGGCATTTAGCCAGGGTCAAACCCACGACAATCACAAAATAAAACAAAAAATTAAAATTTATTTAATGTGTAGATAGATTGATCCAACACCTAATGTAACTACCATCTGTTTATTTTCAATGTGTTCCAGGAGTCTACTAGAAAGAGGTTAGATTTAAACTAAGGTTCACTTTTAAACTCTTAACTAATGTGCTGCTAACTTTAATCAGAAATGATTTTTAATTTTCTGGAGTCTTATGGGGATTTCATTAGAATAAATGCAAAAATTTGTTTAAATTAAATGAAAGAAAATGAAATCTCTGTGAAAAAGTACATTCTAAATAGCACCTAAAGAAACAAAACTGTGGAATCATAAGATAAATACAATTTCACCATTTATAAGTGTTACATGAAAAAACAAAGTGAGACTTTCATACATACCTCTCTTCCACAGGTTGTGGCAAATGCTGTGGTTCTATGGCATTAAGATACAGTGAGTCTGCTGTTTTAATCTGACAGGCTTGTACAGTCAGATATTTGAATATATGTACCTTACCCTTTGTACAAATCTGTCAGACAAGGGAAAAATTAGGTTTGTAATTAGAATGAAAAGAGTAATTTATTCCAAATGTCACTTAGTGCAAACTTCCCTGAAATTAAACTAATATTACAAATTTCACTTAAAGGAAAATAATTTTTTTTTTTAATTACTAAATATGTCAATTATCTACTCAATTATTTGTGTGTACCAACCTAAATACCCTCAGAGACTAAGACAGAAAACAAGAAAATAATGTATTCCACTTTAAAAAAATCCAAATGAGCTTCTAACTCAAAAAAATTACATTAAAATATATGGTATGGCCTATTACTAACTATAAATTGAGTAATTAATTATTTTTCCAAATTAGTGTATAATGACATTTAATTAACCAGCATGCTCTTTATATCCTTGGTCACATTGTTTTTAGTAGTGTCCAAGCATACTTACAATGCAACTCATCTTCACTTTACAATTTTCTTTTTCTTTAAGTGCACACTTTAATTTGCTTTGTATTTTATTTTTAGTTTAAAGGCAGCATGACTATTGATTATGAAAAGCATTTCTACAATGTAAACAAAATTCTTCAGTATTTCAACAGCTGTTGATCTAGGACAATTGTAGCTTTCAGAGATGCAGATTGAATCTACTGTCCAGTAAGTCAACAACAAAATTGTCCTTAAGTAGCAAGCACAGGTTCCACACGTTTATCTTCATTACTCAGAGTGGCCGAGAGTTCCAAAGAGGAATTTTATTTATTTGTATATCAGAATCTAAAAACTTACACTATAAAGTGAAATAGATTTCACAGGGATTATGTTTCAGACCATCTGCATAATTTTTAAGTTAATAGCAAATCGCTGTAGAACCTTCTAGAACTGGATTCTTTTTACAGAAAGAAAAATTACCCAGGAAGTTTATCACTATTTTTTCAAAATTATATACATATTCCAATGTTAAGTCTCATAAGCAGATAGAAATTACAAAAATAAACAAACAGCTAACAGAATAGACATCTTCTAGATGTGTGTTGGTTTGAGTGGCACACAAATTCATATGGAGAATATAGGATATTTTTTATGTCTTATTTAGATATCAACAACTAATGCCTGTGCTGGCTGAAATTCAGAAGCTTGCAATTGCAGAAGGTGACATTTTATAATCTAAAATGTGTTAACAGTCATCTAATATTAAGGCACAACTTAAATTATACCTGTTACTTACTTGTGCTGGTGGAGATTGCAAAGGATTATTCTCAAGCAGTAATACTTGTAAGTGCACCATCTTTCTAAAACAAATTGGAATCACAAGCACTTTATTGCAGGAAAAGTCAAACTTTACCAAGGGAAGCTGTACTAGTTCTAAAAGTAATAAAAAAGAGAGAAGGTGTTATATCTGTTTTTATTTTTGGCATAAAAAAATAAAGTATTGCTGAATATTTCTGAATATTTCTTCTTTTGCATTCAGAAAAAATACAAACTGAGGCAGGAATAAGATCAACATTTACTCCATTCTATATTGGGAAATAAAAGAGTGTTATTGCTATACAAGTGATAATAAATTTTAGAACAAATACTTTGAAATACTCTTTTTTCCTCAAACTCAGCTGACAGCTCCCATACTGCATTCAGACACTTGGTCAACTTACAAGTTGGCTAGAGTCATAAAGATACACTGAAGAAACCTCACCCACTGTTTTTCAGTGGATACCATTGAATGTTATACTCCCCAGACTCAAATAGAAAAAATTTGAACACAAACTAAATACTACTTTTTAATCATATCTACTTAAATGATTAAAAATACTTTCAAAATGATAATAAGAAGAGCCACCACAGAGATTTTTTTTTTTGGTTCATTTGCTTTTACCTTGGGGTAAAACTTCGAGGTAATTTCTTCTGACATTCAGTTCTTTTAAAGATTTCAGCTGGCCTATCTGCTGTGGCAAAGCTGTGATTTCATTACAGCTGACATCCTACAGCAAAATAGTAATAACAAATAATAATGAACTTTCAGCTCCTACATATCCCATAATACAAACACAGATAATGCTGTTATTGCTATAATTTTATTAGCCTGAAAAAATGCAACAATCTATGTCCTGTAGTCACAACGCAAAAGAACATACATGGGAAAATGTTTGCACATTACTTAAAACCAGACCAAATTCTTATTTGAAGAGCAAGTTAATTTTGAAAATTAATTTAATTTCTATATAAATATTCAAAACTATTTACTTAATAAGTTCTACTTTTTCGTTCTTTTCTTCATATGAAAAATTCAGTACTGTAATTATATAACCAAATATATCAGGATGAATGTAAAAATCCTAGTGTGTCGGTCTGAGTTTTTAAAAACGTTCCTGTTCTTCTAGATGGAATATTTAAGCAAAATAAAGTAATAGTAATAATAACAACAATAACAGTAATACAGCAATAGCATTCTGTAATGATGCTCAGTAAAAGCATATATTTGATCATCATAGCACATAGTAGGCCATAATAGGGCAGATCTTGTTTAGCATTATATAACTATTTCTAACAAGAAATTGCTATAAATGTGTACGAAAGATCAACTTCTTCGATTAAGTCAGTTTTCAATGAGACAATTGTTCAAAACTAGCTATCATTTTTGCTGCCAAATGGACATTAAAACCTCTGTTTACATCCCAGGCAACCTACAAATTTGAGTAATGTCCCAATTATACTTTCATTTCTGAATTAAAAGAAAGAAACAGTATTTCACAATATCAAAGCTAAATGGGGTAATGCCAAATTTTCCTAAAAAGCCAGAAAATACTTTTACTCTCTCAACTGTTTCAAATGGATTTATAAAGTACCCAGGAGCTCTTAGACTACAAAAGCTTTAGAAGTCAGATTTCCAAGTCATGTCTCTGAAGATGCTAGCTTTAACACCAGTCAAAAGCATTACATTAACTCTCTATCTTTAAGCCTAAAATCTTGTTAACAAAAAAATGATAGTAAAAGCGAAATGTGATCTGGCAATGCTGTTCCCTGTATCCGACAAGTTTGTTCTTGTAATAGAATCTTTCGGCTGCCAAGACTTCCTTCCTTTTTCAAAACACAGTCAGGAAATTATTGTAGCTTTTAGACAAGGAAATTAAAAATCCTAGCTAATGAGTGTATTTTCTGCCCAAGTTGCAACAAAGTTTGGTTAATTGCACTGTTCCCAGATAATTTATTTTTGAAGCTTTACTGTCCTATTTTTAATTTACAGTCTTTAAACTACTTCATAATTAGATACTTGATTTTTAGAGCACAGAATTTAAAGTCACCTTGTGGCAAAGAAACTCTAGACCAAGTGTACTTAGGCACACACATCAGAACAAGTCAGGGAAAGAGACAGAGAATTCTAGAGGAAGTACCAAAAAAAGAAAAAGAAACCTGGCAGTGTGTAACGTCAAAAACAAAGTCCACTTCCACTTACAGCCTTTCAAAACATCCTCAGTAAGACTGATCTGTTGTGACAGCATGTCAGCATTCACAAGATCTCTAGAGACAGTAGTATCCTTTACCCTACTAAACACTGTAGTTCAACTTGCTTTTTTTATTACTTTGTTTGAATAGCCATGGAAAACAAAGACCTGTAACTTTATTCCCAGTTATGCTCCTGCTATTAGACTCCATGAGTGTGTATGTGACAGTGTTTAACTTTCCCATTACTTCGGCAGTAATGGAAGCAAAACTATCGGAGTCAAACACCTATGGTTTTCAAGCTCCTAATTTTTAAAGGAACTATGCAACAAGCAGTTTGGAACTTGTCTTCAGGGACATTTGCAGGTAACTGAAGTGCAAACACCCACTCATCAAGTTCCAAGGGGAACTAGTATTTGCTGAGGTCAGATTTCATGCATTAATTCTGTTTCGTTCTTACCAGATAGGCCATGTCTTGTCATGACAAGACAGTTTGGCAAAATCAGAGAAATGTAAGGTGTATTTAAATTTAACTTCAATTTCTGTGGCATGAAAAAAAGTTAAAATCATCAACTTTTTTTCTTTGCTTATGGTAAAGTTTAAATGGTCTTAAACCAATCAAATTCAGCATATATATTCAGCAATATAAAGAGAAAAAACAATACAGTACTCTGACTCCATATTAACATATTTATTCATACACACACAGAAGTTTACCCAAACCATTCAAATTAAGGCAAACTTCCTCCTTACATCATTTTAAACTCGGGACTCCTGACTGAGCCATTATTCCTAAAAAGCACATGGATTCAGTCAGAACTTGTGACATAAAAGCCCTACTGAACAGTAAAAAGAAGTTACACAGTATTTGGAGCACATGGACCCTTTGAGGAAACAGCAGGCATCAAGTACCACGTGGTCAGGCTGCTGTCCCTGATTAGCTTATTGAGGTAAAGGACAGAAACCCCAGGTGAGAAATTTATTTGAAGGCTTCCAACATGAGATAGGAGCACCCAGGAGATGGAGAGGCAGAAGAAGTATTGCACTTCTGCCTTCTTCTATCTGAAGAAGGCAGAAGTGCAATACTGCCTGACAGAATGGAGAACAGAATTTTACTGTACATCTGATAGTTTTGAGTACAATTACTGAGTCACCTCTGCCTAATTACTATTCCTTGGCAGAAAGTAAGTTTCAGATTATCTTCACACTAATTTTGCACTCTCCTGGCTGACAGTAGAGGCATGATTGAGTTAAAAGTCAATTTCCCAACCAAATTTTGCAAATAATGGCAATGTGTTCTGCAGGGAGAAAAAAATTATGTTACAAGCACAAAGTTAAGTTAGCTGTCAGAACCCTAAATTTAAAAGAATATCTGAAAGTTTTCTGCATGTAATATCAAAGTTATCTTATGCTACAGGTATGAAATTAATAAAAACACATGCATGAAATAGAAAAACCATTATCTGCCCCGTTTTGGAGGGGAGGGGGAAAATGCAGAGTTTATTGGGAAGATCTGATCTAATTTGCAGCAAAATATACTTATATCATTCTACAGGGACTACAGAGGTAAAATTTGTATTAAAAGGTAGATAAAAAGAATCATTTGCTATGTACACACAGATCTCACTGCATGCAGCTTGTGAAACATTTGGGGAACCTGAGGTTGCTCAGAAATGTCCTATTTATACAAGAACTGCATGGAGCTAGGCAGCATCTCAGGATCAATCCCCTGGCCCAAGCCAGCAACAACACCGTGTACACACCAAATCAACAGCATTCCCTGCCAGAGGGCTGGGTGATGCTTCTGCTTGAATCCCATGCTATTCAGGCTAGCATTGCTCTCACACAGCTGAATTTTTTGTGCAACAACTGCAACATGACTTAATGTTTTTTGTTTGTTTCTTTCACTCATTTTAGAACAATGATCACCTTATTATCCAAACTGCTTTATATTATACATGCCAACACAGATCCCCACTCTCAATCCCACCACTATTTGCTTTTCCCAATACATCACAGTTATGTCACTTCCAGTTAAATAGTGCAACTCATTTCACTAGAAATGTACCAAACACACGTGGTGGCATCAAATTGTGTAATCAGGTCATCTGAACAGAATCATGGCCACTTTAACAAAAACTTGTTCTTTATTCAGCTCCCCCGCCTCCGCCACCTTCTAATGACAAAGAACAAGCATCAGATCTTTTTCAATTTTCATGTATCTTCTAGGCTACCAAAGAGACATGTAGCTAGAACGTCTCATTTAAAATACTTCTAGAGCAGGAATTGTTGTGGTCTTCATGACAGAGTAACACTGGAAGTATACTCTAAGCGGAATGTATTATGGAAATCCAGTATTCCAGAATTTAAATGCATGATACATTTCAACTGAATAAACCAAATCTACTTTGGGCATAATCTACATTGATTTTCAAGCTTCTAGTTTTTTTGCTAATTTTTTTACTGTATTTAACTCAAATTATTTATAAAACTGGAACCATCACCTTTTATTGTATCTATTTTAAGCACAACAAAACCAGTGCTATAGCCTAACACAATTTTTGAAGAGTAATTAAATCAGAACCATCTGTGTAATCTTATTAAACCCATCACACACACACAAAAATTTAAAATATTTGGTAAGATAAATTAATAACACTCACCAAACAAAACAAACTTGCTAATCTTTAGCTTAGTCATATCCCAGAATGGAACAGGTAACTACACCCCCATCCTCATGAACAGCCACATCAACTGTAATCTATAACAGAAGCCTGAAACCACAGGATGCTATTCAAGAATACCAGGAGGAAAAAAGCCCCATAGTTTCCACTTCACATATGAAGAATAAATAGCAGGACTGGGGCACAAAGCAAGGTTAGCTAAATTTCTATATCAATTTATTGCAGGAACTATCATAAAAACAAGAATATGATGATAAGGGACTTGCAAGTACAGAAAAGATGGGCAAGGTAAATATTGTCAATGGAGACAGCAGCAGCTGAAAGGAAGTTCAAATCTGGTTGTTTTACTATTAATAAAGTACCAGTGTCAAAATGTAGTTTATTGATCAACTTGTATCTCAAAAGGCAAAATTAACAGAAATAACCAGAAGACTCATGTCATAAAAAAATTCAGAGTCTCAGCCTACAATATATAGTACAGGAAGAGAAAGGGACAGGGAAGCATTTTCTTATATATATTTTCCACACAAACTTTAAAAAACGTGCAATTAAATTAATTGTAAGCTATAGTAACAAGTAATTTTTGCTTTTTCAGACTGTCATTGACTGGACAATATAATGCAAATGAACTACTGCTTGCAGAAACAGTATTCGTGTGGACAGCTTTGAAAACAAGAGAAGCATAATAATTTTGTAGATCTGTTTAGATGGGTGTTCCAGGAAAGGAAGGTTGCATGACAGATGTAGTGAAATAAAATGAAAATAAACTGATAAGACCAGTATCATGAGTAGAATGCAATGTGGTAAGCAGATAATAACAGCAGAGAAAGGAAGCAGGAGGAGAGGGTGCTATGGGGGGTACAGCCTTGCAGGGCCTGATGCCAAAACTTATGAACTTGATACAGTGAAATGGAACCAGGGCAGGCAGTAAGCAAAACTGGTAAAGGTGTGGAACTTTGAAACTGAGTTTTGAATGAACCAAGGGCATTGGTTTGAACCAAGGGCATTGCTGTTTGAAAGAGTCCTGAAGAACATAAGAAAGGAAACTCTTACTGTGTTATTATCCAAAACACCTGAGAAGTTAAAAACGTACATTTTTCAACCTACATTATAGTATTAAGCACTTGTTCAAATACGTGTGAAAAGTGGCTTTTACTCTTTCTAGTTAAACTCAAAAGAAGTCAAAAGAAGAAGTGGGAAAAAAAAAAATATCAGTAACATACCAATTCCATTAACTGTTTCAGCTGACCTATCTCTTCTGGAAGAGAACCTAGCTTATTGTTACTTGCAATTAAGACTTTTAGAGGAAGACCACACAGGCAAGCTGGCAAAGAAGAAAGCTGATTTCGACTGCAACAAAACAAAAAAATATTAAAACCATCAGTGATGTTCTACTGTATATACACATCAACTCTGAGAGTTGCAAAATTTCTTCATTTTCATGGGTTAGATTTTATGCAGATAAAATGTAAATTTTAAAATGGCAATCATTAACACAACACTTGCACATCAGAAACATCTGATCATTGACTAAGCAATATTGTGGAACTTACCACCCTGGAAAAAATGCATTGTATCAGTTTAACAACACTGCAACATACCTATTTGCCACCAAGAACAGTTGTTTCCCTTCCTAATGAATACAGGAAAGTCAACTGAGACAGTATTTTTCAAGTATTTAAACATTCCTGTAGTTTTAACATGCCATTAAAATGGATGCCTTTTGTTCCAACTGAAAGACAAATATATGAATACTGACAAAAATGCTATTTTCTCAATTACTTTAAAGCACATTTATAGTTGAAGATCACTTGGTACATTTTATTCTGTGATAGTAACCCAGGTAAATACAGCAAAAATTTCTGGGACTATCAATGGTTCATTTCTTTCCAATATTCATAAGCTGAACCTTAAGGATGACAAATGTCATGACCCTTTGTGAATTCCACATGATTAGAAATACTGATTTGTGGCTCAATTCCCAGAAGAAACTTTATGCTCATCAGAATAACATAGTAATTACTCTTTCCTAGAATATAACATTTTCTCTCTTACTAGTATTAACTTATAGTAAAACAATGAACAGTAACTTAAAGTGGCGCTCCAGTAAAAACCACTTTAATTAGCTCCCACCTAAGGGTTAAGGCTTCAGAAAGCAAAGATGTATGACCAAATTCTGGAAACACGTGGCAAAAATTGTCCTGTGCAATGTCAGTAAGAGTTGCAATATTGAGGTGAAACAAAAACAAAAATCAAAATTCCACAAATTGCAAAGCATTTCTTCAGCTGCCAATCCAGCTCTGTGCTACCAAGCTGCACATAAAGATGCATATTCACGCTCCACACAACAGTCTCAAAATGTTGTACAAGGCAAACTACCATCATATTTCTGTTGCATAGGCCAGGAGACAGATGGATATCAAATAATAAACCCAAAGAAAATAAAAATGAGAAATCCAACTATTAACCAGCAGCAGCTGAAAAAAAGTATCAATGCTTATTGTGGAACCAGGTTTCTTAATTCTGGTGTCCCTACACAAGACCAAGACACAAGTTTTTCGAAAAATTACATGGAAATATTTTTTTTAAGTTCTAAAGAACTCAAATTGAGGAAGCCTAGACCCTAAAACTGTAAACCCTATGCCACAGACCAGCAGATCAGACACAGACAAAAAATAAGTAAAAACAATTTTTAAGCTCCACAGAACTCAGAAGCAACCCACTAAGAGATAAGGAACAGAACCAGGGCAAGTGAGTAATAAAACATCATTAGTTTAAAAGGAATTTCTTTAAATAAAACATGAACAGTATCCACCAAGACCCAAAGACTATATATAAATCTCCTGGCATCACTTTCTAATGCTATTTAACATATGGGCTCTGCTGGTAGCAGGCAGAAAAATATGCATTTTAAATCTATAATGTATTTCTTGCCAAGAAGCAACGTGGTTAGAAAGTCAAGGATGTACTTCCTTCTTCAGACTCTTCACTATGTTCAGCTGAAGTGGGGAAGGGCACATCCAAGTGAAGAGGGGATTTAAAACTGAGAGAAATGATCTCACTTAATAAAACGAAAAAATTCCTTTTACTTTTTCCAATTTACTGTCATGTCATATAAATCTACTACAGATTTGTGACGACTCAGACAAATTCTATCACTACACTGAGTTCTAATTCACTGTTTCATGCCATTGAGTTCCAATCAAGGCAATTCCAATTCCTAAATTTACCAAGTTGTTTTATGTATATTTAATAATTTAATCCATTTTAAGTTCTTTATGTATATCTAACAAACACTAACTCAAAATCTCAAGTCCTATTTCTTGTATGTGTGCAGATACTCAAGACACACTATTCCACTTCAATTTTCAGTGCCAAAATAGTGTTCCACGGTGGCCAAAACTGCAGTACAGTAATAATGCAGAAAGACTTGAGAAAGACCCTCAGTGTTGATAAAACTGATGACCAAACCCTCATACTTTGAATTTAAAAGACCAAGAGCCACTTCACCCTCTATTCAGACCCTATTCTCCTGAAGACCAGACTGTTACATCTTCACTATCACAGTTTTTACACAGTTAACTGCAAAGAAAACTACACACGCTGCCCCAACTGAAAAAGGGCCTACCTGCTCTCCCATCAAGAGCACGTGTGCATTCACCTGCACTTTAACTAGAAGCTATTCTCGGTACTGATTAATATTCATGCACTTTGCCTTGAAAGGAGGCAAAGGTGTCTAACTCTTTGCCACTTTCTCCTAAAAAAGGTAGCAGCTGTATTTCTTTCACAATATGACTATGCTAGTGATAGATACAGTATCGTGCTCTTCCACTCCATTCCCCATGGAGAAAACATAAGTCCTCTGTCTCTATGCCTCCATCTTTTTAACTGCAAAATGAATGTCAAGTTTTACAAATTTGTCATCAGAAGTGAATTAAAAGAATAAAACTGTGCTGATGTGATCAATGTTCTGAATTTGTTACAAGGGAAAGAGAACTGGACCAATATTGCTTCATTTTTCTTTTAATTATTATTTTTACATTTTGGCATTTATGATGCCTTCATACAGAGCTGTCTCTGCAGCCAATGAGCTCTAGCATTAGTGTTTTCAGTAAAATGAAAAACAGAGTCAATTGTTCCAGAAACTTACAAAGTGTGGACAAAAAAAGCTTTACACATTTCCAAACAAACAAAAAAATGTGGGAAAGTTACACTTACCTCAAATTTAAGTAAGTTAGCATTTGCAAGTTTATTATGGCATCTGGTATAACTTTAATACAATTGTGGTATAGATTTAGTGTTTCCAGTGACACAAAATGGCACAACTCTGTAGGAACTTCAGTTAATCTATTCTTGGATAAATCTGAAAAGAGAAAAAGAGGGAAGGTACATTTTTTGGAACCATCAGAAAGACACACTTTGAAAAGCTGTGCTCTATTAAGTGAATAAATATAATTTACAGGGACACAGCAAATTAGACCAGAATTTTTATTATGCAAAATAAAACTAGCGTGAACTTCCACAATTTTGAAAAGGAACAGACTGCATATAAAAGAGCAAACATTCAGTTATGATTTATTTGGTGTAATAAAAAGTAATTATTTGCAGGACTCAATATGCTGAGGAAATACTTGCACACAGATTCCAAAGCTCATATAATATACCCAAAGATCTTGCCAATACACAGCAAGATATCTGCAAATAATGATAGCATTGAGAGAAAAAAGGCAACCAGGATTACATATTTTATTTCAATAAACAAACAAATAAATAAATAAATAAACCAGCTAGCTCTTTAAACTGACCTGTATTTCCTGGGTCTAAACCATTTATAAATGAATGCCATCTATAGTGAAGGCCTTCAAGAATGGATTTGATATAAGTACATACAAGACAACAATGATGTTCCAATCCCAAGCAAGCGCTTGTACCACAGAACAAAAGCTTTTGACTTCTGATCAGTTATTCTTCATTTCCTATTCCAAGCACACAGAAATTAAGGAAAATAAGGAGGAAGAAATGTTACTGAGCTTTGTTATTTAACTACCACTGTATGAAGAATGAAGTACCCTAATACTGATGTGAGCTCAAGTAATAAAATAATGCATGCCAGCATTCAACTGAATCAACTGGGTTCGAATCATTGTTTAAATAGTGTTTCAGAGCAAACATTTTAGCTTCAAAAATTACACAAATGCTACCCACCCATGTCATATCAGCCAGATAACCTGACCTGAAGAATGGTCACCTGCTAAGCAGAAGGAACAGGAACGTACCTAGGCAAAAAGTGAAATGTCTGATGGTAAGCAAAAAAGTAGAACTTAATGATCTCCTCACTTCACTGCTGCTATTTTAAGCCTACTGCCTGATCCTTCAAAGTTTACTTAAACTAAATAAAGGCAAAAGCAGCCAAAGTATAGAAGATGTATTTCCACAGCCCCGATAATCTGTCTCCTGTCTTAAGGGCCATAAAGCAAATTTTTTGCTTTTTGTGAACAAACAAGTAGAAGTCTGAAGAATTTTTTAACTTCCTTTGCAGTTTGCTGTACAGAAGCACATCTTGAATTCAAACCTATCACCAGTCAGATTCGTTTTGCTCTCGTCTCCTGCAATGCAAGCTGAAATTCAGTACATTCTATTCTTGTCAGATTCCATTCTGCTTTATCTCATTGCTTCTAACAAGAGGTTGGTCTCATTATTCCATCCCCTACCAAGACAATTGTGATGGCCTACAGGCACAGACAGTAATTGAGAGCAGCTCTGCTGACCCTAATGGTAGCATGACTGAGTTGAGCACCTCAGCCAAAGTTATTCACTTTTAAGTTACTATACAACAGCAACTCTTGAATTGCCCTGCTTTCTCTCACCAGGCTTTGATGGTGGTTAGATGCAGCATTACCTCAGCTTCTCCTTCCCTTCGTTTCTGACATAAAACTAAAGCACTCCCTGTTGAGTGATTCTTACTACTGTTTCAAAGCAGGAGAAAGCCCTTCCGTGTTCCTCTGGTTTAGTGCTTTAATTCTCTACTGTTTTCTATTTATCATAAGAGCACTTGTTTACCAGCATGGCGTTACAAAAGAATTCTGCTACCTTTCTACCTATGTTTATTATCAAATATTAATTGAAGACTGCCATGCTATAACTTTTTGAATCATGCAGGGACTATTCATATTTTACAATTAGATTGCAAAGAAAACCTTACTTTTTTTAAATCATGCTTTTCTGTGATGTTGCGATGAACATCCTGCTCCCTTTCTCCTTTAAAGTGGAAGGAGAAGTAAAATTCAGATGAGTGAAGTGAACTTTTGGTCTAGGGTGAAAGCAACCTGTTTGGCACTAGATGGTAGATGGAGAGTGACAACCCATCCTTCACCTGATCCCTGTCCAGTGATACTCAGATCAAAACCTGTAAACACTAAAACGTTACTTCTTTTCAAGCTACTAAAACTGCAGCCTGACACCTTAATTCCCTCTTCATGCCTGTTCTCATTTATCTTCACATCAAATAAAAGAGACTGCTGCCACAATACTTGACTCACTCATGAAAAATTCTAATACCTCAAAAAAGCAAAATAGCAACTAGATTGACCCTGCTCCTAAAACAGACATTATTATGACAGTTAAATGCCTTTAATATATATTTTTTTACATTATTTATCACTATCTTTTTTCCTCAAGGTTTTAACTCTCTTAAACCAACGAAAGACAAACAAAAACTACACAGATCATAACAGACAAATACATTCCTGTCATCCTCAGGACCATGGATTATAGGATACACTACAAACACGACAAAGGAAGTCAATTATTTGTTGCTGTTATCACAGTAAGATAACTTCAACACTTGTATATATTGTTGTTTCTTAAATAATGATTATGATGATAATTTTAAAAAATCTAATCTTTTCACAGGCAGAGAAATAAAAACTACACATTTTATTTATCACTGTTGTAACATAACTTCATAGAAAAAGTAGAAGTTTGTCACTATCATTTACTCATAAAAGGTACCATTAATAGCACACCTGAACGTCTTTGCGGAACGCAGTACGGGAATGGAGCCTGACATACAGAATGCCCATCACATTTTTAACTAGTGGTATAATTTTTGCCAAAAAATAGACCTCCCTGATTACAGGGAAGTAAAAGAAGAAAACAGATTGCTTTTTTCAACCTTCAAATGAATGTGAGCCTCTGAACATAATGCAGCTGTGAAGAAAGCTTAGCACCTTTCTGTAAATTCCATACAGGATAGCACATGTCTTCAGAAACTAAAAGGAAAACAGCCTGCATAACAATTTTATACCGTACCTTAAAAGTTCATACAAACATGTAGAAAAACCGCTAAAGTTTACATAACTCTTTTGATACTATTTTATACAAAGATATTTTTGCTTCAAATTTCTGCATCTTACAGTAAGTCTGTATAAAACTCAGAGTAAACCTGAAACACAAGTTCTAGAATAAAGTACAAGGGTTAGGACTTTAGGAAACTGCAGAATCTTTTGAACATACTGAGAAAAACCGTATGCATGTATCTTGGGTTTGAAACCATTCATAAACTTTCTGAAAAATATTTTGCAAAAGCATTCCTGGGTTATTTAGGGAAAAGAAAGAATGCAGAAACTACACTTTTAAACAACTTGTGAAAATACTTTCAAAGTGCAGAAACAACTAGTTGGCAAATCTTTCCTTTCTTCCTGCAACTTTTTAACTCTACATTTCCCAAATCGCTAAGCTACACATCCCTGTCACGTCACTACTTTGAAGAATAACATTTTATGGTAATTACTAATAATGAAGTTACTGTACAGACTGGCTTTTGCTACAGAAACGAAAACGAACAGAAAGGTGGAATTTGCTGGTGTTTAAAAGAATTTTGATAAATTTGCTTGTACTATGTAACACAAGGGAGATCTAACAAATTAATGAATCTATGATAGCAGAAGGGCATTTCATGTTTGCCAAAACAGTACAGGTAGGTTTCACCTGAGGTCACTATTTCCTGCAACTTCCACTGTGAAACAGGTGACACAAATATGAAACAATGGGGCAGGAGGGGTCCATGCAATGGAGTAAGCTTCCTGTTTTAAATGAAATACACCATTCATTCATTATTTGCAACACCAAGACATTTTCAAACTACATCTGGCTTCACTTCGTCTTTCCCTGCCAAGAACAAGTCTGTTAAAACTCCAAAATAAAGTAACAGAGCACAAAAAAATAGGAAAGACAGTTTAGAAAAATGTTAGATGGAATCTTGATCTTTACAAGGCTCAGCAGAATTCTGGCGCAATGACATGGCTTTTGTATGAGAAATTTTACTATGTTGGAAGCCAGACAGGAACTACACAAAATAAGCACTTCCTTAGCTGGGAATGAACAATAAAAAGCAAAAAAAGTTCACACTGGTAAATAACCATTTAGCAAGCCTTTTTTGGTGACTGTCATTCTGCATGGCCAGGAACCATGCTGCCATTACACCAGTAATTACTGGCCCCCATCCCTGGGGCAAAACCTTTTCATTCCTACAGCTCTGACTACATTCATCACAATGAAGTGCCACCACTGAGTAGGACCCTCCTGACTTCACACTTTACAGCCACATAACCAAGTGCCACTATACATACATACACACATTGCATAAAACATTGCCACTGCAGAAACAGAAATGTTTTTGTCAAAATAACCAGAATAATATTAGAAGCCAGATAGTTACAGTTCTTTTACAAAAGCTATCAAAGTGCTCCAATTTTACTACTTTCCAGTGACTAATATATTATTAAATATCAGTTATTAGTACATTAAATTGCAGACAATTCATGGGAGAGCTAAACAACTTAAGCCTTTGAATTTTAACAATAATTCCTTAAATATGCATATGCACTACTACATCATAAATCTTGGCCAAGAACTTTAAAGAAAGCAGTTTATTAAAAAGAAGTGATTTACACATTTCAGATGTTAGACAAATCCACTATAAGTTTATGTTTCTAGCACACAAACCTGCAATAGACAAAAGCTGAAATTGTGTCAGAAGTATCTATCCACCACTGAACAGGAAAAAATATATACATATACATATATGAAATACCTGTATTTGCTTGCTATGAAGTTCTGAAATCAAGAAATTGCAAGGGAAAACAGTTGCCCAAACAAGCCTAATTCCAGCCCACCAAGTTCCTTTTTTTTTGTAGGACTCAGCACTCACTGAATAAAAGACAGTAATCATTTTGAAGAACCTATTTGCATTTGTACTAAGAAACCATTCAAGGTATTCAAATGAGATGTCTGAAATGAATTTAACAAGGAATTCAAACAATTCACTGCAAAAGCCTAAAAAACATAGTAAGTTCAACCCTAATTTCATAATGCAAATAAGAATGTTAGAAAGTACATAAAGAAGTCTACAAAGACAACTACATGGAGCTCTTTTATACTGTAAGCTACCCATAGTTTTATCAGGCTTTTAGGAAGACTGTATTTCTTCACTAGCAAAGTATATCTTCACTGACAACTGAAGCCACAAATTGATGGCACTGTATCTTGGACACCTTTGGAATATCTACTCAAAGTGCACTTCAGATCTTCAGCAACACGGTACTCAACCTTGGCAAAGAACACAAGTCATCTACTATCAGTGTAATTGTACCTATGAGAATCAATCAAATGTCAATGCTCACTAATGAAGCAATTACTTTGTTCTAGACTTCAGCCAATTTCCCCCCCAAAATGGTAGGAAAATACACCATTCTAGAAACAAATGCTATCTATTAGTCATGAAAACACTAATGTAACTATGAAGTGCTAACATACTTTTAAGACAGGCCCTACAAGTTGTCATTGTCTCCATACTCATGGTAGAGTACCTACTTGTCCTCCCTCTGTGTCAGAATTAATGAATAATGTCCTGGGTGTACAGCCAGCTTTTATTGCAGTCAGCAGCTTCTAGGACAGTGATGCTACACAAGTGAAAGAAAGGCAGCAAAGACCTCCACCACCTCTAGCATCAAATGCATTCTGCTTTATTCATGACAGTTATGCCACAAAGAATGCATGGCATTTCTTCACTAAGAGACATTTCTATTCCAGTTATTTAGCAAACAGAGTAACTAAAACACAAGAAAGGGAAAAAAACAGGACTGAAGAAAAGCAGGCTGAGAGCAGCAACTCGTAGAGCGTGGCAGAGGTGTCACCACTAGAGGGAGCCCCGATCTCACGGACTTCGCCAACACCCTGCATGTTTCTCCTTTTCCTTCTCTCAGAGCCCACTGCCAGCGGATGAACGGGGCAGAAACAAGGTTTGATTTAAAACTACCCCTGGGCACTCCTATGAACCTGTCACGCACCATAGTTTCCAAAATACAATAAATGTGGCTGCTCAGTTGCAACCATTACTGAAGGAAGCAAATAAACACACTGATTTCCAAGCCCTCAAAAAAGTCTGTTCTGGAAAAGTCTTTAAGTACTTTTCTACAGCCTTCATTCAGATGATGCAAGAATATGAGGCATCCTTGAGCTCTCTGAAGTACAGCAATAGCAACGTTTGACCAAAATGATGACAGCATTTGACAAAGACCCTGCTTGCATTCTGCCCCAGCAATCCTTATTTACTCTGTTCCATCCATCAGTCCTCAATGGAATACACGGCTTACTTTTCCACGATGACTTCCCAAAACAGCACGGCCAAATGTAAGAAACATGCATCCTACATTTCTTCTCAGGTAGTGCACAAACTAGCCTGAAGCAATTCAGTAGCATAAATTGGCTCTCCCAGTGACCACAAAATTTTGGGCAAACATCATTTCAGGGATTTTTGTTTGCTCTGTGTGAAATAAGAGGGGAAGGAGTGAGCAAAAGGCTATCATATTCTCATTATTAGCTCCATGGAACACTCCAGTTCCAAAGAGACAAAAGGAAATTTCTCTGCAAGAAGTATGTTCAAAAGAGTATCGCAAGTCTGGAGGAATAAAAAAAAGAATGTTAATACAGTAGTCTGCTACATTATTGCACCTGCTTCTAGGTGCTCACATATAACATTTAAATTTCTCCTTTATCTTCTACTTCTTTGTCTTTAGGACAACAATGGTTTGGGGTTAAGATTGATGGAAAAAACTGCTGGAGAAGAATCTGGTGTGAAAGCGCATTTTCTGAAGATTTCCTAAAAACATACTGTAAGACAACAGGATTATTCTTGCAGACCTCCATGCAGGTACAAACAGATGTGGCATGTGGTGGATTGAGGCTGGCTGGCCTCCAGCTGCCCACCTGATGGTTCTATCATTCCCATCCTCAGCAGGACACAGGGGAGAAAACACAATGAGAAAGCTCATGGATCGAGATAAGGACAGGAGAGATCACTCAGTAATGACTGTCAGGGGCAAAAAAACCAGACTCAGCTTAAGTAATTTGATTTATTGCCAATTAATAAGAGAGTAGGGTAATGAGAAATGATAACATAACTAAAATCACCTCTTCCTTATACCCCTTTTCCAGCCTCAACTTCTCTCACGGCTCTATTTCTCTCCCAGCCCCCATGTCCCTCAGTGGTGAAGGGAATGGGAGGTGTGGTCAGTCCACAAATACTTTGTCTCTGCCACTCCTTCCTCCTCTTCCCCTGCTCCAACACAGGTTCATCCCATGGGTTACAGTCCTTAATTAACTTCTCCAACATAGATCCTTCCCACAGCCTTCAGTACTTCAAGAACTGCTCCTGTGTGGGCCCTCTTGCCATGCAAACCCCATACAGGCACCCAAACACTTGTATCATGAGAGGGAAAAAAATATCTGGCAGCAAACATGTTCCATTGACACAATGACCTTTAATAACATGTGGTATGAAACCCAGTTCATGGCCCATGAAGAATTCCTCCTTCTCCCACGCCTTCTGCACAAGAGGAAGGATACAAGTCATTAATTTTCACTCCTTAATAAATTACCAGCCCTAAGAAGGATCAATGGATTGTATCATGCCAGTATTGTATTCATCAGCCTGAGCAGGACAAATATTTCAGGTGTTTTCTCAGACACAGCAGCAGTAAGAAAAAATCTTCATTCAACTTCATCCAGCTCCAACCACTTCAAAAATTGCCATCTATCTCCCAATTTTAGCCATTATAGTAGGTAGACTCAGAGCACTGGAGAAAATAACTGAAGTGTTTATGTCATACACTACCCAGCTGAATACCTTTACTGTATGGAACTACATTTCAGTCATCTGCCTGAACTCCTCTTATTGGAACATGAAAGGAAAGTTCACAGTGAACACCCACAAATGAGGGCAGGGCTTTCCCTGCCTTCTCTGTGGAAACGAAAGGTATATCTTGATACTGAAAAGTCCTCCAGATTAGCTTCAGCCACCACAGACAGACCTTAATTATCAGCATGGAATGATGTGAGATCAGGTAAAACTGTGGGCTATATGGGGACTTCCAGGTATGGTAGCGATGTCTCACAGAACTAAGACCTGGACTAAGAAATTCTATTCTGAAAGAAGAACAGTGAATTTGAATTCATCAAATTCAAAAGAAAAGTTGAAAAATATGTAAATTTCATATGCATGTTTCCAAACATCCAGGCACACATCTTTATTTCATTCAAGCAACTTTTACCTATTGGAATACTGGAAAATATGCGAAATAAAACCAGAAATTACATTCTATCTGAAAGAAGGCAGTGGATCCCTGCACAGACATACTCTTCCAATATCTTCTGGTATGAATCTCTTACTCAGTCACAGAGATCTTCTTTCTTAAAGCTGTCTACTTTGGAAGGCAACACCTTCCATCTCCATGGGGGAATTCCACATGATGTTCTCAAAAACAGCAGGATGTAATCTAATGATCTAGAACCTTTTCCAGCCCACAGTCAGCACTACTAAGAAGAAACTAGCTGAATGCAATGTCCAGGTTTACTTTTCAGTCCATTCTCTCTTTTAATAGTTATTACTTACTTTGTTCCCCTCAAGCTGTGAAGAGAGGACACGATGTTATGCATTATATGCCTCAGTGACTTGCCCAAAGAGGAGTTACCTCACATTTACTGGTATAAGTAGCACATAAACCAATTTCGGTGAAGTTGCTCACTTGCCTGCACTTTGAGGATGACTATTTTTCACACCTGACAGATTTAAATGCTACATTTGCGTATTTTAAATTCATTTTATACATGAACAGTCTCACTGTTCTGTAACAAAATTTGCTACAAACATGGAAACGAACAGAAGTTATTTGATCTTTGGGTATATCAAAGGTATGTGGGCAAAGACATGAGAAGCTACCTGATGCTAATTTACAGTGGCATGGAAAGCGGAGTATTACTCATCTAATCACTTCCCTTTCCGTCTGCCCATCTCCCACAGATGTCAGGGTTAATCTCCCTTATCTACATTATTCATGTCCTTCTCCCGCAATGGTTCTTGAAGTCAGCACAATATAATTGTAATAGTTTATCAACACAAATCTGTTTTGTACCGTGAAAGCTCACTTAGACTATTGAGCACACCCTTAAACAATGAAATAATTATATGGCTTTTACACAGGAGGTACAACACCTGAAAGAATGGCTAAGAAGTATTTCAGACTTCTAAACAGAACAAAAATCCATGAAAACATTATCCAAAAGAAAGGTACCAAGAAAGAAAATTCCTGGAATAAACAAATTAAATTGCAATAAATAATGAAAAATTGAATAGCTATTCCGAGATATAGGGGGGGAAAAAGATAAAAATAATAAAAATACTTCCTTGAACTAAAAGCAAAATAAGCACAGCACATACTTTATCCATCCTTAAAAAAACCCCAAACAAACTAAAAACCACATAGCTGGAACCACCAGAACTACAGACCTGTAATTTTTGTACTAAGATCTCTATCCTATGTAACTGTTCCCATGACTCTTCCTTAAGTTTAAGACAATGTTTCTCAACCATCTAATTTTTCTTTCCGTCATAATCAAAGAACCTGGCCTCCTTTGGGGAAAACAAAACCAAAACAGATATCCAGTATGCTTCTTGTTGGTCAGGGATGGGCTGGGTTGGATGGATAACATATGCAACTTCTTTTTTTAACTTGTTTTAACAAGTCCTAGTTTACAACAGGACTTTACCAGATGATACACATCAGATACACAAACTCCAAAAAGACTTGTGGGGGAAGTAAAATTCACACACACAACCTCTACTTATAAACAACCCAGTGCCTGTGACTGGGCAGGCAGAAACCACCTAATGCTTGCCATAATTCTTGCTGGGGGGATACAAGTGGGAATAAGCCGGGAGGCACCAATGGCACCTGTGGGGCAGCCTGCAACCACAGGTAAGTATCAGTGCTGCTGCCATGTAACAACTGCAGGGCAATGTGTGTTTTGAAGGGACAAAAGAAAGTCTCCTTCTGGTCTAATTTCTTCTATTTGGTGGCTTTTTTGGGGGGGATACTTCACAGTGAGCCTTCTGAAATGCAAAAAACCGTTTAAAACTCATCAGTATAGCCTCATATGCCTGGCCTACAATTTCTGCTTCTGGTGTAAATTCATTTCTACTTCCTTATTCCTTTCCCTTTCAAACTACCTTGTAGGAGGTCTAAGCTCCATCTTACAGGTTAAGTTTTACCATAATATTTTTCTGTAAGAATGACTTTGGGCTGACTACTCTTTCTGAAGGAATTCTGTTGTACTTTTTCTTTTATGTGTATCTTACCTTGCACCTTCCTCTTTGTTTGATGGCAAGTGTGCTCTCAGTGTGATAACAATGGGTTATCACAGACATAGAACAGGCTGCGTAGAAAGCAGGAAAGGGAGAGTAAAGTGTTGATTCACTATGCCATCCCCATCAATAACTAAAACAAAATGTAATCAACTACAGGCTCTGAGGTCTGATCCTGAAGAGGCTACAACAACCAGCTTATTTATGCCCAAACGAGACCCCTTGCAGGTAAGATAATGAGGGCTCCTGTGAAGAGCTGATGGACAGCATTATTTCCCTTTAATCATTGTAGCCTCATGGGTAGAAGCAAAGTGTAAGCAAGATTTAATAGATCTTAGATTTAAGAAGCCCAGTAACTGCAGTGTTATAACACTGCTGTTGTATTTTAAAAAAACCAACAACATCCTAACCTTTTACTCAATCTGCTTTCTTCCTCATGATAAAATATAATAATGCTCTAATGGAACAGTTGGGATTAAATTACCCTTGTCAGGAGACAGAAGTCTTTGTTGTACAAGCTGTGAACCTGCTCAAATCAGTGACAAATAACGTTTTCATACACATGCTACTGCAAATCCAGGTCAGGTTTTGTGAAAAACAGAATCAAGCTAAAAGCTTCAGGACTAGAACTTGGAAGATTTGGAGAATACACTTTAAACTGTGGCAGCATAAAGGGCAAAAGATTTTTCTCAGGGTTTTTTAAGAACTTTTTGGCTTCATTTGTTTATCCAGCATATATATTTTAAAACCTTACTATGAGATGAACTGTTAACTTTTAAGTTTTCCACCAGTGGAGGTGCTGAACCTGTTTTTTCACAATGCTGAACCCGCTAACCTTATACTACCACTGCTGTTACTCAGTGGCTAAACTTTTTACTGGTACCAAGAATTCCAAATGTGAAATTTTGAGTTAATTAAATTTTTAAGTCTTTATTGCACCACAAAACTCACTGATTTAATAACAGATACTTTTGTGATTTTTAGTACCCTCTAAACATTCTGACTCAATAACTGATATTTTAAGAGTACCCCCAACAAATTTATTAATATATAGGTAATGTGATCAGGTGATGTAGGTCTGGTGATTCAAACAATTTTGTGACTTTTCAGACAACATTAAAAGTCATCCAGGACTTTGATTCTTACCAAATCCATTCTCATGAGTCAGTATCTCAGTGTCAAGTACTTCAGTCATGCCTAGAAAGAAGAGGCTACACCTAATGAGAAAATGGTGGTTCTAATAAAAAAATTGCCTGGCACTCTCAGATTACAATTTCTTTTCTGCATTAGAAAAACAGCAGTCTCTCATTCTTATCTAACTCCCCATTCAGCCTCTTTTTAATTCATGGGAAAAGAAAAAAAAAAGAAAAAAGCCCAAGAGTTCACAAGAGGCTCTAAAATTTTCATTTGGACTTATTCCAAAACTGGGTAATTTTTGTGACTGACACATAGTCTCCTCAGCTCACATCCCCTCTTCCTCTGCCTCATCAAAATATTTAGATAGGAAATTCATTCTTTTGGGAAGAACTTCCAAAGAGATTCTCCAGCAAAAATACAATTAGAAATGCATTTTACTTCAGAAAAAAAAAAAGGCCCTAATTATGCAGAAATTATGAATCATTTCAACCAGCAGTTTCTTCTCTGCAGAGAGACAATAGCACATACCCCCATGTGTTTCCTATGCTTACTTAATGAAAGTCTCATCTCTGAAGTTTATTTATTCCAGATTAGCAGATAGCAGAAAATCAACTCTAACACAAAAAGCTTCTAATGTGGCTTGTGCCGAGCCCTCTGCCAGCACACCTGCAGATATATTGAAGGTGTTATTTGACACTATTATTCCAGAGTTATATACTCTGTGCAAGATACCAGACAACTGTTGTGTTACAAACTGTCAGTTGCTCTGTTTTCTGCACATAACAGGATTTGATTTCACAGAAAGCTAATTTTAACCCCTGACTGAGAACAGAAATATCTATTTTATACCATGCTCTTGTAACAAATGGAAAAGGTTAAAAGGTTATAAAACATTGTTAAAAGGTTAGCTTACACTTTTAAATCAAACATCTCAAGACTTTAACATTTCAGGAAGCTTAAGATATATTCTGTCAAGGTCTGCTATATCATCTGAAATCTTTTGCCAGAAGCATTTGTGAATAACAGATTCTCCTACAGCTTTTTCCAATGTCTTACATGCAAGAGGCTTTTTTCTTGATTCTACAGCTCACTTGCTATACAACCACCCACGTGGATATGTAAGACTAAGGACAAAGATTGTCTTTTTAATAATTCCTCCCCCCACTTTTGGCTGTGATATTCAAGAGAACATTATTTTCTTCCAGTCATTCTTCAAAAAGACTAATAGGCAAGCTGGCTTCTTCTGGCTTCCTCCTGCTGCAGTTTTCCTGACCATCCAAGACCTTTTCTGCACCTGTTCCAGTCTCAAGTCATTTTCCTTGAACAAAAATGGGACAGGACCCACCATAGGAGATTTATATTACACCATTGTGATGCAAAAAGTCATTAAGAATTTCTAGTCTGCCTTGACATATATCTTCTTATAAACCCTCAAGACAAAATCAGACGGTTAAGATTTATCACACTGGTGGGCTTGTGGCCACCTTTAAAAGTATCATATCCAGTTTTTCTTCCTTTACTAATTATCAGTGATGAAGTCACAACTTAAAGTAGGTACTTCACTTTGCGACTCTTTAAATTTTCTTCTGGACCGTTCTTCGCAGAGCAATGAATGCTTTCCATGCTGAGTGTACCGTGAGTGCTGTCATGAATCAGTGTTTTCACCACAAAAACTCCTTAAGAAACACAACACTAGGTGGAAAAAACCACCAAATCCTGTCCTGACACTAGAAAAATACCTAGTTTCTATAACAAAGTTTCAGGTCTCAGAACAAAGCTAGTTATTATTTGGCTGAAATTAAAGAAAACAGAGAAACAACCAACACTATAAAAATAAAGAAGGGAAAAAATACCACCAACATTTTGCTCACAATAGACTGCAAACAACAGCATTTTCTACTACAAGTTCATAACAATGAAGTATTAGGCAAGTATCTGCAAACATATCTGGCACTACAAATCTCAGTCGCAATTCCAAAGATAAAAGCTATGATCCTTTAGTAAACTGTGCCAATAACCAAACCAGTTATTTATCAGTAGATTATTTGAAAACATGCATTGCCATTTGTTACTAAGTTTCCCCTAGGTCTGCTTTTGTCAAACATCTGAAGAGAACCTTGCCCATGCCCTTCCTTCCCACCAATACATCAACCACATCTTAATCAAGCAACAAAAACCAGTTCTTCACATTTTCCACTAGCAAAGCCCATTTCTGAGGTTAAACAAACCTCCAAAAAAGAAGAAAAAATTATTTAGGCTTACTTTACGGTTTGTTTTAGAGGTTAATAAAGGTCTAAAGCAATGTTTATTAAAACAAATCTCTTTCACAACATAAAAAATGCTTGAACCAAGTATGAACAGATTAAACTCACTTTAATAAAGTATGCATATGTTATTAAGAAATACTTTTCTATAGAAAGCATATATAATTTATAAATACACTTTAGAAATTAATGAAGTATACTACACCCATGGGTCAGTTTGCCGATGTGAAATTACATCAGTCATTTGTCAACAGCTCCCCATCAACATGAACAACTCAGAGATAGGCACTAGCATTTCTATTTCATGTTGCATCTTTTCCAATGTGACGGAATCGATGCAAACAACCTCAGCAGCTCCCATCAGGGAAGACTCTTTGGTATCCCACAATTCATTTTTTATTAAGAAACAAGAAAAATTGCTGCAAGGAGGCAAGGTAAGTTACAAGTCTGGACATCATAGCCAAATTCCAAGAACATTATTTATTAAAATGCAAATATTTTTTCAAATAGGAAAACAAATACCAGCATGCACAGAGGTAACTTGGCCTTTCCTTCAGGCAAGATGAGCAAAGCATTATTAGTGACTGTGGCACAGAAACTGGGCAATGTGTGCACACCAGCAGCTCCCTGAACGAACACATCAACTGTCAAAGAGGACATTGGCAGGAGAAGGAAGAGGCTGGCACAGACCTGGACCAGCATGAGGCGACATTATAACATTATAACAAAAAATACAGCCTAGTCCTGCTACAGTCCTGCTGGCATACATTGGAGACAAACTAGGAAGAGGGAATAACAGCACTCAAGATGGAAAACTTCTATTTGCTTAGCTCCAGTGAACAAATGACCTTCACACCATGTAGGACACAACACTTAAAAACATTTCAGGGCTGTGTATTAAAGAATGACTCAATCAGATTTATTAACAGATCCGTGAGATCACTGCCCTTGACAGAAAGGAAGGGAAGGCACAGCCAGAGTTCTGCTGCCTTCCTTTCAGCAGGTGAACCACCAATGCAGACTGTACTCAACAGCTCACTTGCCTTTGTTTTTCCAAGGACATAAAAGCATTGGCGATTTTTTCTATTTTTTTTTCAAATGTAAAATTTAAAAGATAATAACAGAGAAGAAGGGTTTTCTCCTCTAAATTCAGTTCTACTTCAGATGAGTGATGCATACAGACTACTTGCTTCTCTACAGTAGATTTTGTAAGAGTTTATCCTCCTATATTATTTCATGCAACTGATAGTGAAAATGAAAAAAAATTTATCACTGTCATCCACTTATTAGCTCTCGAATGCTGAAAGACAATGTCAAAGCCGAAAGCAGAATATTCCTTCTAGGATAATTAATTAGTAATAGAACAGTGTAGGATCACAGTGTAAAATGCATCTGGTTTAGGTAAAACATGAACAAATTAAGAGTCCAACACAGATATATGCTTTAGAGGAAATAAAATCCTTCTACAAAAAAGGCTGCATTATTTTAAGGAGATATAAAAAAGGTTGGTCTAAGGTGTGGAGGGTTTTTTAAACATTGTAATTATCATAGTTGCTCCACAGTAGACATTATCATAGTCTAAATGTACCCAAATGGTTTTGGATATCTTCAAAAGGAAATTTCAATTCAGACATTGCATGGATGTTACAAGAACAGTTTGTCACTAACTGGAACAAGAAAATAGGGGAGGAGGAAATTTCAATCATTGCATATGCTACACTTACAAATAAGCACGGATTAAAAAACCCTCTCAAAAGCATCAATATCACTAACATACTAACTCTTTAGACTATAATAGTCTAAGTATTATTATTACACATGTAATATTATATATATTTAAGTGAAGGCATGAAAAAAATCTCCTTAAGCATAGAAGTAATTACTTGAAGTCTCTTAATACATATTTCATTTCTTTTCTTTTGGCACAGGAACATAAAGCAACCGATAAAAAGCGTATCACTGAGTTGCCTCAAGCTGCTTCTAGATGTAGACAGAGGAATTTATTGCCAGCAGGAGCAGTCTACATTTTTAAAATTGTTTCTGCATTCTCTGTATACAGACTGTCAAATTATTTGCATGTGGTAGACTCATGACATTTCCAACTGCTCTTTGGTCCTTACTGTTCCGCACCAACAAATAACAACTTTCAGTACAGCATATTGAAACTTGGCCACCAAACAACAGTATCTTCCAATAACCACAACCAAACATGCAAAATCTCTATCCCAGTCATTAAAAGGTACAACAAACAAGAACAGCTTTCTTTGACAGCCAAAGCAAACAACTCAGTAGCTTTCATTCATTGTGCTTTCGCAGCTTTCACTGCCCAATTCTGACATGCTAAGAGTTTGCTTAAAACTAATTAAGCAGTAGTGTAAAGTGCCTTTTGAGACTTCCTTTGAGTCCTTCACATATTTTCAGTAAGCAACATACTGATTTTAAGAAGTCTTACAACAAAAACCTTGTAACTAATAAATGAACTCCAGTTTATATACGTAAGACTACATTACAAAAGGAGCTGGTGAAAGTTTATCAGAGGTCTTCAAAATTTATTTCCAGAATTTAATACAAATTTTTTAGTTGTTCCTAGAAGTTTTCTGGTCTTAAGTACTTTCAAGAAAATCCAGCTGAACAAAGAACTATATATTCTTTGCCTTCACATGGGTTTTCAATGTTGACTTTGAAACATGACTAATCTTGCACTGATTTAGGAAAACAGTGTTCAAATAACTTATATACTCATTATAAATCATAATTTTTCAGTGTCCTAAGTTAAGTGAGCTATAAAGTTCCCCTAACTCCACTGCAATGAACTGTAAAGTTGACTAAGAATTTAACCAAATCACTGTAAACATGAAAAGGACCACTGATTGACAGGCAACCCATACAGTACTCAGATTAATAATTCAATCAAAAATTCATGAAGCAATGGAGAAAATACTCCTGATTTTAGACTCTGCTCTAAATTATTCTCCTCATAGCATAACAGAGATAAGCTGGTGGTTATCCTCTTTGGAAGAAATGGATGAAGTAAAAAACATACTAATTAGCAATTTTGTACATGAAAGTCAGAAAGAAGGCATTGTGATTTCACATTTTCTTTCAGAATTAAAAGAGTTTCTTAAATTCAGTTAAACCATCAACAGTATTTCTCATCCAAATTTCTACAGAAATCCTCTGCAGTTTACTTTGGCTAGATTCCTTGGCTGAGCCCTCTTGACCGAGGTTACATGACCCCCAGTATTTTCCTGCCATGGCAAATTCCCAAATACATCAAGCCAGAGACTTTCATTCCCTGAGATCTTCCTACCAGCTACCCGAACACTATTAATACAATGAAGCAATTCCCTTTTAATTTGTCACACAACTTTTGGCCTATTTTTCAGAAACAGAATTACCTATCCTATAAGCAAGGAAAAGAGCATTTTAACATTTTTCTTTATTAAACTATTTGAAGAATATTTATTTTTTTATTTTCTTACCAGGAGTTTTAGACATGTGCATTATCTAAAAAAAACCACCACCAAATGACCAAAGTAGTTTGGAAAGGCCAAGAAACTGCAAAGATTAATGTATCCTCTTCAAACTCAATGTGTAGGGCCCACAGGATTTATTTTTCGTAATTACTTTGTGATTTGGTCTGGAACTCTGGTATGCCCCTAGCAGGGACACACATACCAGAGCAAGAGGTCATAGGACTTCACCACGCTCTTGGTCTACACAAAATCTGCGTTTTGATATACATGTGACAGCAAATTACAGAACTCTGTTTTTTATTTCATACCAGCACTGTTTGGATTCCTCTTCAAGACAGTTTTTTAACTCACCAGTGATTATTCAGATAACCTTCAATAGAGCAACATAGTCCATGAATATTTTCCTAGAACACCAAAAACTAATATAAGACTGAAGACAAGAAAAAGTGCCCAAAATTAAAAATTAAAGAAAAAATAACCAGTATCTTTTCTTCCAGCTTTTACCAGTAAAAATAAAACTTCACAAAAATGCTATTTTATGGCTAGAGGAACAACTAAATCATAAGCAGATCAAAGTGACTGTGCATATGAACACAACGTACAAAATTTGGAAGGAGTTTAAACGTCTTCACTTTAGATCACAATCAGCAGCTTGTGACTATCAGTAGACAGGAATGAGAACAAGACCACTATGACAGATAGGTTTCAACTCAAACTTCTGAAGTTATTGTCCAAATCTATTCAAACTGAGTTTACAAAGGAAAAGTGTTGACAGTGCTATTATTAGTAGTACTGCAAATACATTTATTCACAATTGAACTGTCTCAGATGTCATTTTGAATGCTTAAGCATATAAACTATAGCAAACACTTATGGCAAATCAACAACTCAATACAAGTAAAGAAGACAGAAGCTCCTGACACTGCTTAAACTCAGCAGGGGCAAAGTTTAAAAAAAAAAAAGAAAAAAGAAAAAACACATCTGGAACTTCATAAGACACAACAGAAGTTTAGCTTTATTTTTATACTGGTGTTTTCACAGTACTACAATTAATTTAGTAAAGTGTACTGTGTACATCTAAAATATACTGCATTTTACTCTACACTGAATGAAGAATTTCTTAAATAAAAACTCCAATGTACTATTATTCCCTATAGAAAACAAACTTCAGTGTCCCTACCCTTGCTGGTGGGAGGTGTGAAGTTATTCAGATATAACACTCACTACAGCTAAACCCAGTGGAATGAATTCAATTTACATTGACATAAGACATGCCCAACCATCTAAACTGCTTTAACTGGGAGTCCCAAAGAGAATTTGAGTTACTGTACTATGTAAAACAAACTTAAACAGTACTGAAATTAAAATTAACATCACAGAAATCTAATACAAATTTCTCTGCAAAAGTTTAATAATTTAAATCAAGAAATAAAACGAACTTTAAAAATGTTATGAGAACAAACTGCATGTATTGCTTTTTCTTACCATTCCGTCTTAATCTGAACTTAAAATTGAAAAGTTCTTACCTACACAATTTCCAGCAATGTCTTTTACCCCTATATTAAATGGTTTGTTTATCCTTCATGCATTTAGTACCAGAACTTTTAAAAGTGCCCCAACATTCCCCTTATTTGAAATCATTCAAATTGGTAAGAGTGTTCATGCATGCAAGCCAGTAAAAGAGCAGACCACAAGGTCTTTGACTTTATTCCTCTAGAACTACAACATGAAAAAGGACATTAGAAGAATGAATGTGAAGAAAGTATGACAAAGTTATCAGGGTCAGATCAAAGCAGTTTTATAGGCTTTTATCTTTCTAAATGAGCTCAGTTTTTAACATTTATTTTTCAAGTTGTAAAGTAATTCCACCCTGTCTAAAGGGAGAAATTGAGAGCAGCTGTTGAACTGCACATATATATATTTCTCTATATCCTTCAGTCAATAATGCTGCTTGCATTCTTTTAGTCATTGACCTACTAGATCATGACCTAGTTAACCATTACAACTACACAGCTGATAATACTACACTTCTCACGCCTGTAAAGACAACAGTCAAATGAAGTGTTGTCAAACAGCACTAATACTGTGCAACCAGTGCTACACGGGAAGATGAATGAAGCATAAAAATAATGCATAAGGTGGGTGGAAAACTGATTTAACATATCAAATAACAGGATTTAAGGAATGGAAAAATAAAATGTTTACCCAATGCAGTATATTAGAGTGAAGTAGAAAGTTCCCTCAAAAATGGAAAGTACTGCTAGAACATTTGCACTGTTTGAGGTATGTTTAATACTTTTTCAAATCCTAGAAAGAGGCATTCAGTAAGCAAAGCTGGATGACACTTTTGCCCCCCTTTTTCTTCACTGTATGTTACTTCAGAGGATAAGAGATTTTAAGTTAAATAGGTTTATCGAAGAACAGCACAGTTCTCATAATCAATGGTAAAAGTAATTAAAACATCTGGAAAAGCAAGCAAGGAACAATGCATAAACAGACTAAATGAAAACAACTATGTCACCAAATAAATCCATAGAGCTATGGGTCTATTTTGAAGACTGTATACGGTTCTAGCAGACCCTGTACCGAAAGAATACTGCCAAAACTAAAAAGGTCAAAGAAGATAAAAATGTAACAATGAAAGTGTCGGCACAATCTACATGAAAAGAAAGACTGAGTTAAGATTTTTTGGGATAGAGAAAACCTGGTGGAAGAGATATGAGAGTGAAAGTCAGGAATGGAACCAACAGTCAGTAGGGAATGGTAATTCAACTGTCTCTCTTGTCTCTAATATAAGAAAGAAAAAAAAAAACCCAAAAAATAGCATGGAACTCCTCCACAAGAGTCTACTGGGATTCAAAAAGGAACAACACAAACTTTCTGAAAGAAATAGCCACGAAGGACTTAAAGGCAACACTTCTGCCTCCTGAAGTCCCTCAGTTGTAAATTTTTGAAAATAGGCCATATATTCTGGGGAGTAAGAACATGTGCCTGGCTAATCAGCTCCCTTCCCCAGGCACACACAGTGGGCCACTGAGTCAGGCTACTGGGCTAAGCAATACCTACTGCTGCAAGCTCTTCTTTTTCATCAGCATATAAAAAGCTCAGATGAACTTACAGCCTGCAAAAATTCAGAGAAATGGCTTTGTTAAAACTGCCAATTGGCAGCAGTACATTATGATTAATGACTCAAGTTCACTGATTTACTGTAGTCCCTTTGCTGCACAACAATGGACAGCAAAGGTATTACTACTCTCTGCTTCACTGCCCAAATCCTACTTTTGTCATTTCACCGTGCCATCTGCACTGCAAACCTGCTATACAGCACTTTTTATTTCAATGTCAGTTACTTTAAGGTTATAGTAGATATTTAATGTACTTCAATATAGTTCAAGACTTTCAACTCTCAGTACGGTATGCACGACAGCTTGATATTTTAACATGACAGACGAATGAAAAGAAATAGGAATAAGACTGTTAAGGGAAAATGGTTGCAGCCCCTCTGCCACTGTAATGATGGCTTGTGAGTTTGAATGGAATATATAAGCACTCTCCCAAGAACAGACTGGAAAAGAGATTCTTCACATCCCAGCAATACACTCATTCAATAGGATAATAAACAATATTGTTATAGGGGCACATCAGTATAAAAAACCCTACAACCTCTATGGAAGAACTTAACTTTATATGAAAAATTAACACGTGTTACACAAAACAAAATCATCTCTTTTCAAAAAAGTTATTAAAGCTAGATGTAGACAACTACACACAAGATGTGAAACATGCAGAAATTTAGAGGAAAAGTTCTTAATAGATTTAAACTCTACATGAACTATGCTTTCCAACAATAAATCATCCTTATCATATAGCATTCCATTCAGAATGTCACTAAATTACACAATATTGGATTTATGAGCAATTAGAACCATAACAAAAAAGCAAATGTCATCCACCTGTCTTCCTTCACAAAACTGGCAGATTCTGGTTAAAATTATTTTTACCAACAGACAAAGGGCAGGCAACAAGAAGTGCTAAATAAGACACCTTTCTGATAAGACCTCACATGTGGCAATAAATCAATCACTGCATGAATTAGGTTGGAAAAGAACTCTGAGATCATAAAGT
Organism: Origma solitaria; assembly: GCA_013397895.1. Lineage (NCBI taxonomy): Eukaryota > Metazoa > Chordata > Aves > Passeriformes > Acanthizidae > Origma > Origma solitaria. The sequence goes on along the minus strand of VZRL01000350.1, from coordinate 193,825 downwards.
CCAACCTATGACCAAACACGACCCTGTCAACTAGACCATGGCACTAAGGAGCACTTTCAGTCTTTCCTTGCATAGCTCCAGTGATGGCGCCTCCATCACCTCCCTGAGCATCCATTCCAGCATCTAATCACCCTTCCTGTGAAAAAATTCTTTCTGATGTCCAATCTAAACCTCCCCTGGTACAGCTTAAGACTACGTCATCTTGTCCTGGTTGCCTGGGAGAAGAGACCTACCTCCACCTGGCTGCACCCTCCTTTCAGTTGTAGAGAGGGGTGAGGCCCCACTCTGAGCCTCCTTTTCTCCAGGCTGAACAACCCCAGCTCCCCCAGCCACTCCTCAGAAGATTCATGAAGTCATATGCTGAAATTCCCAGCTTTGTGAGATTTCAGAACAGGCATGAAGTTGAGACAAAAAAAAACCAATTACATTGCTTGAATCTCTGATAGAGCAGTTGAGATGCTTTCTCCAAAATTCTCCATAAATTATGAGATAAATCAAAACATGCTTTATTAAATGAATCCCACAATTACATCTAAGAAGGTGATAAACCTGAACCTGCACGTAAACACTTAAGGGGGCACTGGTTTACAAGCACAATGGTGACAGTGAGCTTAACATAGGAAACTGAGCTCCTACGAAGAAGCAAAGGTACATTGATTATATTATGCCAAATATTTGACTCTCAATTACAGTATTTTATAGTAAGCACATTAATAATATATTCAGCATTCTGCAAACATAAGAGAGTTCAAGTGCAACTATTCCCATTTGATTCCTCCTTTGGCTTGAACATTATATAAATTTAGCCATACGATGCTCTTCTGTCGAAGGGAATCATGACCTAAACAGAATAAATTGGTTTGACAGAAAACTACTTGCTTGGTAATTTTGTGCAAAATCTATCAACCCCCTGCAACAATTATTTTCCAGCAGCAGGTGATGAAAACGCAAACCTCACAATGGACCTACGAAGGCTGATACATTTTTGTAAAGGTTTTCAAGAAAACAGGGTTGGTGAAAATTTTAAGTATTAAAATCAGGAACAGCTTTCAGCAAGGTCACCTACTGACAAGATACGAAAAAATTTAACTTCAATTGTTGTAAAATCTCTTTTTATGTAAAATGTTGCTTCGCTTGTACCTATTATATTAGTTTTTATACAGAATTACTTCAATGCAGACTGACAGAAGAAAATGCCTAACAGAGTAAAACTAAGTCTACCTGGAATGGAACTTGATCAACCAGGAAAAAATCCAAACTCTATGTGAATTGTCATTTTACTTGAAAAAACCATGGTATTGCCTAAAAGATGCAGAAAGAATGTATGTCACATATAAAGACTGATTTTAATAAATGTCAAAACATTTAAAGATATATGCCTAGATACTTTAGGAGACGAAATTCCACCTTCAGTGAATTCAAAGTCTAAAATCACTAAGAAAGCTGGTGCTTTTAAAAAGTCCACCACCATATATAAGAATTACCATATAAATAACAGTCCAAAAGACTTTCAAATCAGAGCAATCTCTATTTAACTCAGCATGTTGGAACACTCTGCATATTAAGGCACGGGGGAAGATAAACCCTATTAGATTACTTCAGTAATTCATTACCAAACTACAACATTGAAAGAAGGACACAAAAGCAGTGTGCTTCATTAAGATGTTCTCAAATCAGTTTGCTGCAAAAGCATTTCTAGAAGAGCAAAGTAGACTAAACCATTTTAACATAGCCAGAACCATGCCCCAGATTTTACATTATTGAAAATTTTGGATATAAAATAACCACAGGATGAGAGCTTAAAACAAAGGGTCATCTTGAAAAAGACCAACATTTGTGCTTTGTTTATAATGGAGGAGAAGAAGAACCTCATAGTGGCAAGAGAGAATCACCAAAGCCTGACCAGAGGATGGAGAAACCACCCCACATCCTCCCCAATGCATCACACCCTCCTCAATGCCTTGGGGAGCAGCCTCCCCATGAGTGACATGGGCAGGGACACTCCAATCAGCACGATGGCAGTTTGCAGTGCAGGAAGTGGGAGAGTCCATGGCTCAGGTGGGCTGTGTGACTTGGGATGGGGAATGCACTTTAGCACCAGCCTGCAGCTCGGCAGATTCTGTGGCCCTGGTATAAAGCTGGAACATCCATATTGCCAGGAAGAGGAGTGTGCAATTAGGGGAACTCGCATTCCTGCAAGAACAAGTGTTGTTTGTAACCCGCACTGCTCATGGAGCCTGTGTGCCAATAACTGTGTGAGGGAAGAAGGGGATTAGAATTTTTCATGGTAAGTTATGAAAAGTATTTAGATATTTGTAGATGTTTACTAATTTTTTGAATGGTTTGACACTGTGGTTTATCTGCTCTATTTCAGATGTCAATCCCAAGTATACAGTTTCCTGATTGTTGTTTACGTTGTATTAATAAATCAGTAATCTGCTTTTTGTGGTTTAAACCACATGATCTGAGCAATTTTTCCCTGCAACAGCCAGTAATATGAGTCTTTGGCTATATCAATCTTTACATTAATTTCTATTGTTTCTTAGCAGCTCTGCATAGATAATACAGATCAAGTATGCTTTTCTGGTAGGAAAAAATAAAAACCCAAACATTTCCTCGGAGATGATTCGTTATTCAGCTGTATCCATTTAACTTAACAAGACACATCTTGGTAAGTTAACAAGACTTAGACCAAGGAATACAACCCAAAAGAGGCATTCAGTACCTTTCTGAACTCCCTCAATTCCTTCACCTCTGATGAAATTTAAAGTGGACTTCTCCACCCAGTTACAATCTTATGCTAGCCTGTTTTCACTGCATGACATTACATCCAGCATAAGCAGAAAACTCACACATATGCATGTTAGTTAAGAAGAGTTCTAAAAGAAAAGGAAAAATATGTTGAAAATTACTACAGTAACCATGGAACTTCACACTGCAGAATAACAGCTCATATACAAATAAACAAACAGGCATAGTTCAAACCACTTACATTTTAACAACTTAATTCCAAGCTGGTTTTACAGCCTCAAGTTTTCATGTTTGTTCAACACTGCTGAGTAAGGTACCAAAATTTTTACCTCTAGGGAACTAAACACAAGGTCAGTCTCAGAAATACAAGTCTTGCCTCAGCAAGTTTACCTCAGCAAAACAGAAATACTTGTCCTCGCAGTTTTGCCAGCACTGCCCACGCACAGTTACCACAGTTAAAAAAATTTGAGCCCATGCCACTCCCATTACTATTTTTCTCTTTCAACTGTGAAAGCAAAGCCTCAGGCTGGCCAGATGGCTTCAGGTCTCCTGAATCAAAATGTCTCTCCCCTGAAGAACTACTTCATAATACACATAATATCAGGAGAGAATTAAACATGAAAATAACTTCTGCCTGTAGAAGAAGGACATATGATACTTAACAACACCTTTACCCAATTATCCCCTTCACAAATGGAAACTAGGCAGTGTAAGGAAGGCAGACTGTTGCACAACCCACACCTCCCAGATCACACAAGGCTTTGTTTCTCAGAGTCATCTACCTCAGAAGTGCCTGCAGGAACAGAGTGAGTTTAAAACTACATGGGGGAAAAAAAAAAAAATCATGACTCACAGTAACAAATCCTGATCTAAAGAAAGAGATAGCAGGTCGTAGGTGATCACGTAGTTACAGAAGTCATCAATGTTGTCGGTAGTTTGTACTGAGTGGTCCATCTTACAAACAAAATTAAAGAAGAATAAAAAAGCCCAAATTTACAATTAGCTTTGTATCTTCTGGTACAAGCACAGTGCTCAACCCCACCTAATACTCCATCAGGCAGATTCTTTGAAATACACACCTTTTAACAAAAAGCTAGTAATATCCTTGATGCAAAAATTTTAAACGGCTGAGTCTTGAAAAACAGCCCAACTCCTTTCTGAATTCTCTCTTTGCACTTCTAACGTTACAATCCTACAAACTCAGCTGTTTCAAAATCCTTCCAGAAAAAGCTACACCTGAATTTCTAACGTGAAGACAGAAGGGCGGGGGGACAAAATCATTTAAGGCAGATGCAAGGAGGTACTTCCAAGTTTTACATTGGACTGGTTAAACTAAAGAAACAAAAAGAAAGCAAGCAGCTACCGTATGCTATTAGCAGTTTACACATAGTGTTTTGAAATAATGACTGGAGCAAAGGATTAGTTGAAAAAATCCACAGAAAGTCATTTATTCTGCACAAGAAGTGCAGTATTTAATGATATATAATATATAACCACTTTGCAAATCCATAAGAAGCACATAAAACCTAGGTGTATAATCCATTAAAACATACATGCAGTATTTTATGATTTACAGTTGGGGCATGAATTACATACCTACATATCATCTTCCTTCAGCTCTTTCCACCTAATACAACTGGCTCCCAGCAAACTCTTCATGAACTTTAACCAAACAGTCTCAATGCCAGTGCTAGCTAAAAAAACCCAGGCAAACAAAACCTATTTCTTCATTTTTGTACAACAAAAATACTTAAGGCTTTGAAATTCTAGGATTTGTGTGAGGCAAAAGAACTTGATGAAAGTAATGATTTACTTCTTTTGTATTTGACACCATTCCAAGTATAAGACTCTCATTTCCTGAGGAATGTAATTAAGTTGTGGAATTCTTGTACCACAGCAGAACAACTTCAGTTAAGAGAACTATAAACAAAACTGAATAAACGATTTTTGAAAAGTAAATATAGTACAACACAGATTCACCAGCATTTTTAAAACTATGTTAGAAATAAAAGGACGCTAAATATTAAACAAGACTCAAATTCATTAGTGATTTGCATTTTCAGCCCTGAAATTTAGAGAAAATTGCTCCTGTCAGTTGCAGACAACAAGAGTAGTTTTCCACGGAAAAAGAGAAAAAAATACCAATGAAAAGCGGAAACCAAACCAAAGATTTACCATAAGGGAATTCCTTACAATCATTATAGACGACAAAACAGAGATTTCTTTTATTGTTATGAACAAAGTTCTTTAAAATTAATTTCTTAAAAATCTGTAATGATTGGTAACCACTCTAAAAATAATTTTTGCAATTCCTTAAAATTCCCTGTTTTATCATCCCATTAGAGAGACAAGTCAAAGAATCTGTAGTATGCCACTGAAATGCACTATTTACATACCAAAAGTCAGTTTCTAGGGTGCCTTATGGGCTGTGGATGGTTGACTTTTTTCTTTTTTTTCTTATTTTACTTCTAATAAAAATGTGGCTTTTGATCAAATTCAATTATGCTTTTAAAATTCCAAGGCACACAAAAGTAAAGCCAACTATATTGTGGCAAAATAAAACTTAGATTTTTGTGCCAGTAAATTCTGATTTTGAAATTCCATCCAAATCAACAGACTTCAATTCTGCTAAGTAAAAAAGATCACATGATAACAATATGACTATTCCAAAAACAAGGGGAATGTTACACAAAGGACAGCTGTGAAAGGAAAATTATGAATGTCAGCCATTCATCAGAATTTTAAGCGTTTTCAGAATACAACTGAACAAGCCACAACACACCCACATACTTTATTTCTAAGAGGTCAATATGGTTGTTTGTTCTATTATTGATTGTCTTCACTAAGCATTAAATAAAGAAAACATGTTGAAGAGACTGAATGTATAATGTACACAATAAAACACAACATACACAACATACCCACAGGAAATGCGGATGGGAAACAAATTGCCTAATTCTTGGAATTTTGCAACTATCTCTGCAAACATACTATTAAGTCAGTAAGACAGACTTGATAAGTAAGACCATCAATCACACTCCCTTGGTTATACCCACGGGGTTGCCTCTCTACACTAGCTCATATTAATTACATCCACATTTAGTTGTATTAGGCTATTCAGTAACCTCATAATATAAGCAACATATTTAATTCAGAGGATACACAATTTTGCAACTCATGTTCACTTTCTATCTTCTTCCAACTGATAAAAAAATCACACTTTACAGTTTAGGGACTTCTTTTTCTCTTCTACATTTATTAAAAACTCCCAAAGAACTTGACAGGTCTTTAAGGCAATGTTAGTATTGCAATGCTTTGGACTTCCAAAAAGAAGTAAATAAAAACTGATAGCAAATAACAGGAGAGAGCATTACTGGAGAAAACGTAGTTTTGAAAAACTTCCAGTCCTTCTTGGCTGGAAAAGTGGCACCACATAAAAAATAAAACCAGTGCCCTCCTTCAAAGCAACACCACACATGCTTCTGATGGGCCTATTTTATTTCAGTTTTGTTAGCTGCAATTCCAACAGGTGGCTGAAAATCAAGATTACCTCGTATTTGAAAAAGGATGACCTATTATAACACCTTAGTGTCAAATATCACTATTCTGGAAACAAAAAGTGACGCATATCAGTCAGAAATGAGATCAAACCTTGGGCTTACGTACCTGCTAGAAGATGATAAATTCCAGAGGGAAAAACCTAAGGCAAGGCTGAAATTCATGAGCTGCACGCTAATGAAGCGGAGTTCATGAGGCACTGTGTGACTGAATAAAATACAGAAAGGCTAAATTGCAATCTCAGATAAAATCATGCTCTGTTGAGTGCATCCTTTAGGAAAAGGAAAACCTCGAATTGTCCATGGCTGTCACTGCCATAACTAACACAGCTGTGCAAGAACCTGGCCAAAAGTAAAGTTCTTTTTTTTTTTTTTTTTTTTTTTAAATATGGAAACATGTCCGTCTAAAT